>CM060636.1:10281162-10881162 GCA_030578275.1 Meda fulgida | reverse complement strand
GAGTTTATTCTCACGATTATTTCAATTTTTTTCTCGAAATTTAATGAGTTTGTTCTCGAAACACAATGACTTTATTCTCAAAATTTAATGAGTTTATTCTCAAGATTGTATTTCGAGTTTTACTCGAAGCACAACGACTTTATTCTCGAAATTTAATGAGTTTATTTTCACGATTATTTCTATTTTTTCCCTTGAAATGTAACAAGTTTTTTTCTCGAAACACAACGACTTTATTCTCGATATTTAATGAGTTTATTCTCAAGATTGTATTTCAACTTTTTTTTCTCGAAATTTAACTAGTTTAATCTCGCATTATAATGACTTTAATCTCGAGATGGTTTTATTTTTTTATTATTGCTTGGCCCTAATCCTCTTCCGTAGATAATGGACATATTTACCTGTGTGCAAAATATTTTTTGCGATTTTCAGAAGAAAAAAATAAATATTTATATAAAAATTATTTTTTATAAAGGATACAAGTGTGTCCTGAATTCACACTATGAATAAGCCAACCCAGAGTATTCACAATAAACATTTACTCACTTGAGACCAAGTCACTGTATTCTGTGAACATTGTACAACAGTTCAAAACTTTAAAGTACAGTAGTAGGCCTTAAATGGCTAAAGCCAAAAGTATTGAAAAAGGTAAAATGTGAAAATGGAGCCAAAACAAACTGGACTGAACAGACACTGGCTTTTGCAGTCTTCTGAACTGTAAGTACAGTAACTAAGTACTGTAACTGTCAAGTACTTACTGTTCACAATCCTCAGCTGGATCCGTTGCTCCTCGAAGTAAAACTAAACCAGCACTTCTGAGGTAAATTTCCCAGGATTATTCCTCACAGCCACTGGCTTACACCGAGCACAAACTCGATTGCTTACACTGATCGATTGCTCCTGTCTGCCTTCCTGCCTGCTGTGAGTTTGTTTGCGTCGAGGCTGTAAGCTTTACGCCTCGTATTAGCTTCGTATTTCTTTCTGTTTTAAACCATCATTTACTATCATTTCTAGTTGTTTATATTACTAAATATAGTTTACCCACCATCTCAGATTAACCTTACATCGCTAGCTTCCGTTATTGTTAGCACAGCACGCTAGTGTTTACGCACCACCCGCGCTCATTTATTTATTTATTATTTATTTTCTCTCGCGCGCCCGCGCCTTTGAGTTCATAAAAGCCCAGGTAAGTAAGAATCAGTCAAGACAAATGCTGAGTAATGTCTTGTCCTGTTATTGTCACCTGTGTCACATGTCATATGTTTAGTATAGCCTCTCCGATGGCAATATAGGATTTATTTGTGATATATGCAAGGAGACAGTCAGGCTGACGGAGAAGATTTCAAAGCTAGAGACACGCATCCAAACTTTAATTGAAGATAGTAAGGATAGTACTAGAGCTTTAGATACTATTTTGGATGCGCCTAGCATAGTGAACTCTGTACATGATTCGGTTCCGGCTGAAGTAGAGCCCACGCAGCAGGGCAGATGGTTGACCGTGAGAGATCACTCTAGTCGCGGATTAAAAAAAACACTCTTCCGTTCCGATTACCATAACAAATCGATTTGCCCCACTCAGTGAAACACCCACTGAGAATTCTGTTGATTGTGCCCTGGTAATTGGTGATTCGATCACACGGAACGTGAAAATAGAGACACCAGCCACCATAGTAACATGTTTGCCGGGAGCCAGAGCGCCTGACATCAAAGCAAATTTAAAAGTGCTGGCTAATGCTAATCGTAAATTCTCTAAGATCATTATTCATGTCGGCACTAATGATGTTCGACTCCGCCAGTCGGAGATCACCAAAATTAATATTAAAGAGGTGTGTAAACTCGCAAGTACGATGTCAGGCACTGTAATTTTCTCTGGCCCCCTTCCTGTTCGCAGGAGTGATGAGATAGTTAGCAGATTGGCCTCACTCAATGGTTGGTTGTCTAAGTGGTGTCCATTGAATAATATAGAATTCATAGACAATTGGAAAAGTTTTTGGGGCAAGCCTGACCTGTTGAAAAGAGATGGTGTTCATCCCTCCTGGGATGGTGCTGCTCTTCTCTCTAGTAATATGGCACATAGTCTTAGACCTAAAACATGACAATCTGGGGCCCAGGTCAGGAAGCAGACAGACTGGCTAAACCGACCGTCTGCTAGCGGCCTCGCGTAACCAAGATAAATCCCATCACATAGAGCCTCTTTCACCTAGATATCATCATATAGAGACTGTGTCTGTTCCCCGAATTTGGAAATCCAAAAAACGTCAGGTAAAAAATTTAATTGATGTTCAACAAATAAAAAACAGATATAACACAGATGAGCAAATGATAAAGCTTGGGTTGCTGAATATTCGATCCCTTACTTCAAAATCGCTCATAGTTAATGATATGATTTCAGATTATAATCTAGATGTGCTGTGTTGACAGAAACCTGGCTAAAACCAAACGATTACATTACTTTAAATGAGTCAACCCCACAAGATTACTGTTATAAACATGAACCTCGTCTAAAACGCAAAGGGGGAAGTGTTGCTGTAATTTATAGTAATATTTTCAAAACCACTAAGAAATGTATTTTTAAATATACTTCTTTTGAAGTGTTGGTGCTTAATGTAAAAATATATAGTTTAACCGATAAATCACGTTTGAGATTTCTGCTGGCTACTGTATACAGGCCACCAGGGCACCATAAAGATTTTATCAAAGAATTTGCGGACTTTCTATCAGAATTAGTATTGGCTAACGATAAAGTACTAATTGTTGGTGATTTTAATATACATGTAGATAATGAAAAAGATGCATTGGGATTGGCACTTAAAGACATTGTAAACTCAATTGGAGTTAGACAACACGTGTCAGGACCCACTCATTGTCGTAATCATACTCTAGATCTAATATTATCACATGGAATAGATGTTGATGCCGTTGAAATTCTGCAGCAGAGCGATGACATCTCAGACCATTATCTAGTCTCATGTAAATTACATTTAGCCAAGGCTGCAAAGCCGACTCCGTGTTATAAATATGTTAGACCTATAACTTCTGCCACTAAAGATTCCTTTATCAATAATCTTCCTAATCAGTTTCATCATCTCAGCATCCCGGATAGATTAGAAGAACTTGATATTGCAACAGAAACTTTTAACTCTCTTTTCCAGCACTTTTGACGCAGTTGCTCCGTTACGCTTAAAGAAGATTAAAGAAAATAGTCCAACGCCGTGGTACAACGAGCACACTCAGGCCCTTAAGAGAGCAGCCAGAAAAATGGAGCGCAACTGGAAGAAAACAAAACTAGAGGTATTTCGGATTTCATGGAAAGAGAGCTCGAGCTTGCTTACAGAGAGAGCTGCTAGATCTGCTTATTTTTCAACCCTATTAGAAGAAAATAAACATAATCCTAGTTATTTATTTGAAACAGTGGCTAAACTAACGAAAAAGAAAGCTTCAAGCACAGAAGTTTCAGGCCAACACAGTAATGACTTTATGAACTTCACTTATAAGATTGATAATATCAGGGACAAAATTGTAACTATGCAACCGTCTACTACAGTATCGCATCAGGGAGTGCATTGTAGTCTCCCTGAGGAAAATTTTTATTCATTTGTTGCTATAGGAGAGGAAGAATTCTGCAAACTCGTTAATTCATCTAAATCGACAACTTGTATGTTAGACCCTATACCGACTAAGCTATTGAAAGAGATGCTTCCAGAGATCATAGATCCTCTTCTTAATATCATTAATTCGTCTTTGTCTCTAGGATACGTACCAAAAACCTTTAAGCTGGCTATGATAAAACCGCTTGTTAAAAAAACGCAACTTGATCCTTCAGAATTAGTCAATTACAGGCCGATCTCAAATCTGCCTTTTCTGTCAAAGATATTAGAAAAAGCAGTATCCTCACAACTGTGATCCTTTCTTGAAAGAAATGATATCTGCGAGGATTTTCAGTCAGGATTTAGACCGCACCATAGTACTGAGACAGCTCTCATTAGAGTTACAAATGATTTACTTTTATCATCCGATCGTGGTTGTATCTCTCTATTAGTGTTACTTGATCTTAGTGCTGCATTTGACACAATTGACCACAACATTCTTTTAAATAGACTAGAAAACTATGTTGGCATTAGTGGAATTGCACTAGCATGGTTTAAATCATACTTATCTGACCGTTATCAGTTTGTAGCAGTAAATGAAGAGATGTCTTATCGATCACAAGTTCAGTATGGCGTACCACAAGGCTCAGTACTAGGACCGCTGCTGTTCACTCTGTACATGCTACCATTAGGACATATCATTAGGAAACATGGAATTAGCTTTCACTGTTATGCCGATGATACTCAGCTGTATATTCTTCAAAACCTAACGAAACTTACCAATTCACAAAATTAACGGAATGCATAGCTGATTTAAAAAATTGGATGACTAGTAATTTCCTACTAGTAAACTCTGAAAAAACAGAGATTCTAATTATTGGACAAAAAAACTTCCACACGTAATAACCGAGAATACTGTCTAACACTTGATGGCTGCTCTATTAAGTCTTTGTCGTCGGTTAGGAACCTGGGTCTGCTCTTTGATAGCAATCTTTCATTTGAAAGTCACGTGTCTAGTATCTGTAAAACCGCATTTTTCCATCTTAAAAATATATCTAAATTACGACATATGCTCTCATTTACAAATGCGGAACAATTAATTCATGCTTTCATGACATCAAGACTAGATTATTGTAATGCTCTACTGGGTGGTTGCCCTGCACGCTTAATAAATAAACTACAGCTGGTCCAAAACGCTGCAGCTCGAGTTCTTACTAGAACCAGGAAATATGACCATATTAGCCCGGTTCTGTCAACACTGCATTGGCTGCCTATTAAACATTGTATAAATTTTAAAATATTGTTGATTACTTACAAAGCACTGAATGGTTTAGCTCCGCAGTACTTGAGCGAGCTCTTAACGCATTATAGTCCTTCACGTCTATTGCGATCTCAAAATTCGGGCCAGTTGATAATACCTAGAATATCAAAATCGACTGCTGGTGGTAGATCCTTTTCCTATTTTGCACCAAAACTTTGGAACAGTCTTCCTACCATTGTCCGGGAAGCAGACACACTCTGTCAATTCAAAGCTAGACTAAAAACACATCTCTTTGACCTAGCATACACATAATATATTATAGACTTCTATAATTCAATGTTAGGCTGCATAGATTAGGTCAGCCGGAACTGGGAACACTTCCCTTAAATCCTGATGTACTCGTTACATCATCATAAGAAGAATGGCATCTACGCTAATTTTAGTGTCTTTGTTTATCCCGAGGTTTTCCCGCAGCCTACCGGATCCAGGCCGTATCCAGATCTGACTAGGAGCTTTGCCTGGACCCGATGACAACGCAGTGCTGAAGTGCCAACTAGCTTCTCCCTATGGAGGATCTCTTTCCCACTCTACAGATAAAACGTTGTGATTCCGGTTCGCGTACCCACCCCGAAGTGATACAATAAAACAAAATTCTGTATCAAATTACAGTTACTGTAAATCCGGCCTCTAGTTCATAAACGCCAGAGGAGAACTGGCCCCCGACTGAGCCTGGATTCTCCCAAGGATTTTTTTTTCTCTCCATTAGGTCACCTGATGGAGTTTTAGGACACCAGTAGGTCACTTGATGGAGTTTTTCGATTCCTTGCCACTGTTGCCTTTGGCTTGCTCAGTTGGGGATATTTAAATTAATTAACCAAGCATTAATACCATTGATCAGCCCTACCAAAAGTTGATGTTTTTTCCACTAAGAAACAAACATTGTTATGTTATTTGATTGATACTGTGAAGCTGCTTTGATGCGATTTATATTGTGAAAAGCGCTATATAAATACACTTGACCTTACTTGACTTGACAGCCTCGCAAGACGACATAGTACATTAATCTGATCAAACTTGGTGTTTTATCGAGCTGGTGTGGGCGTTGACACGTTTGCATGAATTGCCTCAAATCATTTGCGTTTGGATATACTCCTTATAATCACGGAGAAATTAATCGAAACGTTTTAGCTCGTTTGATGTTCCTGTACTGTATTGTCTGTATTTGTTCTGTGATTTACGTTAGCAGAAAAAATTAAATAAAAATAAATTCAAAGAAAGAAATGCTTAATACTTTCTTTAAGGTTCTGTTACTGTATTTAAACCAAGATAAAGGAATGTTCACAGTCCAAATTAAAAAAATAATATTATTCAAAATTTGAAAATATGGACGTATATGGTTCTTTATCTCAAGGCTTCAATTGTGCTTTTGAAAAAAAAAATATCCGTAGGTAATCCATATTAAACATGCATAGGTGCATTCACAGCTGCGGAGATGCAACTTAGCTGGCTAATGAATAAATAAAAGTCCCAAGCTGGATATAAACTAATGAAAATAGACCGCAACAATGATATTTAAACTTTTGTTTCGGATTTGCGTGTAAATTTGTGATATTGTTCTTATCGCTTGAGATACTACTAATGTTAATGTCCTATGCCTTGTCAGCAAACATACTGCTGTTCTCTAATAATGCAACATCTAGTCACCAAATTGATTATTTTAAAATATAACCGTGTCCTGTAGTGTAAATACATGTCCTTTGTTGAAGTTTCACATTAGCATCTGGTTCCACTCCATACAGAGTGTAGATTCTCATGTTAAAACAAACACCACAAGGCATGATCGTTTTTATTTCGCCTCTAGAGGCCACTCTTGTACTGTGTAACGGCAGCGGAGCTTTCTCAGCCACTCCTGCAATGTACACAACCGGGAGAAACTATCGGTGTGGATAATTGCAGATAACCGATAGTTCCAGAAATCGGTTATCAGTGCTGATGAATAGGCAAAACCGATAAATCGGTCGCCCTCTACTTCATTGATCCCTGAGGGTAAATTCTTTCTGTCTCCAACTCATCAACAACAGAAGTTGCAATGTGTGCATGCTTAGACATCAGTGAACTTACTGCTGGTACAGTTCAGATCGCAACGCTGAATTAAAGGTATATGAAAAAAATAACTCACAAAAGCCTCAGGCCTTAGTCAAAGTCATTGTGCATTGTGAATTGTGTGAGCTTGTATTTCTGCATTGGGGCTCTGGTGTAAGCCTCGGCCTGATCCTTTCTCAGCAGGAGAAAGACAGTAAAAGCTTTAAAACAGTTTGAGTTAGAGAGCTCCCTGTCCACAGACCTGTCCTAAAGATGCCCAAAGGCTCATGGTCCACCAAACACCAGCTGCTCAACAGACCCACCTGAGCTACACAAGAACCCAAAGACCTATAAGATTCACACAGAAAGCATCATCTGGTTGGACATGGAAACATCCGTGATGTGGGTTTGAGACCCAACAACTAATTTTTACAATACCTACACTACTACACTGGAAAAATGGGATTTACATAATGTTTTATTGGTCTCAGCTGAGCAGGTGAAAGTGAAGAAAGTGGCTGACTGCTATGCCTGGTCACACACAATAGCCCACTGGTTTAACCACAGCTCTCGACGACAGGAGAATCAATTTCATGCGTATCTTTGCTAAATGCAACAAATTAGAAACTGATATTGATTTCCCCTCTATAGTCACTGTGGATACAATTGCTTCCTTTTTTTGAGGTGTAACAATCTGGCCTTCTGTTCCGTGTGAGGGGAAACCCCGCTGAGAGGTATTAGTATCTCATTGTTTTTACCTTCTTTTCCTTCTCCCCATCAATACCTACCTTAGTGCCTCAGTCGATGCGATTCTGGGTGTCTAATCTAATCAGCATTTAAATTATGGACCTTATATGCACTGTGCAGTTACACATACAAGGTTATGTTAGAATCCTGCATGTGAGAGGCTAGGAAAGGAAAAAACACAAGATTTAATATGCTTGACGTGATCTGACCCGACTTGGGCGCACATACATCACACATCGCTAATGGCACAACACCGAACAACTGACTGACTTCTTTAAAAATGAATCACATTTTGTATGAAAAACATGACTTTGGCTGTGTGACACGTGCAAGAAGCATGAAAACTAATTCTTGAGACATGCTGTTATGATTGTATTGTCACATAGTCACACAATCTACAATCTACAGCCTTGATTTTATGTGTGTGGGAGATTGCAAGCAGGATGGATCATATTATATATCAATGGATCATATTATATATCATATTCACAGCTGGACACATCTGGCTAGAGTGCTGACCAACAGTGATTTTGGCTTTAAAGACACTTCCTGTCTGAGAGCTGCGACTAGAGCACTGGGGCCAATGGCAGCAGTCATAGTTCTCAGCCTGTGGGCATTAGCCATGATTCCTGGCTGACACGACTGCGAATGTCACTCAGTCTGTCTGCAAAGGAGTCAAGGCACTGGGCTGGTACCTCGAAGGCAATAATGCCAGCTGTGTAAGTGGGGAAAGGGGCAAAATAATGGGCACTGGGTTTAAAGCCCTTCTAAAGGGTGTTGTCAATCAGACTGGCCAATGAGAACAGCAGGCAAACCAGGGATGTTTTAAAACATGGATTGTCAGAGGATGCTGTTAGGATAACATCCCTGGAGCATTTAGCAAAGCAAAAAAAGGGTGTGAGGCTTGGGAGAGCCTAAAGTCTTCCTGATGAGGACCAAGCACTGCTGGCGTCACGTGGAAAATGCTGTTTTCCACAAGAATGGGCCAGAAATGACAGGTCAAATGACAAAAATAGCCAAAGATGTGCATGCTGAGACAGGTGTCAGCACATCTTGGCACTTATAAACTGTAGGACATGACATTTTGAATTTAATGGGTGGGCAAAGGCAACATGTTGACAAATACAAAAATTAGCAATGGTTGAATACCAAGTAGTTTTTACAACACACAACCTAAACTAAAATACATGTTTCATGATCAACCTAAAATAAAAAAAACTACAAATTATTTATAGTTTTGGATTAGGGATGCCAAAAGTACTAGTACTTCAGTATTGAAATTTTGAAAATGTGACGATACCAGCATTTCTGTAGTACCTGTGACACGAGTACCGGGTATATTCGGTACCCACTAATAGGCAGCTGCTATCAGTCACTTCCGTATTTTATTGAAGCACAGGGCTCCGGGCTAACTTTTTTTTCTAGGAGCACTGAAGCCGATATATATCATAATATATACTAGTGTCTGTGAATATTAAACACCAAAAGACCATTTAAAAATGAATCCTGCATGTTCTGATTGTCTCTGTGTGAATAAATGGCACAGATGCGCAGATTCATTTACCACACACACTAAAGTATATGTGACACTCGCTGTGTTTTCAGCCTCTGCCGGTTCACTATATGAGAGCTTCATATCTAGAACCACTCTGAGAGTCACTACACGACCATTTTACCGTTTCATTTGAGAAAAAACTATTGTCATATCATAAACACACATAGAATCTCAAAGGTCTTCATGGCAACCAGTCAAAATAAACGAAGAAATTGAAGAAATATAATAGGCTACTGTTGTACAGTAGATTTAGCTACATAATGTAATAATAATAATAATAATAATAGTAATTAGTTGTGGTGGAGGGTTGCTTATATTTCACTTGATCATTTTTATAAACAACGTTTACTTTTAAACAGCATGTAGCCTTCATATATTTATATGGATTATTTAAGCCTACTTATAATGATTACCATCATAAATAATAAACTTATTGAATTTAATTGTTTTCAAATAGTTAGAAAATAGCTAAATATTTCCAACAGAATTTGCTGTGGTCCCGAAATTGGTACGGAGAACCGTAAAATTTTAATGGTATTAATGCTGCTTAGCACATTAACTTTGGCAGCCATAAAATGCTAAAACTAATGCAAAAACGAAATAAACAAAGCTGGGAAACTCTGGTGAATAGAAATGATGGTAGATACAATCACTATTTATCTTTTCAGGCTAAATCAAGTAGAACTTTAGTGTGATAAAACACTGGTTTGTTAAAATCAACTGCTGTTTACATAACAGAAGCTTTGATGATAGGTCTATATCAGAAAGCTAATGCTAATGAGATCCAGTTGCAAAGCCCCTTCCCATGCTCCACTGCAGGGCAGGGCCTCTGCCACCAGCAGCTATAACAAGGAGTGTCTGATGCGCCAGTATGGTGGTAATTAATACGCCGAGTCAAATGGGCACAAAGGTAAATGCATCTGTACTGACCTGCCTTTCTGAACACTGAGAACCTCATTAGCCTGTCACACTGCTAAAATAATTACAGTACTATCCAGCAGGACTGAACCAGCTAGAGAAAATCAAATCAGGACAATCTAGTATTTGTCAATAAAAAAAGATAAAATTATATTTTAAAAAGTAAAGTAAGAAGTTCTCTAAAAAGTATAATATATATTATATATAATATATATATTTTTTATTATTATTATATCACATATTTTAGTAGTTATCATAAATTAGGTATCATTTGAAAGCTTACGAACTCAGAATTCATCCTGTGAAAACCGTTTTGAAATTGGACGTTGCGTTACCATAGAAATGGTATTTTTTTATTAGGCCCCTCCCCTTTTGGGCATCATCTTTCATAATTTATTATCAAACCTTTTCTAATCTTGACAAAACACATATTGTCAGAAAGGTCTGGGTCTCAAGGTTCCATATTTAGTGACAGAAGTGATATTTGGATAGAAATGTATTAATTTGTTAATACATTAACTCTAACCCTAACTCTAACCCTAACCCTAACCCGAATGAACAGTAATATATGAATTTATGACAAGAGTGCGCCTCAAAAAATCAACGTCATTACAGGAGTTTCTGACCTTTGTCACAAAAAGTCGACGCACACACTTTTAATAATTGAAACTTTGGTTTTTAGTGCTAAAAGTTCATAATAAAACATAATCTAGTATTTGTCAATAAAAAAAGATAAAATTATATTTTAAAAAGTAAAGTAAGAAGTTCTCTAAAAAGTATAATATATATTATATATAATATATATATTTTTTATTATTATTATATCACATATTTTAGTAGTTATCATAAATTAGGTATCATTTGAAAGCTTACGAACTCAGAATTCATCCTGTGAAAACCGTTTTGAAATTGGACGTTGCGTTACCATAGAAATGGTATTTTTTTATTAGGCCCCTCCCCTTTTGGGCATCATCTTTCATAATTTATTATCAAACCTTTTCTAATCTTGACAAAACACATATTGTCAGAAAGGTCTGGGTCTCAAGGTTCCATATTTAGTGACAGAAGTGATATTTGGATAGAAATGTATTAATTTGTTATGGCAGAATGCATACAATTAAATTCAATGGAATTCAATGGCACCCGATGGCTATTTTTGGTATTACGCCTAAACAAAATCTCATGGGAACTTCAATTTTTGTGATATCAACTTTAAATTTGGAACACAACTTGGTTAGATATATAGCTTTCATTTTATAGTAATTTTATTGTAAAAAATATTTTGTAAAATATTTATTTTATATTAAAAAAAAATATATTAATAAAGTATATTTGATTTACTGTAAATTATAACTTCCATAACTTTTTCATACTTTAATTTTTTGAAGTGCTTTCACTTCAGTAATAATCTGCTGATTGTTTTCTTTAAAACAAGACCAAACTTAGGTCTATATTCCAAAGCATTCTTGAATTACAACAATTTAAGTTTGTATAGTGCATTTTAATGTCAATTATCAAAAGGGGGGGTGACAGGTAAAGGGTTAAGATAAAACAAAAGAAGTGAGATGTTTCTGTTGACAATGTTCAGATACTAAAATTGGCCACTGGTGCCATGACAACCCAGACCTGTAGTGATAACATCTGCTCTTCTGTGGAAAACCTTTGAAGAATGTCACAGATTATGAATCAATAGAAGGATTTCCTGAAATGAAATAAAAGCAACAAAACTGACAGTTATGAGAAATTATAATGCGCTTTGATTGCTTTTATCCAACAGAGAGAGGACAGTACAGACATAGATTGACCCGATGCAAAAAGAGCTGTTTTCTCTTTTAATGAGGCACTACACAGGCTGCTTGGCTCAGGCCTATAAAAATGCTCCCGCAGCTTCTGTTTCTTAGTATTTGTCCAGTGAGAGGAAGCTCAGGCTTAGGGATCAAGTTGAGGAGGATTGTGAAAACGCCTGTGGTCAAAAAGGCAACAGACTGAAATAAATCAGTACACTTATTCCAACATGAACACATTTGTGAAGAAAACATGGATCATAGTTATTAGGCTTTGAATGGAGCCAGGGGCTCCTGTTACAGATGACTGTAATGTTGACCACAGGGGCCTTCATTAAATCAGCAGTTCCCGGAGAAGAGACAGAGGGGGAGAGGAAAGACGGATGTGAATATGGAGCCTCGAGTGATGGCTGTAAAATGAAAGACTGACAAGAGGAGGTGAACGCGCTCTTGTGGGTCGAGCTTGGTCAAGGGACAAACTAGGCATTTGTTTTGAACATAAAGAGGATGTGTCAACAAATCCTCCCTCTATTTGAGCTTCACTCTGAGAGACAAACCTGTCATCCCACAGTGACTCTCTGACATAAAGGAGAAGTGAGAGCTGTATGCTAACAGATGTTAAGGTGGAGTTGGCATGGGTGGAAGCACATGCAAATGAAATCAGTGAGTTATCCTGAGGAAACATTGCCATACTCATTATTTTGTGACCAATTCTTTAGCATACAGCATGTGATTGTTTAGGTCTGCTCTGAACAGACCCTGCAGACACGCCTCACTTCCTCTGAGTCAGTGGGGGTTAGTCCTCACCCTTCTTTCATCTGGATGAGAGCAGTCTGTCTGTCAACGTCTGATAAATGCTCATCCCCCGAATATCTCTATTAAACGGGCCTCTATCAGGGACGCAGGCTGCTTAGAGTTCCTTTATTAGCATTGCAATTTACAACCAGGCACCACAGTCTGCCTGCTTCAGCTCCCATGAGGACCGGCTCCATTTACAGCGGATTAGGACCAATTGGGCAAATCATGTGTCCGATAATTGGAGGGCCGTAAACATATTTTTTGTTATGTCTATTAGTTGAGAACCGGTAGTGCCTATCTCTAAGTGGAGGTTTTTTTCAGATTTGGCCCACTGTGCAATGGTGATTTGGCAAAACAAAACCACAAACACCATTGTGGACTATAGAAAACATGCTGAGAATGTTTTTTTTTTTTTTTTTACGATTATCAGGCAGAATTTTGTAGTGAATCACAGATTCAACAAAAATGTAAACACAAGAAATCATCTAGATATAGGTCAACTCAAACATAATGAGAATACTACAGACTACTGTCAACAATAGCAGAGTTAGTAAAAAAGGAAGAGGAAAAAAAATGCCAAAATGCACATGTCGAGAGCAGCATCATTACTAGAAAACACCTGCTCTGTATTCGGCTGACTTTGAATACATTTGTGTCACTAACAAAGCACAAGAGACTATCTGAAGGTGGGAGAGCTCTAGTGGGTTTAAAGAGCTTTGTGCCTATGCTCTGCTGTTGTGTGACAAGCATGGGAAAAGATAAGAAACCATTTTTTTATAAACCCAAATACACTGAAAACACCCAGAATGGGACTAAATTTTCATTTAAAATTAAAATAATATTATGTCTGCAATAAGTTACATTTGGAGAGATTAGCCATTAATTCACTTCCAGTGAGCTGAGTTAAGATAAAGAGAGGAAATGCATGTCTGAAAGATGCCGTTTCACAAATGCGTAAAGTGAAATAAGAGGCAGAGGCAGAAAATGGGTTTTTGATGCTAACATGCTGGAAAAGCCTCTGCCATAGAGGGGAACTCCCTTAAAGAACATAGAATAAACAAAAACAAATAACATCCATGGAACCATGGAATTAATTACATGTAATAATAATAATAATAACAACATTATATTATTATTAGAATTTATTGTTATATTATTAAAATAAAATTCTATTAATATATAAGATAATAATAATAATAATAAATATAGCTGCGAGCAGCCATTAGCGGGGCCAAGCGCAAGAAGAGCATAAGACATGCCAACATGGCTGGCAGTGTAAGACCAAATGCAGCAAGGAGCAATTCAAATCATTTAAAGAGAATTTTTATCAAAATGGCTGAAAAATCACATACATGAACTAAAAATATGATTTAATGGATCACCACTTTCGACCAATAGGTGGCACAGTTACAAAATGTAAGTGGTGTGGTCAGAGTGAGGTGACAATGACACACACACAGTTTGGTGTCAAAATGTCAAGGGCATTGCAGAGATAAAGCCTGAATAGTCATTTTGGCAGCATGTCTCAACTTTGATGGTGCACTATACGAAAACCGTTTCATCTATCGTCACAAAATCCATGACTTTTAGTCGGCATGGTCTGGCGATGATACGATTCGATTTTGGCGAAAATTGGACAAACGGTTCAGGAGGAGTTCGAAAAAGTAGGTATTGAATGAAATGACCCAAGGAAACTATTAAGACCAGTATCGTTACAATAGGCAGATTTATTCAAAAGTTATTAGCATTTCTGAAAATATAATTCTAACTTTTGAACAAAAGGTGGCGCTGTCTGGAAATTTGAGTACCTTCAGGGCATGGTGCTGATGGCACATTCTGAGTTTCGTAATGTTACAGCAATGCAATTCATTAAGTATACCCTTTTTAAAACATAAAACTGTACTGAAGTCAATGGGAATTTCATGTTTTGTTCTATTATAGCACCACCAAGAGGCTAAGTCCCGTCATTTTTTTGTATGTGTCCTCAGAGTGAGCCCATACATCTCTATGTCAATTTTGGTGAAAATATCTCAACTTGCCTCGGAGTTATAGACATTTTTGTAAAAAAAAAAAAAACACGTCAAAAATTACTGACACGTAACTTTGATTAAATTTTACTACCCCTTACTATCAATATTTTTGCATTTGGGCTTCAACTTGAGTCCAGCAACCTATGTTTCCAAACTTCTGAAGGTGGTTTCGTCTCTATCGGACTAGCGGTTTCGAAGATATCCGCAAATGTTAAGCGCTAAATTACAACGCTGAACGAACCATATGTCGAAACCTGGCAAGTCTGGTATCGTTGGACTTGGCAAGGATTCAGGAGTATAACGATATGACTCGCGTGAAAATAAGTCAACCACAGCTAGAGTTATAAGCATTTGGAATATTTATTTTACCACTAGGTGGTGCTGTTTCGAAACTTCTCAGGCTCCTTCAGGGCATCGTCCTGATGACCCATACCGAGTTTCGTCACAATTCGTTTATGCGTTCAAAAAATACAGCATTTTAGCGCATAATTCAAAATGGCTGACCTGGGACATCAATTGGACATCAGTCGACTCGGCATGACGCCCTGAAACTAACGAGACCACTTTTATGATTTTTGGACAAACCGTTGAGAAGTTATGAGCAAAAATAGCCATTTTCATATCTACGGACCAGTAGGTGGCGCTGCGCAGCATGTAGTCTCAGGTCAAGTCGTTTTTTTTGGACAATTCAAAATTGCGGACATTTTTATTGTTATAATTTTATAATAATTTGTTGATAGGCCTTACGGTTCAAAAGTTATTAGCATAATTTGAGTGAAACTTTGGACAGGTGGTGGCGCTAGAGGCAATGAGTTAGAGACACCAAAATTGGTGTCTTTGATGTTGGGACTGTCCTCTATCAGAATGTCAAACCAAACAACTTTCCCGCAAACGCTTCTTTGGGCTGCCATAGACGCCCAGTCGGAAGAAGAAGAAGAAGGATAAGAACGCAAACAGATACAATAGGTGCCTACGCACCTTCGGTGCTTGGCCCCTAATAATAATTAGGGATGCACCAACCCAATATTCAGTATCGGTATCGGCTTAGATATTGCAAATTTTGCCGAACTATATCGGTCAGATGGATATTCGGATAGAAAAATACAGCAGTGATGGGGTAAAGAACAGAGGGGCAGTAAGTGGGAATTGTAGAGTTCAGAGATGCAGAACTGCTGTGGGTTAATCATCCTTTTCAGTTAAACACTGAACCATCAGCAGATTGAAGGAGTCCTCTCACAAGTTGGAATTCGCTGGAGTTTTAATCCACCAGGCGGTTCCCATCATGGCGGTGTGTGGGAGAGGATGATCCGCATCATAAGAGGAGTTCTTAGTTCTGTCCTACGTCAGCAGACGCTAGATGATGATGGTTTACATACAGTGTTCTGTGAAGCAGGAGCCATCTTGAATGATCAGCCACTTACCAAGCTGTCAGACGATCCAAATGATTTGGAATCACTGATACCTAACCATCTACTTTTGCTTAAAAGGAAGCCAGCCCTACCACCTGGATTGTTCAAGCCTCATGACCTCTATGTGAGAAGAAGGTGGGGAGACAGGTGCAATACCTCTCAGACTTGTCTTGGAAAAGATGGGTGAGGGAGTACCTGCCTCTACTTCAAGAGAGGCAAAAGTGGAATGACAAGAAGAGGAGTTTGAAGGCTGGAGATATTGTGGTCATCATGGACGCTTCGGCTCTTTGTGGTTCTTGGCCACTCGCCAGAGTACTTGGAAGTTTTTCCTGATAAGCAGGGCCTAGTACGTTCTGTGAAGTTGCAGACAAAATCTAATGTCATTGAAAGACCTGTGACCAAACTTTGTTCAGTGCATGAGGTATAACAGTGAAGGTATCATCTTGATTATCTCATGGTATTTTGCAACATTTTGGTTCCTTTTTTATTTAATTTGTTTGAATTGTTGTGTCTGCTGGCCATGAACAAAAATAATTGTGTTAAATAATACTAACTAATGCAATCTGCTACAAATACAAATTGTACTGTATTGAAGAAGTTAGTAAATAATACTAAGGCCAATTCACACCACACCGACAGACGCAAACCAATGCCGACAGTCACCAGATTATAGCATGACACTTCTCAGACATTTAATCCCAATTCAGCATGTGCAATTGGCGAAAACAAGCTCCGAAAGACGGCAGCAGACTCCGACAGGGGTATCACACTGATCTGACAAAACCCGATGAAGAGCCTTTTGTCGTCTGCCAGTCCAGTGTGCAATGGCCTTACATTTTTGCAAAGCCCTCTAAGAACCTAATTCTTCCAAGGGTCAAGGTGAGAAAACCCTTATTTCATTAAAAACAAGTATTATAAAAAAGTATTATAAACCAGTTTTGAATCATTCATGCACAGCATATGTAAATTATGAGCTACTAAAGGCCAAGAGAGCCAAGAGAGCCAAGAGAGACGAGATCAGAGAAAGAAATTCAAGTGTACAGTTCTTGGTGTCTCCACAGATTTCACCAGTTTTCACCTCTAAGCCCACTGAAAGCATCACTCTGGCTGTGAGAGGTTCTGCCTGAGAGTGGTGTGCAACAGAGATTTTAGAGTGGTCCTCTGGCCAACTCAAAGATCACATGGTCATCCAACACCGTTGGCAAGGCCATAGAGAGAAATGGAAATGAATGGAGTATGGATGCCGTCTGAGAGGAGAGCTCTTCAGAAATTACTTGCTAGAGTGGAGATATAAGAAAAAAGTCTATCTAGAGAATGTAGTGACCCTTTTAACACAATGACTCCAGCCCCTAAATGTTAAAAAAGTATTCTCTTTGCTGAAAGAAGAACATGCATATAAAAATGTGTGGTTTGGAAATGTCAATGTTTCTTTAAAGATTCCACCCTCAGGTGGCATTAAAGTTGAGTGACAGAACCAAGCAGCTGTTTGAATCATCACAGATGAGGGCCTCAGCCACGTGCTCACATCCTACACACAAGGCAGCTCAGCACTTTCCAGACCTCATCCAGGGTTGACCTTCAGCAGGTGCACGGGGTCTGCAACCCCGTTATGTAGCATCAGTGGCTGAGATCTGGCAGCTGCAATCAAACTGCATAATGAATCGTTTTCTTATGCCAGCAATAATAGCAAAGAAATACATGTTTTTGAGCAGACACCTGTGCAAACACATAAGGGCTGGCATCTGGGTCAAACAATGCACAGTTTACACAATTTTCTCCTGTTACACATGAGGCCAAATAAATAATCCTGGCATTTTTGGCAAGAGATGCAACTAAGCGTGGGGGACCACAACGACGGGACTCAAAGCAGATTCAAATAAATCCATCATGAATAGACTAAGGATTCATTTCACCTCCATAAGGGATCCGAGAGAAAATTGGGGATAATGTGAAGGGATGGGTGATGCAATTGAAAAAGGACATTAAACCTTACTGTACCTGAAAGCTTTCTGTTGCCTCTGGCAGCAGACATTTCTTTACTTTTTTCCCCCCAGTGTCTAAAAAAGCGGTAAAACCCTAAAGAAAAACAAGATGACCCTCACATCAAAGAGCTGATTAATGCTACTGAAGTGAGGCCGTTATTGTTGTGCTTTGGTCAAAACAGCTTGCAAAAAAAAAAAAAACCCAGTAAGCTTTGAATAAGATTTTGATCTTTCTGGAGGATTTCTTGGACGTTTGAACTTTCTCTCCTCCCGCGGTCCTAGAGAGTCAAGCAAGGATAGAGCCTGAGCGAAGACCGTCGCAGAGCTTGCATAACACTACTCACAGTCAAAGGACTGGTCTGCCCACGAAGGTCAAAGCAGTGGGGAAATCTGAGAAAGGAGCATGCATCATTTGGGCAGACAAGAACAAGGTGAAGTGAATACATAAATATGTGGGACAGAGCATAGCATGCAATGTAAAAACAGGAAATAATGCATCCACAGCAGAATTTGAACTGGACTACATACTAATAATACAGTCTAGAAATGGGTTATTAAATCCCACACCACTTATCTAATTCCAAACCACCCACACAAGAAAGATGATCTTGGGGATGTGCTCACCAACCAGAACATGTTTAGCTGAAGGGTACTAACTTAATTAGGGCAAATCAAAAAGAAAACTACTTAAGACATCAGAAGAAAAAAAGAAGGATAAGAAAGTGTAAAAAGAAAGCAGATACACTAAGTAAGGTCTATAAGAAAGAAAATTTGCCATACCACAACACTATTTAGAACACATTTTGCACATGAATGGAGTTTCAGAGCAAGCAAGTCTCCCTGAGCTCTTGCTTAATGTGCAGCACAAAAGGGAGCTGTCTTCCAGTTAAAATAGCTAATGATCTTAATACCTTGTTCTTCAATGCACTTGCAAAATAACTAAACCAACCTGATTTGAGGTGAAGCAGCAACATCGTTATACTATATTACTGGTGATTTGACTAGGTCTGAGAATCAATACTCGATTCAACTTGATTCTGATTCACTAGCTCTTTGATTAAATTCTGATTTCAATTCAATTAATTTATTTCAGTTACAATGTCCAGTTTTACTTACACTGCTTAATGCTGTATCAGGAAGAGTCAATCAGGAATTTTTTACATTGTGGAAAATAATAATTGTAAAAATTGCTATTTATTTATCAGATATAATAAATGGACACAAAACTAAATATTACACAATGTATTTATAAAATATCCCACCCAGTTTGAGTCTGAATAATTTTTTTTTGAATCATTCATTTAAAGGCTCAGTGAGTTCATTTGTTCATGAATCAGACTTGATTAATCTGAGTTTTTGATCCACAAAAAAGAAAAAAAAAAACTGCATATTTTGACCCAGCCTGATATTGAAATGTTAACTTGGCAAACAAATTTGAACATTTCAGTCTTTGCTTATTCAAGCAGAAGAGGGCTGCAAAGACATCAGCTGCCCAGAGGCATTATCAAGATTTAGTGAACTAATTTTTGGGGTAATGTCTTGGTTTCATTAAGACAAAACCTTACAAAAATAATAATTTAATTATTACCAGATTAAGCTAAGACTCAAATAATAAGATTCATATAATTTAAAAGCAAACAGTCTGGGCTGACCATCTGGATTGCGTCTGTATGCTTGACTAGGAATGGTATCAAAAAGTGGTGATTGGTCTTAAGAGTCCTGCTAAGGGTTAATACATCCACAAAAATAGGGGGGAAAAGAAATGTCATGAAGTCGCGAAAAGAAAGTCTGCAGTGCCTCTGGCTACACCAGCATTCTGACCGACAACAAGCCTCTCAAGCGGCACAATGGCCACCCACCACTTTCCAATGGTCTTTGATGTTGCTCACACACTGCAAAAAGAGGCAGTCCGTTCATTCTCATGCTGAGGTAATTGAGAGTTCAGAGACAAACCGTCAGGCCTTCACTACTCAATACATTGGCATCAATGCACACAGATCTCCTTGGCCAAGACCACTCTCCTTGATGAAAGAGTAGGGAATCATAACATGTCCAAATCTAAAGCTGTGAAAATAATATTTTGTGTGGTTGTATTTGCATTAGTCTATATTTCCTTCTCTGGAAATACAAAAAAGTTTGACAAGAAAACAGCAGTAATCAAAAGTTAGCCTGCTAACAACCAATTATTCTAGATCTTTTTTCATCCAAAAAAGGACAGACTGAAAAATATACCATTCTGCCTTGCCACTCACAAAGTGAAGGTCAGCAGTCCAACACCTAACTTCCTGTCAAAGCATAGGCCATGGATTCTGACAATAGCTGAGATACCTTATTTGATATTTTGCAGACATCAGATACTTTTCTGTGTTGATCTACGACAATGTGGAGGGATCTCACAAAAAATGCATACGACATTGGTTATCTGCCAATATTCAAGATTTGTTTTATTTATTTGGTGTGTCCATATTGTCTTTAAAAATCTTTAAAATAAAAACACTAATCATTTAATAATACTATTTTTCATATTGTACATTATAATGTTGTAATTAATACATTCTCGCAATTAAATGTAGAATATTGGTCATTTATTGGAAATAATATCAGCCTTAACCTAAAAAAGTAATTATCAGCTTATCTTATCTGTCAGAATTATAACATTTGTCAATTTATATATTCAAAATTCAAAGCTTAACTGAGATCATTATAAAACAAACCAACAGCAACAACAACAAAAATCAAACAACACTATAGTTTCCTCTGAGCTTTGAAGCAATGCTGTTGACCTACAGGACTTGAGTATGCAGTTGAGAGAGTTAATGAAGAGCGCTGTGGGACAAAGGTGCTTACACGGTTCTTTGTGCCAGCTTTAACTAACACAGCATAGCAGTCAGTGGTTATTATTGCTACCTAGCAGGGGCAAACCTAGGGGTGAGAAATGAACAGTAATGGAGGAGGGTGGGACATAGTTAAGCACCCACAGCATGAGGTCTCGCACCACCTGGCAGGGCATCTTCAAGATTCAATAAGTCAAAGAGAAAGAGAAGACATTTATCATCCATATCAAATTACCCAGTACCATGAAGAGAAAAGCTTGAGAGAAACCTCAAAAATTTCCCCCGAACAGAGGACAATAGTAACCAGATCTGATGTAGAACTGTGAATTATACAATCAAATAAAAATTAATGTCACAATATAAAACTAGTATAAAATATCATACTGTTTATAGTTTAAGTATATTGCAAATATGTATACATGTTCATATAAAAGCCAAAAAAGTGCAACAGTCAGGTTCCAGAAGTAAAAATCAC
Organism: Meda fulgida; assembly: GCA_030578275.1. Lineage (NCBI taxonomy): Eukaryota > Metazoa > Chordata > Actinopteri > Cypriniformes > Leuciscidae > Meda > Meda fulgida. The sequence continues at coordinate 10,859,703 of CM060636.1, read as the reverse complement.
AATTTTCTCCATCCAGAAGAATTGATTTTTATGTGCCTACAGTCAAACGGCAAACACAGGCGATCCACACTACAATCGGTAGTTGTTTGCTAACCGCCACAAAAGAAAGAAAAAGAAAAGAGCAGAAGAAGAGACTATCTATGCACCAACCCAAGGAATGGCCAGTAGTGCCCACGCGCCGAATGCATCTTTCTGTGCTCACGGAAAAAGGAGTAGGCCTATACTTTGAAAGACTCGCACACTCAACTGTGAGTGAAACAGAGCAGAACGTGAAAAGTGAAAAGTAGGCTATACCCAGGCCTTAACACTACTAATAATGTGGACAAACTGATCTATTTAAAGAAAAAAATGTAAACAGAATAAATCTTGAATAGCTTTTTAAGGGGTGCATAATGACCTTACAGACCTTACAGTTAATCACAAAATGTGATACATTGGTCCAAAGGCACAGTTTTCATATAAAACATTTTTTATCTTGTATTTTCACATTGCAATATTTTTTTTTTTTTGGTTCTGTATTGCCTGTTATCCCTAGGCCGAAATTACTGAAACAATCCTTGTTATTATTTATTTTGTAGTATTTTCGTGAAAAGAGCTTTCAGTTTTGGAGTTTATTGAGTCTTTTGTTTGCCAAAGCCATAAAAATATGGCCTATGGGACACTATGTTCGCAGTTTAAATTCAAAGCACGATACAGCACAATATGAAAGGGTTTTTATTTTTTTATAATGAAGTTATCAGTTGGCAAATATTACCTGGAGGTATGTGGGCTGCTATTTGCACTACTGTCCGTTCAAAATGAATGGAAAAGAAACCTAGCATTGTGGATTAGCTGCTTTTTCCTGTTGTCTATTGGTTTAATTTTTAAATATTTTTAGCTTCAAAACAAAGTTTATAATGATGTGATTCAGATCATAGCTGGTTGACTTGGTACATGGTTTTTAACTCTTAAAGAGTTAAATATATATATATATCCCTATGGGAAAAAAGAATGAGAAAAACACTTTCGGAAACTACAGCTGTTGAAAAACTGGGCAGGCACTGTTGCACTAGGCTATACTTGTTTGAAAGCGTAGGACTTCACGAAGTCACAATGTCACCGCTGTTGAACTCTTATGCTGTGATAAAGTAAAAAGAAACGTTGAAAACTAAAAAAAAAAGTCATGGTAAACCCCAAACTGACAATGTCAGATTAATGGTTTCTCTACATTACGAGGCACTATGACTAGGGCTGTGTATCACCAACAATGTCACGATACGATACGCATCACGATACGATACGCATCACGATACTAAAGCCACGATACGATACGATACGATACGTATCACGATATGGATCAATTTGGAATTTAAATTTCTTTTGAGCTGAGTTTAGTAACAGTGTTATAACAGTTGTGATAACTAAAAAACAATTTAGTTTTTGTCATAAAAAAAACAATGAGTTAAATAAATAATAATGCTTAAAATGGCTCTTCCTTCTGCTTTTAAAGTCTGCCTCAATAACTGAAATGACAATTATAGTAACACTGAAGCATGTCTACACTGTTCAATGACTAAACAAAACTTAAAACATTCCATAAAAGCAAAAACGGTAACAACTTAAATCTAGAAACACACCTAGTATTTAACAATTTGGACTTTTTGGATTTTTATGCAGAAACAACAATTGATTGACATGCTCAGGGTTAAGAGAGTGACAGCACAATATCTCGCTTAACTTCATCATACAACCGCGAATTGCCGTTTCTGTTAAAAACGTTTATACTTATTTAAGACATAACCAACTGTGTTTAGAGGATACTCGCAAGCTGTATGTGAGGCGGCTTTACTCTAGGCCTATGCACGCAGAGAAAACCAACTCTCAGAGAGCGCGCAAGTACTGAATAGTTTAAAATCGTTTTAATGTTTAAACGGTTAAGACTTAAAGACACGCAAATGCTAAACTTTAGTCGCGATGCAATGCTGGCCCGATTATGGAAGTGAATATTCCGTTATGTCCCGACTCTAAACGCGAGCATGTAGTTTCACCGGCTGCAGTGCTTGACGCTTGCCTTGAGCAGCCCGTTTTGAGAGACGAGAGAGAGAAGACGCAGCACCATTGAACTCACGCTGTTTGTGAAATTGCGTCTCGCAGAACATTTTAAAACTACTGATTTGATTTTATAATCTGTGTGGATTCATTTACTAATACAACCTACATGCTAAAGTGAATCAATGATTGCGGGAATTTCCCGCATAAGTGGGAGAGCTGCAGGAATGATTAAAATGATGCTCAATACACGCGCCGAAATTCAAGCCCTGAATTCGCTACATTCAAAAGCACAACAGTACGCGCATCGCCAGGAGTTCATGACGATGTATCGTTGTATCGATATTCTTAGCACAGCCCTAACTATGACTCCTGCAAAAAGGAGCCCAGGCTTCTGTCTTCTCCTATAATAAACATGCAAAGGAGTAATAGATGTATATGTAATGCATTAGTTCCAATTTACATATCACAAGTCTTTGATAGGGAATATGAGAGCAGATTAGATCCACTTGTGCTCGACTTTTATGGCTTTTAGTAGCCTGAAACCCAGAGTGGCACAGCAGGCTTTATGCAGCAGTTCCTGATTAGTTCGACTGCAAGAGGGAAAGAGAGAGAGAGTGAGTGAGAAGCAGACAGTGCCTTTTAATGGGTGGGCACCAGAGGATGTACACCCACTGACATTTACACAAGTTGATTATTTTAACTTCTTGGGTTGCTAAGTTTCACCAAAGAGAACGTTAAAAGCAAACTCCTAAATGGTCAGATTCATCGCTATGTATTTATTATTTTGCCTGTAAATCTGGACTAAGCTTAGCATACGTTTGGTTTGATTAACTGAATTAGATGATGCACCATATGATCAGACACTTTTCATGACCTTGAAACTGCTCAGCCAATCACAGCTTGAATCATGATGAATCTTTTGTTGATTTAGTACCTACATCGGATAAGGCTAAAGTACATTTTCTCCTGACCTCTTAGACTTTAATACATAGCATCCCGAGCTCTGAAATCCCTCTGTGGTGGGGTCATTGCCAGGCTATTCGCTGGCAAAGTCATTTTTAAAAGATTAACATGGATCGTAGTGTTCCTGTTTACACCTTCGTTGGGCTTTAGGGCAGAGAGGTCAGCTCTTATCCACAACTTATACCCAAATATACCTAGGCTTTAGAATCTCATACTTTGGAGTTTATGGAGAAGGACAAATATGCTACATGCACTTCCAAGGTTTATCAATTCATGCTCATGAACTCAAAAAAAATTTACCTGTCTGTCAGAGGAATTCCTTCAGGTTTGCAGCAAACTAAAGGGCGAGAGAAACGGAGCAGGACAGAAGGAGAAAGAAAAATAATGAGAATGCTCTGCAAGCTGCTCACGGCTGGAGCTGAATGTGGAAGTACTTCCTGGAGTGAAGCTGCTCTTCCTGGATGACTCCTCTTTACTGCCATGGCACACCGGAGACACCCAAAGTGCTTTGGGTAGACCAGCCAGCACATTAAAAACTCCCTCACTTTCCCTTTTCTCTCACTCCTTGCACCACATCTGACTGCATTTTGGACACCAGAGAATGTTGAAACAGAAACCCGGCAGAGGCCATTGTGGGGTTCTGCCAGAGAGTTACACTCTCAAAGGGAAGACAAAAGAGCTGCAATTATTTCCACAATGTAGATTTTATTGTCCAGAGCGCTTTCAGTCTCCGCATGTAATGTGTTCAGCAGTTCACTTTCCTTCCTGCAGAATTAAATGCTGCTGCCTGTCATCACCTCCTGTCAGAGAACAAGATCACCAGAATAACGAGCTGATTCTGGAAAAACGGTCTCGGCAGATTTATGAAATATTGCTCCCATTTAGCTTTTGTGCTGGAAACACAGAGCTTATTACATGTGTGTAGCTCAGGTGCTGACAAAAATTGGATGTTGTACTTATTGTTGACATAATAGCTGACAGTAGAAAACAAATGTAGTCGGGGTAGTTCTGCCTTTACTGGAGAGAAAAACACATTGAAAGTTTGCAAGTGTGACTTGCAACAGTTCCTGATTGCGTTCCTCTCTCTTCACAAATCCTCAATTAACAAATATAGCAAATGAAAAATAAAAAGCAATATTAATCAAACATATAATTAAACATATATATATATATATATAAATGAAAAATTAAAGGTAAAATATAATACAAACAATACTGTATATTTAATGTTTCCAAACTTTCGACAGGTACTATATACAAATAAATATATTTGTAACGTAATGCAGATTTTAATGTTTCGCTGTGATTGTACTTGTCAAAGGTTTAATAGACACAGGCGAATCGTTGTCATTTAATTTAAGAATAAGACCATGTGGATGTTTGAATCGAGATCGCAATCTTTTAACGATGAATCGTGCAGGTCTACTGTTGATAGGATATCCTGAGATACATCTTTGGTAAACTTTAGCTAAACTCATGATGGAAATGTTACTTGTTACGAGAGAGAACAAAAGAATACCACAGTCGATTAGTATGGCTGTCAGTAGAGACGAATGATGCCTGACAACCACCTCTTTCAGCAGGTACCACAATAATGAGGTAAGAGCTAATGAGGCATTTTGAGGGAGAGAGAGGCAAGGGGAAGGTCCAAAGTGAAGCAGGTACTTCCCTTCAATTATTCATAGCAGGAGAATTATCATCAAGAGTGAGGCGTTTTGAATGAATAATTGATTGTGTTAGCAGCTTTATGTTAAAACATGCAGCCTTGATGGACAGGAGTCGCTGGGGAAAGGCATGTGACAGGGATGCAGAGGCACACGTCACTTGTGTGAAGTGGAGAGCTCCTTGCATTCAGGAACATTCACTTTAATGATCTGAGATGGGCAGAATGGCTTTCCACAACAATGGCAAACATAGCCTATAAATTTTATTGTCTCAATATCATTTAATTCACAACAGGATGCCTTTGGAGATAGAAGAGAAACTTTCAGAACCAGATTGATTTCCAAAAAAGCAATTTGCTACTGAAAGTACTTAGGGCTAATCCCAAACTAAGCTGAAGCAGTTTGTCTAAAGAGAAATTTTTCACTGTTTAAACCAAGCGGCAACCTCCCCGTCTCTCTCTTGAAACCAACACGGAAGTGAATTAAACTGCAATTCAACGACTGGCCGCTTGAGTCTGGCAGCAAAAGTGAGTCAAATCTGTATCTCCCCCATGTTAAAATGCCCAACTTTACAGCAGAAAAAAATGTTTACAGCCTGGTGTCAAAAGTTGTTTTGGTCTATATAGCTAATTTTGCATTTCATGACAACTGTGCGGGGGGTGAATTTTTTTATAACTCATCCGTTTAAATTATATTAAGCCTTACATTTCTGCATAATTAAGGGTGTGTCCACTTTTGAGTGACAGGTGGATTCCCGCTGCTGTGGTCATAAGCATAGACTGTAAAAAAAATAATAAGTCATCATTAGCAGTTTGTCTGCTGTCTGCTGCCCATTTTCGGTTATCCAGGAATGACGCGCTGCCAAGATGGCAACGGTCGGCTATGCCCACTTTAGGCTTCAGAAACCTACGGGTGACATCACACACACTACGTCCATTCTTTTTTACAGTCTGTGGTTTAAACATATCAAATGGATGCAAAGGAATCATGTTCTTAACTAGCAACAAAAACAATCTCCCTATACTTTTCTAAACATTTAACATTAACACTTTAGCAGATGTTTCTTTTTTTTAATATACATCAAACTTCTCTAGGTCAAGGGGGCACTGACCTCACCACTGATGAAAAATAAAAGCAGGCCAGCCTAACAAAACCTCATCCAACTCTCAAATGTGTCAGTGTAGCCTCAGCTTGGCTCAATGGCATTAAAACTGCTATTCAAACCACCGCAATAACCTTTACAGAGAGTCTATTCTTTAATGTCACCATTGTTCCTTAGCAACTTTTTCAAAGCAGGGCGTTACAGGTATTTGAGCAGCGCTCTACTGCAGTACAGAGTGCCTGGCAACCAGCTATTTTTGAGACAAGATTTAAAGAGGAGAGGAGAGGAGAGGAGAGGAGGAGAGGAGTAGGAGAGGAGGAGAGGAGAGGAGAGGAGAGGAGGAGAGGAGGAGAGGAGGAGAGGAGGAGAGGAGGAGAGGAGGAGAGGAGAGGAGGGGAGGGGAGGGGAGGGGAGGGGAGGGGAGGGGAGGAGAGGAGAGGAGAGGAGGAGAGGAGGAGAGGAGGAGAGGAGGAGAGGAGAGGAGGAGAGGAGGAGAGGAGAGGAGAGGGGAGGAGAGGAGAGGAGAGGAGAGGAGAGGAGAGGAGAGGAGAGGAGAGGAGAGGAGAGGGGAGGAGAGGAGAGGAGGGGAGGGGAGAGGAGGGGAGAGGAGGGGAGGGGAGGGGAGCGCAAGGATACTTGAGCAGAGAAGAATTATGCACATGGTGAGAGCAAGTACAATAGGTCTCTGAATTGTAATTATGCATTCAAAAGAAAAGTATTTGTTTGGTAGATTGTTTAAGCACAATACTGAGAAACAAAAGAGGAAACCTGCAGTAAGAATAGACAGAAAAAGGGAGGGGCGGTAAACAAATAACTCAAAATAATTTTTCTGCACAAAAAGAGAAGGTGTTACTTTACATTTTTAGCCTTAAATGCTGATATTTTTGTAATCTATTTGCAGGTCAAATAAATAGCTCTGTGCTTTTTTATATTGTACAAAAATGACAAAACTATTACATACAAATATTCTTTAAATTAATATGATGTTATTCTGTATTTATATATGATATGATAAATTCTAGAAATGTTAACAAAAATCTGATTTTCCTTTACAGACCACAAAAAATTTCTTGAAATATTTAACTGGGGGGAAAAAAAACAATGAATCTGTGCAAAAAAAAGTCTCGCCCTTTGTTCTTATTTAATCTTATGGAAAAAATATTTCCCTCCCAGAGGTCTCCAAAGCGCCCCAGTGGTGTCAATCAAGAAGCTATTTTACTGATCCTGCCCCCAGATGAACTGACTGTTAATTTAAAGCACGCCCATTTTTAAGATTTTTTATAAAACTGTTAGTTCCAATCCTTGATTCTGATTGGTCAATAGCTGTGCTTTATTCACAATAAAACACGGCTATGGCCGCTTCACCCAACAGTTCTATTTATCACTGCGCCCTTAGCAACACCCTTAGCAACCACACGTATCAACATAAATATAGAAAAAAAAACGTACGAATTAAAATGGCTAAAATGTTTAAAGTAAATTTCAATTTACTAGGTGGCATGACGATGGATAAGTGGTTTGAGAACAATTTGTAGAGACTTCTACAAATATGAGCCGTCATGCTGAAGTGCTGAAATGTAACATTGATACATTCGAGAAGACTTAAAAAAAAAAAAATACTGTGCAGCAAACCCAATGGGCAGTGAAATGCTTCAGTGACTGGTGTAGTGAAAAGGGTTGCAGCATTGATTTTAAACAAATCACAAAGACGGAATTCAATGCACTTCTCCGTGACTGCGGAACTGTCAGAAGCTCCAAAGGCGAAAAATATGGGATCAGTAGCTATGTAGCGTTACGTGCGGGTCTGAACAGATTCCTAAATGATCCACCTTTTGAGTTTGTCCTGATGAGAGACAGTGAATTCACCTCATCCAATAATGTTTTCGTTGGAGTCGTAAAGACAATGAGAAGAGAGGGTTGTGATAAAACGGAGCATCACACACCGATTTCTACTAAAGATTTCAGCACCATAAAACTGTCCAATGCGCTTAATCCTAACACACCTGAAGGACTCGTAAACAATATTGTAAAAAATAAAAAGAATAAGACAAAGTTTGAGAACGGTTTGTTGTTTTTATTTGAGTTTTCATGCATTACATATTGGAACGTTGTTGTTCACGGTCAGGGATTATTTTTTGCTTTTAAAAATGCTTTTTTTAAGAATGCTTTTATTGATTTAACTTCATGAAATTTCCACTAATACATTTTTTTTTCTTTAATATTGTGTGGTAACCGTTTTATAAAAGCAATAAGGTACTCGACGCAAGTGCTGTATCGTGAATAAGTAACAGCTGAAGGCCGTTACTCCGCTTCGCGTCGTGCCTAACAACGCCCTTCAGCCGTTACATATTCACGGAACAGCACAGCCTCTCGTACCTTATTGCTTACGTAGAACAGCCATGTCAGAACTGGCCTGCGGCGGGTCAATTGAGTGAGATCTAGCACCAAATAATCAAAATCGTCTTCAACCTGTCTGGTTCATACACTACAAAATCACAAAGCTATAAATAGACTGTGAACAGGTGGAATGTCATCATACTAATTGTCACAAAGATGTGAACCAAAATGACTGTGGTGTTCATTTAAATTATAACTGCATATTCAGATCCAATTAGGGAGAGGGAAAGACAGAAGCAGTTTGGTTTGAATGCCATATTAAAAGCAAAGCCCAGAGAGCTTTGCGTTTATGAGTAATGATGAATATGGAACGTTAAGGAGAATCTGGGTCCATCTGTGATTGTCGTACGGATGCGTCCCATAGGCTGATGGGATAAAGGAGGGCATGAAACATCAGAGTGCTGACAGGAGCACTGTGGTGAGTTTAGTAAGAGATGTGGGGGTGAACCATCTGTTTAAAAGGCCTAAAAGCAGTGAGATGGAGAAAGGGAAGAGAGGCAATTGCCTAAAGTTTAGTTTAGTTTAGTTAGTTTGCCTAAAGCATCAGGAGGGACAGGTGTCTCCTTAACTGCTCCACCCAGGTAAATTTAACGAGGTGCTGATGAATAGAGAGCATGCAGACACGAAATATTCACACTAAACAGACAGATTTGTGATCCCTTCTTAAACAAATCAGGAAATTAGTAATTCAATGCACTGTTAGGATTAGGAGGGATCAAGCATTAGAATGACAACATTAAAAACAGACAACACATTTCGTCATTAGTGGTTGACCGATATATCAGCTGAAGTTTGGCATTTTTTAATTATTGGCAATAGCCGATAAATGTTTTTATTTGACCGACGTGTCGGAAGCTGGACTTTTATTTTGATGGTGCTGAGAATGGCTGAGCACACACAGCGCTTCCATTCTCCATCTATAGCCTCGGTTTAACAGTCTTATCTAATATGTTATTAGATAGAACTGTTAAAGAAAGTAAATGGTATACGAAAAAGTATTATAGCGTTAGCTTTTATATTATCAGTAATAAAAAAGGCAAACACAATAATATTCTCTCACTGTAATACTTCTAATTTACCGTCAGCATTCAGCAAACATGCATTTGTATCATTTAAACAAATATTCGAATATCTAATAAACATTTCATTTTACAAACCTTGCAGACTTTGTAGAATCCAGCTGTGAGATCTTCTATGTGCATTTGTAGCTTGCAAAAACACATGTGTATTCTGTGCATAATGGTCGGTCTGTGCAAATTAAATGCAGACAGGAGGAAAGTTCCGTTTCACTGGAGATGCACAATCGACAAACTTTAAACCTTTGATTTCAAACTTTATTCAGTTGGCCACTGTCATATTAATGTCATTTTTACTATGTGCTGTATGTAAAATTAGTGCAAAATTAAGAAGCTGCCATCTAAAGTATAAGGGGCAGTTCACATATCGCGTCTTTTGCACGCTTATAATAGAGCAGGTCATGTGACAAGAACTAACCAATCAGCTTCACCCTCTCCATAATAATATTGAAAGCTCAGTCAACATGAAGGATCGGGTGCAACCAAACACTACTTTTTTTTTTTCTCTTCCCTGTAAATAAATCTTGTAGCAGTGCTACAGCAAGCGTTTTTCGGTGGTGGAAATCCATTACTGAAACTTCCTCGATGTTGTGGAGAGCGCAGTTCATGGTTGCATAGCAACACCAGATGACACAGGAGCGCAAACGCTTTGGAAAGGAGACAGTGGCGAAGCCGCGCCTTTCACACGTTTTTAGATGCGATATGTGAACTAAGTCTATTTATTTTACAGATTTATTTTTTAATTAATTTTCAAATATTTTTTTTATTTTTATTTACTAATTTAAGATATCAGCAATAAAAAAAAAATAATAATCTATATCGGTCGACAACAAATCGCCATCCCTAAAAAGGCGTCAACCATCCCACCAACTGCAAGGACACAGAGGACTGAGACTCTCCACTCCAATTAAAAACACCCTGAGCTTGACAGGCCAGGGAGATATAATGCCCGAGGTGAAAGTTCAACAATGTATGTGCTATTGAAAGATTAAAAATGCTTTATATCCTTCAGCTTTAAAGCTTGAGAAGCTTTCGTTTCTCTTCATTTAAAAGGAGGTAGACGATTTGCATGTATAAGTCGCAATGACATCAAGCTGCCTACTTCAATATATTATAATGCGCTGCTTGCCCTTAATGGAGAATCAATGATGGGACAAGCCTGTCACCTTCGAGTCGAAGCAAACGCAATTCACACATTGACATGTGGAGGGTGTGTGTGATTGATTCAGACTGCTTGAGGGTTTTAATATTGTTTTCCGTGCACTCATTGACTCTCACTCACCGTCTTCCACATTATCCATTAAAGCTCACCGTCTGGCAAAGGCTTAATCTCGCTGTCTAGGCCCCTCCCTTTGAGACTTCAAAACGCTCTCTCCGTCTTGCCGCTTCTTTCTTTTTGACTGCACAAACTGGAAATGTCCAGACACGCTTGCTGAGCGGTAGTTAACCGGAACCAAACGTTTCAATAGTCGAACAAGTGCTTTGCACCTGTAATTTACTCCATGAAGTCCAAATAATTCATGCAACTCAAATGATCAATATTAAGAGGTTTGTCTTCTCTTTACTTTTAGTAATAAGCATTTTCACAGCACTTTTTTCCACAAATATTCTATACTAATATTTCACTATTAAAACCATACTAATAATAAAGAACCCATATCCAATATAAACGGTAGACATCAAGCTGACTTAGCATGAAGAAACAGAATTAACAATGAGCTTCTATCATGGAGGTTAGTGAATTGACTAAACTGCCATAGTGATATAAGGATCAGGGTTCAGTTGTTCTTAAGGACATCACAATTTCTCCAATACTTGGATGACCGTCAGAGCAAAGTCAGCATAAGGGCACTTATGCACTAGAGAAAGCTCTGACAGAGCTATCGACAGTAAGAAATTCGTAAGATGCCTTTTAAGGATGTGGAAATAGCTGGGACACTATGAAATCGAGCAAGAATACAGCAAAAACCATAATGGGTTATATGCCTGCCAGCAATTTTCATTGATTCACATATGCCTACTTCAAAGTTTTTTTTTAAACTGAGGTCCAGGGATTCCCAACAGGCCGCATAGCTGGGCTACAGTAGATGGTACTGTGAATAGTGACCAGATCCTTCCAACACAACTTACCGCTAAATCAATAATATCATCAGTCACATCAAACATCAGTCACATCAAAAGTACTGTAGAAAACCTTGGAAACATGCATAAACAAACACACACACAAACCATATGGGTAGCACCACCGATATGCACTGGCACACACAGGCACGCTTGTGACCCCGAGGTGTGTGATCAAATGTGCATGTGAATATTCAAAAGCACAGTGGAGGAGATAAGACTGGTGAGAAGAAATACACACAGGGCCGATTAAGCATTGCACACACTTTTATATTATCCCTGGCATTAATGGATTGTGTGTGAGAGAGTTGTAAGAAGTGGAACAAAGCTGATGCTCAATAGCCCCAATTTTGGGTTAATCTCTCATAAAAGTGCACACATTAATGTCATTCAGCTCCAGAGATGTGATAGTGTAAAATGATTAATAGACAGAGTAGTCACAGACAGCCTGCATGCTCAGCAAAACCACTGCTTCTCACCTTCCCAAAGTCCCTCACGTCAAACAGATCGAAGGGATCAAACAGCTCGCTGTTCCTCAGGCCGAACTTATCATGGCACACTTTCAGGAATGTCCGGATGTTCTTCAGACACAGAAACTGTAAAAGAGGGAGACAAATAAAGAACATCAGATTGTTTTATTAAGATTAAGATTTCAACCTGACTACAAATGGAAATGTATTTATGTAAACCAATGGAAATATTTCCATATTTAACAGCATTAAAACACTGTCACTTCACAGGCATGGAGAACTGTGACACCATCTCATTTCTGCAGCGCGTGAAGCATATTTAATTTCCTGGAGCCTATTGACAGTCAGCTCATTTCCTTCTTCCTGTACCAGTGATTAAGCAAACAGTTATGGCTTGGTTCAGATAAGCCAACGAGTCTCGGGCGGATTGCCTCTGGTAACCCAGTCGCTGTTCACTTACCAGCCTACGAACCTACCATTCTTTCTGTCCTTAGGGTCTCTAAAGCAGACCTTCTCTCATTGCACAATCATTACCATTAGTAACTCTGATGCTAGTATGACACAGTGCTGGCTTCTGCTCCTTATTTGTTTCAGAGAATTCATGCATAAACGTTCCTTGTAATGAGAATTTGTCTAATATAATTGACTTGAGCAGAGTGAAACCAATACAACCACACAAACAGGGACAAAACAATAACAACTTTGTCATTGTTTATTTCTACCCACCAAATTTCAATGAATCATGTATCATGTTTAATTCATGCAGATATAATTCAATTATGTGCATGGGTTCGCATTTCTATGGAGACAGCGGTGGAAATAAACTCCACAAATACTGGTAGCTGCGTTCCATACTAGTAATGATTCAGGAATGAAGGGGGCTGTAAACCAGAGATATTACAAGCTATTATTCAGCAGGAATCACAACCCCTATTGTGAACGCACCACTAGCAGCTCTGTTTCTTGTGTAATGTGGGACAATGGAGGCCTATTTGTCATATTAAAGCCAGTACAATGGAGATAACCATCTTTAGAACACAAGCCAGATGAAATTCTTGCAGTCATGATGCCACTTTTAAAACAAGCCCTTAATGAGAGCTTTAAGCAAATAAGTATCCATTCTCATTTAATTTAATTCTAATTTAACACAATCTTGTAGGTTAACGGTTAATGAGCATTAGTTGTCGGGAGGGATGGGCGATCTGACCAAAATCGTATATCAACAGACGAGTAATTTTATTTCAAGATAACGATCAGGATATAGTTATGTTTGCTTTAAGTAAGGTTTTAATGGTTTTAAGGTTCAAAATGTTTGATACCATTGGAATTTAAAAATTCTTGTCACCATTTTCAATATCACAAAATAACTAATAGGCCCACTAGCCTAAGTAAAAACAACCTCAAGCTTACTGAAGACAAGTAAACAGAAATAAAGAAAGAACAAATAAACTAATTACAAGCATATAGAAAAACAAACTACAATAGAAAAAAGACACAAATGAAATAGGCCTACCTGAAAAACTTCAAGTTTTTAAAAGCATTAGAAATAATAAACTACATCAATTGTATAAAGTAATCAAATGTATTAAAAAAACACTGCATTGTCTTCACTATGTAAATTAAATAGTCTTATTAAAGTTATAAAAGTGATTCAGTCAAGAGCAGTGAGAGATTTTCTCTTTTTTGTTGTTTGCTTAACATTAAAAACAACAGCAGGTAAATTTGGATGCTGTCACTTTGAGGCCGACTTCATTGATCCAATATACTTGTGCGTTTTCTGTTCGCGTGAACTCACTTAAGACATAAATGACTGTCTTGACTTGCAAAGGCATGGTCACTTTGACACATAAGTATGTGTATTTGACCCCAATTAGTTTGTCAAAAAGCAGTCAGTTCAGTTCCCTACTTCATGTGTGCGTGTCTCTCAGAAAGCACGTGCATATAGTGAAATGAGTTATCGCTGCATACATTGTTTAAACTGTTTAATCGCTTGTTTAAACCGTTAAATCGCTTGTTTAAACCGTTAAATCGCTTGTTTTTAAACCACAATACTTAAAAACTTATGCAGATGATAAGCGTTCGTGACTGCATAGCACAGCAACCGTCATGTGAGCGTAACTGTGATAGGGACAATAGATATTCTCTACCGGTTGACAAATTTCTACCGTTTAATCGTGTCTATCGGTATATCACCCACCCCTAGTTGTCTGTCAGGAAATAATATGAAATGAACATCCCTAAATTATATGTGTTGGAAAAGGCGTTTTATTATGCAGTTAACTAAAATGTAATTTTTGTGGACAATTTTAGTCCAAAAATGAATGAATATGAGATGACAAAACGTTTACTAAATTCAATTCATATTTCATAGAAAAATATAATATATTGTTCTCAATTTGTATTGTCAGATTATACTGAATATGTTCCCTGGAAGGACTCTATACTAGACATTCTGGTAGGCAGTAACCTGCTTTTGGAGCAGATAGTGTTCTCTTAAAATAGATGCTTCAGTAACTTCTCTCTCTCCACCGTTTTTGAGACCAGAAGTTCAGTTTGTTCTGAACCCACTAAACATTAAAAACATACCCTGGCCTTTAAAGTTCTCTGTAGCTAAACAGGGTGGGAAAAATGCATACTATTCATCTTAAATGAATAGGTCACTCTTTCTTCATGCTAATCACACCTCCCTCTAGTCTCCTGATTGCTTACTGGAAGCCCAAAGGTATCGCTTTTGGCTGTGCAGTGTCATAGCAGGGGTTTGAGCAAATCTGTTGCTCAGAGTGCGCGGCGGCTGCGCGCCTCAACCCCAGGCTATGTTTATGTGGCTGTTGCTCTCTTTGCATTAAGATTCTAGTGATGACTACATGGAAAGATCAGAGCACCACCTGTCTCGTTCAGCACAAGCACTCAAAAATGTGCCTTTTTCAATGAAAACCAAATAGCAGAAGGATAGACCGCTATGAATAGTGGCAGACATGAATAAACACCTAGGGGAAGAAACCATGTTACAAAGAGCTGTCATTCCTGAACACACTCATCCCTCAGGAACGGATACACACACAGGGAATAATAAATTTTCCTTTCCGCCAGAGGTGCACCGCCCTTCTAGGATATGTCTTCCAAACATTGAAAGCATCCACTAATAAACTAGATCAACAAAAAATAAACCCTCAATGAAAAAGGAGGAAAGGATGAGAAGAAAATGTATCAAAATGGATAAAAGAAAAAACAAGAGAAATTAAGTCCTAGGGAAAGATTGTTACGGAGCCCGGGAAATCAAATGTAGGAGAAAAAAAACCAACACCTGCAAATCCGACGCCACAGTTTTGCAATTTGTCCCCTCAGTTTATAAACCATACACAGATTCTTAAATTGTTCCCTCGGTTAAACAAATCGCTCCCACAAATTAATAATCTGTACCCACAGATTTCTAATTTGTGCGCTCAGATTTGTAAACTGGACCTTCAATCCGTTTTTTCAATCCGTACCCACAAATTCATAATCCGTGTCCACATTTTTTCAAACTGTTCACAGATTTGAGGCCCGTCCTTCATTTTAGATATCTAGTCTACCGACACTTAAATTCTAGGCTACAATTTGGTTTGGTTCCAACAATTTGTAATGATGTGTGTCATAATCTTGTCCATCTATTTATTTGTGATATTCTAATAGCCTACTCTCTCAATTTATATAGACCGGGGTTGTTGTACTTCAGAGATGCACCGATACTAAATTTCTCCTCTGATACCGATAGCCGATTATTCAAAATGATATTTGCCGATGCCGATAGTTTGATTTTTCTAAAGGAATAAAAGCAAACTATACAGGGAACCCTATCATTTGGTACACTTTAATATTAGAGGTTACAATTAACAGCAGAGGTAGTATATTCAAGTGCGATTTATTTTCAGATATAATAATTACACTCAAATAAAAACATTTTTTATTTCTTACACTTGTCTTCTTGGCAAATTTATTCAAACATACATATATAATTAACAGTAAGCTCCTCTCTAGTGTTTTTTTTAACTAACAGACTGAACACTGGATAACTTTCCTGACGTAAATGCAACATTAAGTGACATTCTTCACAAGCTGTTTTATTGACATTTTTCTGTGGATGAAACAAAATTACATAAGACAATACGGTTTTCGTTAAAGGTGCAAAACGCAGGTTTCTGAGTTTTTGCAGAACTCCGCCCCCTCTGGCGACAAGCGAAACTGCAACCAGAGTTGTGCACGCTCATAGACCACACTCACACGCACGCATGCACGAGCACGAGCTGTTCATAACTAAAGGAGAATCTGCCGCACAGATCTTTGGTGTACAGCCAAAATGTCTTCAGAGGTAATAAAGTTATAAATCTGCAAGTCATTTCAAATAAATGGAAGGAAAGACATTTGAGTAAATTACTCTGTGTGAGGTGAAAACGGGGGTAGTAGAAAACTTTGTTTATGTGTTTACTGTATCCACCTATGATTGTATTGTTATGAAAACACGTTCATGAACAATATAATTGATTACTTCGTCACCATGACGTTTTCATAAAAGCGAAACAGGCTAAGCCGCCGAAGACTTGCGGGGTTCAGCCTGTTTTATTGATCTGCTAAGTAGAATATTCCAATAACAATACATCCTTTTCTGTTACAATTTACTCAAAATTTGTGTCTAATTATCGGTCATATTTTTCAGCATGTTATATCACACTCAAGAATCTTGAACTGATTTGCTAATCACTAAACTACATGTAGCGCTGATTTATTTAGTACATATTTTGACAGGGACAATACACACTGACAAACATTAATGTGAAATGTGTCTTACTCCGACGCTTGTCTGACTCCAATTTGGCCCTTTGGTGGCACCAGACAAAATTTTTCTTTTTTTTACTTTACGTGGAGTTTGCGTTGGGGTTTGGAATGGACTAAAAGCCGGTCTCTTTGAATCCATCTTCTACTTTTGACGCACGAGTTGTCCGCTGATGCAGAGAATGGCGGCGCCTGCGAATACACAAACTTGCGAGACAGCCTGGTGAGCGTGAACGCGCATGACGTCACGCCCAGTCTCAAATTCGAGCCGAATCCCTCATATATTTTCCTGTACAGGATTATAGAGGCAATCTCAGTGAGCAGAGAAGGGCTCAATCAGCCCATCAGGCAGTTCTTTAAGCATGTATAGGAAGAAAAACAGGTATTTTTAACATGAAAAGTTGCGCAATGCACCTTTTAGTCGAACTTTATCTTTCTTAGTATATCTACTTAGTATACTTTAAGTATATGCCTGTGTAGGGACTAATTACATGCTTGAATAGTGATATTAAAGTGTACTTTATTTTTGATACAAAAACAAATGGACATTAATATGCAAATAATACTAAACTTAGCTATACTTTGTACAAAATACTATTGCTTACTATAATGTATTTTGAAAGTATACTTTCAATGGATTGTTACAATGACCATTTCCAGCACACAGTTAACATATGCCTATAATGTTTTGTTTTTTTAAATAAATACACTTTTAAAAAATAAACTGAATTTTCACTCCAATTAGGCGATTTTTTTTCTAAAATATATTTTTAGAAAATATACTAAAGTACAATTATTTTAAAGTGTATAGGATTTATTATTATTAATAATAATAATAATCATTAGGGCCGATCCTGTGGGTGCCTGAACCATTGCCGCTAATTGGCCGAGCACCCACGGAAAAACAAGATATTCTCCATTGTGACCAATCAAAAAGTCAATTGCAATTCGTAACACTCTCTGACTGGTGGATCTCACATCGGGTCCCGGCGGGTCATAATGCACTCAATTTTCCTGGTATGTTTAACATCACAGCATAACAAAAGCTTCTGTTTTCTGTTTTTTGCACAATGATAATTTGCATTTTTAAGAAATTAAATGCAAAATCATCAGGTAGACCTATTTCAGCAAGACAACATGAAAATAATAAGAGCAGAAACATAATTTGCAACCTATGATTATTATTAGTATTATTTCACTACATTACCATGTAAATATACTGCAAAAGCATTCAATATAGGGTGAGCCATAGTCTAATCAGTCTGTACCATTTTCTAAAATGAGGGACGGGCCACAAATCCAGTACAGCTTGCGAAACTGTGGGAACGAATTGCAAAAGCATGGGCGTGGATTATGAATTTGTGGGTATGGATTGAAAAACCAAAGGTACGGTTTACAAATCTGAGCGGAAGGATTGGAAATTGGTAGGTACGTTATTAATCCGCGGGCACGATTTTTTAAACCGAGGGAACAATTGAAGAATCTGTGAGTACGGTTTATAAACTGAGGGGATGAATTGCAAAAAGTGTGGCCACGGATTTGCGGGTCTTGTTTTGTTTTTTGTTTTTTTGTTTTTTACAGGTGACTTCCTGGCCTCTGTAAATTGTTGTGTCTGAGAAGCAGGAAAAAAAGTGACACCGGGAAAGGGAGTATCGCTCCCCATAGGGGTACGGAGACCACAGATCAATCCAGCCAATGATTCACTTCAAAAACATGACTGAAGAAGTCAAAGAGTCAAACAATCTGTCAAGTAAGCCTTGAATCAGCGACTCAAAAAGACAGTCAGTCAGGAAGAAGGCAAGCACAGAATCAGACAGCGAGTCAGCGGGAGAAGCATTGAGTCTAGACTGTGGCGAGATGTAGTCAGGCAGCCATGAGAGAATATGCTGTATCTACTGCATGCATCAAAGATGTAAACAAACAACAAACCATATAAATGGTTAGGATGATATGGGCGTAGAATCCAAGTATGAGGGCACCGTTTAGAAAAATACCTTCAAAAAGAACCTGGCAAAGGGTCAATACCGAGCCAAGTGAGGATGTGAGAGGGCGCTGCCCTCATTGACAGGCATGGCAGTGGCATTTTGTCAGCGCTCTGATCCTTTGTCTCGCTCACAGAGAGGAAGCTCCCACTAGAGCATGGTGCCCAGGACAGGTCAAGACAGAGCAAGAAAGAGTGAGGGAGAATGAAAGGCAAAAACAGTAAACACACCTAAGAAGAGCTGAGGAGGCTGAGGCTGATTAGCTCAAATCTTCTGCAGAATTTCTGGGGTCGCACAGATGTTAAATCCTCTCCAGAGAAAAACCTGACTTCGACTAATTGGAGAGGCAGACACTAAATGAATAATGTATGTTGGTATGCAAATGTTAATCTGATAGGATTATCCAAAAGGCCCAATTTATCACAGAAACCCCTCTAAATCGTGATTGAATCAAATAGTGTACCTCATAGGAACCCCATCTGCCTGTATAAAACCAAATAAGAATGCAGAAAACTGCAGTTGTCTTCAAAACTTAAAAAAAAGAAAAATGCTTTCAAAAATGATTTGCATTGACTTTTTTAATAAAACTATATCCATTTAAATTTGTGAAATATTTATTTAAAATTGTGAAAATATATTCAAAAATGAATAGCCACTTCTTTTGTCAATCCAGAAAAAAAAGAGCCAAGTCCTGAGGGAGGCATGTCCCTCACCACTACAGGTTTTCTGAAAGAGAAGATTCATAGACTGAGGAACAAACACTAGCCTCTCAAAGATAATGGAAAATTGCAAGCCCTTTAAATTCAGAAGCAGTCACAAAATAAATGG
This sequence comes from Meda fulgida, assembly GCA_030578275.1. Classification (NCBI taxonomy): domain Eukaryota; kingdom Metazoa; phylum Chordata; class Actinopteri; order Cypriniformes; family Leuciscidae; genus Meda; species Meda fulgida. The sequence continues at coordinate 10,840,260 of CM060636.1, read as the reverse complement.
CCCCAACCTGGCCAGATAAAGGGAACAGTGTATCAACATGTCTATTGTCAAAGCTTTGGTACAACACTGTGTAAAGACAATGGGAGCTCTTCAGTACCCCAGAGCACTATCTGTATTCATCTGTCCAAATTCACTTCAACTGATTAAAAAGAATGAATGGATGCCCAACGGTCTGATCTGGAAGACGGGAGACAAAAACATAATGAAGACAAAATATTTTATTATCACCATATGACCTGATTACCCATTTCTGTTAAACCTCATAAATCCCTTTTCCTTTTAGTCTCTCAGGCATTTATAAAAAAAAAAAAAAATTATGATTAAACACCAGAGAAAGTGTTATACTGCCGTTTCTGTTTGTTTTCTTTTATACTCATGTTGTTGCCAAATAATTTAAATTCTCACACTGTAGAAATACACTGACCATCCTCAAAGACTGGAAAACTAGGATGAAATTGTCTCGCTAGAGGATCTTAACTCTTTTTTTATTCCATATTCAGCACTTTTGATCTTTTGGAGCATTCAATTCTTGAAGTTTGAATTTGATCCCTGAATTGGAGATCCTGTATGACTTATAGGCTGTCCAATTTTGAATAACTTTAGATTTATTAAAGATGAGCACCATAACATGCTCTATCCTGGGCATCCAACAAATCACACAGAAGTAAAGTTGTAGACACTGGGCAAGGGCCAACTGAGTAATCGGTGGATTAAGTATCCAGCAAACACATCAGACGCAGGGCTGATGAATGGGGAGAGAATGGCTGTGGAGAATCACAGACTACAGCCGATCAATGGTGAGGTTATTTATGATGCCAGGGAGGGGAACTGGGGGCCGCATCCATTTTCTGCAGTCCATTTCTCTCTTTCGGCAGTGGTTCCTCGTATCTGTGATTAAGACCCTGATGTGGGTTCTTCTTCTTCTTCTTCTTCTGGAAGACATCTCAGATACATCCTGAGAAGCTAGGGTGCATTTCTTGTGTTGTTTACTTGGGAAACAGGTGCTTCTGTTTATACAAATGCAAAGTGACATTGGCATTGGACAGACTCATTTGAAACAATCATAAAAACTAGCACAGCCAAACATTTTAATGGAGCAAGTGTTTTGTAAATATCATCTTGTACTTCCCTTGCTTTGCAGTCCGTTGCCCATTACACGCCTTAAAAATGCATAACCGAAGGGCACATATAAAGAGAAAGCATCACTCCACCGAATCTGTGCCATCAGCGACAGAATCCTCTTTAGAAACAGCCTATCCAATTACAGTGGCAAAATCTTTCTACAACCATGAAATGGTTTGAGGAGGCATGTCAGGTTGATTGTAGCTATAAAAAAATACAAAAAAGGGTTATCTGTGATGACAACGACAGACAATAGACAGACCTATATTTACAAAACTATAACTCTGGTCTAAATCTTATCAAGTTGCTATGTGGTCTACAGCCCAATTTGGCAATAGCCTTACCAAAAAATTAAACCTTTAAACAGTTCATAATGATTGATTTTAGTACTCTGAGAGAGAAATATTTGGGGGGAAATTATCTATGTAATTATTTAAAATACAATTTTTACAACAGGTATACCTGCAAAAAACCTTTTAAAGACATAACTTCAAAGACATTTTAGAGGCATTAAATGCCTAAAAGATACTGCCTAGTTTGGCACTTCACTAGCTTTTGGAACTGAGCTGAAAATTCTTCACACAATAACTTGCATTAGAAGCTTCTTATTGCATTTATTCCAAGAAATAGTTTTTTTATCCAGCAGTTCAGTGCGAGGAGTGTTCGACACAGCTCATGTCTGGTTCTGGGTGCAGCTGCTGGGTCTCGGCACTTAGCTGCCATTATCTCAGAGCTAGTTAATGTCATTAACATAGAAAATGGCCTCTTAATCACTCCGTTGATTCAATGGCTTCTGTGCATGTCATCATTTAAATAATAATCTTCACACCCCGGTTAAGTCAATCACCAGACAACATCTACACAATCTGAAAAACAGTTTATAGGTAGGACAAAAAGAAAAACAAGATGCGAGAGCCACAAATTAATGAATATTATTTACCCAGACAGTGAAAAATGTCAAAAGATTTTTGGAATAGAGTAAATAAGTTATTTTAATTTTACAGGAATTGCTCATCCAAAAATTTAAATGAACCCAATTAATTCAGTCTCATATAGTCCCAAACCTGTATCACTTCCATCATTATATACATTCAAGTACGGTACAACAAGATGCATTGTGCTAAGTTTTTTTTTTTAAGTCTTCTTTTATTTTTGTTAAGGTTAATTTTTATTGTGATTTTGACATGCTTCTAAATTCTAAATATTACATTACTCTTTAACTTTTACTAATACTTTACATACATGCCAGTGCATTTAAAGCAACAAAATAATAATAATAATAATAATAAAAAATGATAATAATAATAATTTCCAAATTGCGAAGCCAAGGAGGCTAGAGGAAAGATTATCCATATTGTATATTATTAACCTCTCAAATCTAGAACCCAAAAGACAAATGATTAATTACCCAAAATGATAATAATAATAACTAGGGGTGTGACAAGACGCTTATCTCACGAGACGAGACTAGACACGAGATTGGGTTCACGAGAACGAGACAAGACGAGATTTTTCAGAAATCCTCAATGACAAAATTCATGACTGGAAAAATAGTATGCAGGTGCATTTTGCAATGTTTAACTAATAATCTTCTAATGCATGTCATTTCAGGTCTACTTTATGAGTATGAATTATCAAATGCATTGAAAGAAAACAATATACAAGCACTATAAAAGGTTTTTATTGACTGGCTTTTCTCCTGTATGATGATTTCAAATTAGTCTCTTCAGACCTTAGGCTACTGTACATTTAAGAGCTTTCAGAACTTCTGATTGAGGCTGTGTGTGACCTCTAACTGAACTCCTTGAAGTCTTAAGCGCAAACAATAAGTGCAAATGCAACCATAATCAAAGTTAGCACACAGACTCTTTATAATTGTTTTGATATTACGGTTTTATTTTGCACCGGCAGTTATAGGGTTAATGCGGTGAGTTCGGAAAAGGCCGGTGTTCTGACGATTCATGCTACCCATGGAGATTTGCTACTTACTGGTTATGCGCATGTGCAATCTCACAGTTTTTTTTTTTTGAATATAAGGTCAATTTTCATGTGTTATAATGTAATTTCCCTTTTTTAAGAATGCTAACTACCATATGAATATTTGTACGGCCAGCCAGCTGAACAAGAATAACTGTATTTTATGATAATTTTTACTTTTCACGTTTTAAAAATAAAAACAGTACAGTATACAGTAGCTAGTCATAACGTATAATTTTATTATAATTGTATTTTCATATAATATACAATAATGTAATTTTTACTTGTTATATCAAATGTGATAATTGCTAGTTCATTTAAAATATCAAAATATGCTCCCCATACACCTACCTTGTTTTAAATGAAATAAAGATGTCATAATATTGTGAGATTTTCACCAATATGGATACAATAGAGAATGAATCGACATTCTCTGTGATCGATTCGTGCTACGGTAGCATTTTTCGACAAGGCAGCACAATCCGTCAGAACACCGGGTAGAGAGAAAGGAGGCTGTTGTGTTCTTGCGTTCTGATTATAAGTTCAGAAACGGAGCCTCCCTTGTCTGTTTTCCTTAAGACATTACAATAGGCTACTCTCTCAATATTCGAAGTGCAAACCGAGACCATAGCCGCAAATAAACAGTCCAGAGATGGGTATTGGGAGACGGACTATTGCATGTAACGTTATGCGGCCTAATTTGTGCGCAATGCACATCAGGGAGCTTTTGTTTTACTTTCACTTTCTTGATCGCGCGTACTATGTGTATAGGGAGCAGCGGTGCTCAGCGTGCATTCTACAAGATAAGACATTTATCAGACGTTTAGTCTATGTTGCGCAACGAATCCTCCGCCATCCTCACGCGATCAGTGAACTGTGATTCGTGCTGCACTGATTGCAACGGCAACTCGTGCTGGATGAGCAGAGCAGACTTTTACATTATTTTATAATGTTTTTTTATTTTTATAAAAATAGCAAAATGATGTAGGCGAATGTGAATGTAGCGGTGGAATATTGTATGGTAATCTCACGCTCAGTCATGGCGATATCGCGAGGCAGCTTTTCACTCGACGGGAAATCTCGTCATGTTTTAGTCTCGCGAGATCTCGTGGCACGAGATCTCGTCACACCCCTAAAAATAACTATTATTATTAGTGATGCACCTATGTGAAAATTGTGGCCGATACCGAGAACCGATATTAATATTGCTGCTATGGCCGATACCGATATTTACCGATGTCGATATCTCTGTATAGAAAACACATTTTTATGATTATCAAATAAAGTGCTATTTTCCAAAATACCTTTTTTTTTTTTTTACTTTTGTCATTTATTTTCAGAAATGACTGATATTGGACACCTTTCCCTGTGTGCAAAATATGTCATCAGATTTTCAGAAGAAAAAATAAATATTTGTATAAAAATATTTTTTTATAAAGGATACAAGTGTGTCCTGAATTCACACTATGAATGAGCCAACCCTGAGTATTCACAATAAACATTTACTCACTTGAGACCAAGTCACTGTATTCTGTGAACATTGTACAACAGTTCAAAACTTTAAAGTACAGTAGTAGGCCTTAAATGACCAAAGCCAAATGGATTGAAAAAAGTAAAATGTGAAAATGGAGCCAAAACAAACTGGACTGAACAGACACTGGCTTTTGCAGTCTTCTGAAATGTAAGTACAGTAACTAAGTACTGTAACTGCCAAGTACTTACTGTTCACAATCCTCAGCTGGAGCCGTTGCTCCTCGAAGTAAAACTAAACCAGCACTTCTGAGGTAAATTTAACAGGATTATTCCTCACAGCCTCGCAAGACGACATAGTACATTAATCTGATCAAACTTGGTGTGTTTTATCGAGCTGGTATGGGCGTTGACATGTTTGCATGTATTGCTTCAGATCATTTGCGTTTGAATAGCGCGCACTCTCCAAGGGCGTGGTCTAGGCTTGCTATGATAATCGGTGTTACCGGTGTCAGTCGCAACACCGGTTACATCATTTGGTCAGATCACTTGGTCAATTGGTCAGATCGCATGTCAATCAAACTCCTGATGAAACAGATATTACCGGTGTTGTCACAAGTCGATTAACCGGTGGGAGAATATTATCACCGTCACATTAACAGATGTGAATGAGCTGAAATGAGAACGACTGACATCTCTCTCTTTTTATATAGATTACATAAACAGAGAATATTTCTTTTAGTTTGGAATTAGATATGATTATAAAGATATATTGCTAATGCCTGGGTGAATAGTATTCGCTGAGTTTTAAGTTTAGAGACATGCTCCAGAAAAAAAGTTCACAAAGACGGAGAGGCAGAAAGCCTCAGAAAACACACTGTTTTCTTTATTTTACAAAAACACAATGTTTTATTTCGATTGTTAGTGGACACATAAAAAACTAGACATTTAACAGTTTATTTTTTCATATTTCTTAAGTCTATATGACCAAAAATGACAGAGTATTTTAAGTCTATTTTGCTGCTATTTGAAAAAAATAGAGCAAAACGCGCCGGCGCGTTTGCCGACCCCAGAGGGTTAATTTCTACTATGTCGCCAAATATGGATTGAGCCAAACTGGAATCAATTTGAAGAACGACCAGACAGACGACATCGTTGCTCCCTCACCTAAGGCAAAGTCAAACTGACTTTGACTTTTTTTGCCGCCACCAGCACCTGCTTCAGCACATTATGTGACGTGTAATGTATGCGCTGTGCAAAAACAAACGCCCCCACATCCCCGCCCCCACACTCACATCTAAGCCTACACATGTCAAATACACAGGAATGATTATCGGCCTGTTCACATCAGCCCTATTTTGACATCGGAACGATACCGATGTGTAAAAAATTGACTATATCGGCCGATATTATATCGGCGGCCGATATATTGTGCACCACTAATTGTTATTATTATTGTTATTATTAGTAGCAGTAGTAGTAGTAGTAGTATAATCCGCTTATTAAAATTAAAAAATATTATTCTCACTATTTTAAAAGACAGGGTCCCGATATCCTGTTTAAGACACATTTCCTGTTTACACATAGAGTACATTGGAATTTGATTTGAGAGTTTTTTTGGCAGCAGGCTCCACTGGATTTAACAGCAGAAGATATCAGCAGCTAAAAGAAAGACTTCACAATAGGCTGGGTGGCCCTAATATACCTTTTAGTGGTGCAGGTTTATCTTCTCTCTGTGTGACAACAAACAATCTCTTCTAAAAATCTGCCAAAATAAAACCCATCTTCTCTCCTCCGCTCCTTTTCCATTACAGCACAGTGTAATTTAATTAACTCCCGATAAATCTTTGACATTCTTCAGTAATGACAAGCAAATCTGACGAGTCTGGAGCACAGCCACATGCTGCAACTGAAAGTGCTTGACACTGAAAAGAAAACAAGTAAGAGAGAGAAGGCTTTGTCAGGGGGATATGGTAGAGAGGAGCATGAGCTAGCAAGATCAAAAAGGCACTCCCTATCACTGATCTCACTTGAGAAAGGCAGGAGGTGGGGGAGAGTAGGGATCACAGTCTCGCTTTGGCTTCTGCTGCTCACCGGATGCTCTTGTGCTTTCATCAGAAGGCAGCACATCCAGCCAGGGGCTGATGAGGGGGATCAGAGCTGCAGCCACACATACAGACCCAGACAGAGAGCCTGGAGCCCGAGAGGGGAGTGTTTTGCTCTTCTAACACCGTAGCTCAATTAGGACAAGCAGCCAGACTAAAAGAGAATGCGAATGAGAATGTTTTAATGCGAAGGGCTGTGATGGTAGAAATGGAAATACTAATGATTCAAAGCCCTTTTGAGACATAATGTTAAACTGAAGTGCAAATCCTTTAGTTGTGATCCTACAACAGAGATGATAGACCACAGTAGACATGTTATATCCAATCAAAGGGACATACTTAAAATAGGCACCCCAACCTGCAAAAAGAAAAAAAATATGCATCATGGTAGCAAAACACATGAACTCAAAATGTGAGATGAAATGAGCAAGCTAGGTTTGATAAAGCGAATCCACGTTGATCTTCAAATGATACTTGGAGCACTGCGTGCAGGGTAAGTTTAAGTCCAAGAGATCATGCTTTGAGATGGGGGTGTGTGAATTTATCTTCAATGAGCCGTCACACAGTCACTAGACAGACAGAGCCAGCAGGGTGCTCCAATTGATCGGGCGCCGATCGTTATAGGCCGATAATAACTTTATATAGTTTGATCGTGGTCTCTAAAAGGCCAATCAGAAGAGCCAATAACAGTGTGTCGTAACCAGACACGACGCCGCAACACGTGATAAAAGGTATATTTTCCATGCTAATCAGAGTTTTTGTCCTAACCAGTCATGACGACGACACGCGACGATTCTATTTTAGAAATGGTTTCTATTTTTCTGCAATGCAGCAGCTGGAACAACAACACAAAGTATGACAATGATAATCTCAGGTACTGTTATTGCTTTATTTAATGTTAAAAGCGTGTAATGTGACTGAATATAATTTAGTGCCGGTCTGGCAGTTTTACCAGGTTTCTGAAAAGGACAATAAATTAGCAGAATCTCTGCAGAGAGCAGAGACATTGTAATGACAGCAATTTTAGTGCATTTCTTTCCTTCACAGTGGTGTGCTTTCATTCCTCCCTCAAAAAATCCCAAATTTAATGTCCAAATCAGCTAGATCAGTGATTGTCGTAAAATGCAGTCTTCTGTTGCTAAACTGCAGGCCCAGCCTAAACGGCTAAATACACACAGAAATGTCAAAATGCCCGGCTTGTTGAGTATTCACTTAAACACCGTCGGTTATGTCTTAAAGGTGCATTGTGTAATATTTAGGAAGATCTGTTGACAGAAATGCAATTTTACTATTTTTTCAGTGGTGTATAAAGAATTTACATAATGAACCCAGGGCTCCAGACTGCAACCAAATGGTGCATTTTGCGACCAAAATTTGAGTGTGCGCGACTGAATTTTACATCCAGTCGCACATGTGGGACCACAACATTTTTTTTTACACGTTAAACGTGGAAGGGGTGCGTCAATGAATCCGGAATGTGTGGTAGGCCAATGAGTGTGAGAAGAATAGGGAATGGCCACTGTAAGTGGCTAATGTGTGGAGGGGGAGGGTCCTAAAGATAATCAAGCGCGCGTAAACGTCTGTGGGAAGGTGGAAGGAGGCGAAGACAAATATCACAACCTGCTATGTGCGTCTGAGCAATGAGCAAGCAAACTATTGACTCATTTTTCCAACCTGCGGCTAGTATGCCAGTGCCAGAGTCTACAGTGTCACAGTCGGATGATGATTCAGAGTCAGACATTTGTGTGGCGATAAAGGCCCGAACCCAACATTTTCAGGAAGACTGGCTGCAAGAATTCAGCTGGTTGAGGTACTTTATTTTAACTCCATGAACTGCGAATGTTGAAGTCACTACCCCAGAACTGCGGAGAACACAAAGTTTGCCGACAGTGGAGGCACTTCGCAGTTTAAACACAATACGCTAATTAAACACAATCTTAGCCTCAAGCATAGAGTATGCCGTGACATGTTAATAAATCAAAAAGCAACGCCACTGCCGGTTGCTTTTAGAAGACAAGAGGGTGTAAATCAGAGCGCAGATGAGACAGAGATTATATTGAAATTTAACACGGCCTACTTCGTTGCTAAGGAGGAACTACCCATCACCAAATTCAAAAGCCAGCTCGACCTTCAAAGGAAGAATGGCTTAAAACTTAACGAAACATACAACAACGATACAGCATACGCACAATTCGTTGGTATAATTCCGGATACTCTGAAAGGGAAGTCTTACACGAAGATCAAAAGTGCTATGTTGCCAAAGTTGCCATTCTGCTCTGATTACAAGGTACCCCATTATGATCATATCCTTGTTCATTTAGTAAGCTAATTATTACTTCTTGATTAAATAAAACCTACACTAATGATCCATTCTTTGAAGAACATCCTACATCTTGTGCATATCATGCTGGTCCTCCCGGTCTCCTCTGCTGTATCTGAAAGGGGATTTTCTACTCAGAAGAGGATTAAATCTGATGTCAGGGGGTCCCTGCATGTAGACACTGTAGAGGACTTGATTCGAATTAGCATGGAGGGACCTAGTTTACAAGAGCTTGATGCCAAGGGTGCTGTACAAACATGGTTCAGTCAGGGTAAAAGGTCAAATTACAAGGGCTGGCCTTCTGAGCCGCCAAGTGGAACACAGGAGGATCTGCTCTAAGGGGGAGTGAGTAAAGGCAAAAGTTGTTTAAGCCTACATGTTCTAGTGGAATGTTATTGGCCAGTGCCCCTAATGTTTACATACGTTTGTTAAGTATTGTTTGTAACTGTGGAATGACCGAAAAGTTACTAAGCACTTTATTACTAAGCACTGTTTTACCTCTGAAAGTATGGTATATTTTTTTTATATTTGTACTGTCATGACAGCGATGGTGCTGTTGGTTTACCTTGTTGTTGCATCTTTAAAAGTGCATAATAAAAAGTGACACTGAATTTGAAACAGCATTTGGTTAGCATGTTGATTTACGGTGTGTGCCCCTAAATTTTCTGGTTGTGCCCCTAAAATTTTAAGTTGGGGGCCACTCTGCTGCTCCTAGTGAAAAACGTTAGTCTGGAGCCCTGTGAACCGTTATGTTTTTATTACGTTAAAATTTCAATCTACATACACAACGCGGGTCCCCTTACATTGAAATGGGCATTTTGCGCCGCCATGTTTCTACAGTAGCCCTGTACGGACAAACTGCTCTACAGAGCGCGTTTTGTCGCTAGGTTGTTCTTCATGCAAAGAAGCTAGCTAAAGTCAGCGAATAAAACACTGACACAATGACGAACAAGTAACAATAATATTCACAATAACATGTCGTTTTACTGAATAATTAAGTAAATACAATTTCTTAAATTATCTTTGTAATGAAACCTCATTGCTTAACTGGCTACTCTCTGCTGTCTCAGACGACAAAATATTCTCTTGTCAGCCACCGTAAGAATTCGCAACCTCACCACTAGATGCCGCTAAAATGTATACACTGCACCTTTAAGTGAACAAACAGTTAGGAAATAAGTCGCAGGTGTAACAGTAGGATCTGTGCATTTGGTCTTAAAGTGACAGTAACCTAATATTCCTGCTGCTCTCTGTATCAGTAATGTTAATAAAAAAAACAAAAGACAAAGAAAACAATCCCTCACTGCTCTTTAGTAAATTTAGTAGGATTAATCTATATCTAATTTATACAGTCTATGACTATGCAGACAAATCAGTGTTTTACATTTAATTACTTCAGTTAATTAAGACTATTCAGTTTTTTGTATTAAGCTCTAAGCTGTTCCTAGTCACCTCTAAGAAAGGGAAAGGAATGTGTTGCATATTTTTCTTGCCAAAAAATAAAGATTCATGATTGCCAATTCATGATACTTTCTCATTTCTTATTTTTTTTATACTTAAAATACATTATTGTTGAGAATAGTTGGCCTATTGTTTATTTTGGTGATGGGCATTAGCCAATACTGCTTCCATTGATCGGTAATTGGTGAAAAAAATCCCAAAATCCTGATCGGAGCACACTTACAATGGCGTGCCTTTAAAAAAGAAAGAGGAAGAGTATGAGGAAGAGAAAGGGGAAAAAAAGAAAAAGATGTCAGTCTAGATTTAGCCTAGTTTCCAACATGCCCATTAATTTCAAAGCAGATGTTACAAAAAAAGAGAGGAAAAAAAGCTTTGCCTAAGCCAGAGTAAGCCAGAGCTGTGCGCCAAGCAAACGTGAGCTTTAGCTGAAGAGAGAAAAAATGTGATGAATGGGATTTAAGTTCTGCTGATACGGTTTAAGCCTAAATCATTTTATGATGACCATGAGCAAGGCTACATTGTTGGTCAGTGGAGATTGCATGTTACCATTACAATCTTTATTACAGGGAATGGCAGATCATGGGAGGAACCTCACAGCCCATAAAGGAAAAGAAAGAGAAGAGTAAGATGAAGAGAGGGGAAAATAGGAGAATATTGGCACACATTTCAACTAGCACAGACATGCCAAGGAGCTCCCCTATCTTACCCTCAAGAATGAGATCATGCCAGAGACCGCTGGAACTATGACATACAAGATAAAGAAGGAAATAATTTCCCATCTACACATCCTATAATTTGTACTAGCAGGCAGGTTTCCAGCATCTGCCAAGCGTTTCCACTTAAAGCAGTGTTTTGTCATCACTAAATGCAGCTCCCTTCATGCCACAGGCACAATTAGTGCATTTCATGCCCGTCCCTCAGGGGGATTTGAGAGTTTAAGCAAAGGAATGATCCTAATGAGACAAAATGCTGAACAAAATAGCAAACAAGCTTTTTAAGTTTTAGCTAATAGGGTTAATTCATCCAAAAATGAAAAATCTGTCATCATTTAACCTCATGTTGATCCAAAACCATGTGGCTTACTTCCTTCTGTGAAAGACAAACAAGGACGTTTGGCAGAATGTTCAGACCATTTTAATACAATGACTGTAAATGAAGACTAACACTATCAAGCTCTAAAACTGTCACAAAATCATCATAAAAGTGCATTATTTTCAGTGTTCTGAAACCAGAAAACAATGTGAGGAACAGACCCAAAAGTTTGTATTTGCTACAAATCTTCCTCTCTACCGTAACTCATCTCATTCTCACTTTAGCCCATTCAAATCTTGCATGTAACGATCGGTTATGAGACACACAACAACCAATGTTTAAGAACAGTGAAGATTTATATCAAACAACAATTTAAATTTGGTTTCACACACAAAGTTATTGTATGGTTTCATCAAGCCTTAGAATAAAGTACATAAATAATATGAACCCCTTTCATGATGCCTTTTTGGAGCTTGGATAAATGCTTCCCCATTTACTCTCATTGTATGGAAAAGAAAGGCTGGGGCATTCCACTAAATTTCACTTAAGGAATAATAAGTAATAAAGAAAATCATACAACATGAAGGTGATAAAAGTACATACTACCTTGCACGACACGTAATCGAAATTATTCGATTTGTGTGGAATGCATCGATTCGTTGCACAGTTTATGTCTCAGACAGACAGACAGTTAGTTAGTTGTGACTTCAGCTATTTGATCATCTACTTTAACATTTTAAATGAACAAAACATTTCAGGATTCACACTTCATTGCTGCTGTGCTGTATATCCCAAAAAGTGACTGTAAACACAGCTATAGTAAACACCTTTCTTAATTAGGTCTACACTGCATAAATGCATCCATAGATTAGTTAGTTATTATTTATTGGTAGATTAAACAAACAATGAATTTACTATTCAGAAAATAACTGATAGATTAATGGGGGGTGGGGTCATCATGTGAAAGACGTGAAAACTAATTCCACCAGTCCTGGACATGTGGTGATAAATAAAGAATACAGATTCTATTATATACAAACTCATCTGGTGTGACAAAAGAATTGAATGTGCCAGTGATTTGCAAAGTAGAATTATAGTGCGTCCCTGTTCTTCCTCTGAAATCAATCACCAGCTCTTAGGGGCCAGGGAGTCAGTCATTTATTTGGACCATAACTAGGAACATATTTGAACATGTATTATCTTGTACTCATAACATGCTGGTGTGAAATTTATTTGTAACATTTGATCAATGAGAACAAAAAGCACGTGGAAAAATGACTCCATTTATTATCTCTTATTACTACTGCAGATTAATTTAAAATCATGATCTTTAAAAATGCATACAACTAAGTGCATGCTGGTGAGATGAGATGTTGCATATCCTATTCATATTTCAACCTACACTTTGAAATGTGAACAGAGAGGGCATTAAGAATCCCAACAATCCACAAACCTCTTCATATATTATTCCAGCCTGAACTTGTGGGGATTCTTCCAACAAAGCAAACACACACCACCGCCAATAACATCACTGCATAGTGCAGCATTATCCAGAGTCTTGGATGATCTAATCTCCTATACCTCTATATCCATTTTTTTCTGGGGTCGCTGCCATTGCTCACCCTTTAGGTTTGACAATAAACTATGAAAGATTCACACCCTGAGGTAATCCTATTTCTGGGAAACCCCATCCATTTACGACTGAACAATATAGCTGATGGCAAATATAGTGTTGTTTCCCTTTAAATTATAAAACAAACAAAAAAAATGTGTCTCTCCCTGCCATCTAGCAAGTGAAAGGAGCTGGAATCACTCATCATATAATTGACCCGTTTTATTTCAGTGTATGTGGGAATGCCCCAGGATAGCCTATAAATACACTGGAAAACTCACCTCCACTGGTTTGAGGTCTTTCCTTTGAGGCAGAAATATAGGCTATACAAATTATTATGAACAAAATATATATGATATTTGTCTGCATTTTGCATGTCTCACCAAAGTAATAAGACACTTATAAGTAAGCCTTAACCAAACAAAGTGTTGTACTATTTTATAGACTGTCCCTGTCTGAAGACTAGGGTTGGGTACTGAAACCCGGTGCCAATATGGTAGTATGTACCGAATAAGAATGCAGATTTCGGTGCCTCATTTCGGTGCCACTTAGATGCCTGAGCTGTCGAGGTGGGGAAAGGGACTGTCTTTGAGTCATTAAACCATTCATTCAACTAACACGTTCAAAACGCAGATTCATTCAAAGATAGATATAATGAAATAGAGATGTACCAATGTATCGGCCAACAATCGGTATCGGCAGATAAAAGCAATTACTTTCATTATTGTTTGTTTAAAAACAGCCGATGATCAGGGCCGATTATATCCTGTCAATCAAAAGGCATTAACAGCTAAAAGCAGTTACATAAAAGCAGACTCTATTTGACCCTATGAATCATCCGTAGTTCAAGCCAGGGTTGCCAGATATGAAGTTTTTCCCTATACTAAACATTATTTGTAGCGCGCCTCTCACCCAATTAATCGCAAATAGCTCTGTGCTTTGTTACTTCTAAAAAGAAACAAAGTGTCATCTTTATCACGAAATTCAAACAATAAATGGCGTTTTGATGCTCTTAACTGTGACGTGACAGTGCCTCAGTTCAAGCAGCAGCGCGAGTCTATTCTTCCAATTTAATACAAATTATATCTAGAAAAACATGCATGAATATCAGAAGGTAAGTTGAAATAATCGATATTGAATTTAAATCAAATCGAAGCACAAGCTTGTGAATCGAAATCGAATTGAATCATAAAATTTGTGTCCATACCCAGACCAAATAAACAGCTGGACATTCTACTCAGAACAACATGCGCAGCGTTTTCATACCATCCTTCATTCTAGGTTGCAGAAAAGTTTGAAGACAAACAGTCCATTTACCTCTATTAAAACTGGCACCTTGCTGACTCGCAGTAATATTAGCACTAAAAGTACTATCTGAACTACTCCACAAGCCCCAGACAAACTCTTTACCCAACAACCAATCCACACCTAGTGCCAGTTACTCAAATCTCAGCACTATACACTTGAAATGGGTCAGTTTGGGACTCAACCCAAATCCACCATTTACGCACAGCATGGCAAGGTGACAAAAGCATAGACAACCCTTCTGAAGTGTCCTGACATTTACCGGACATGAATAATACAGTGAGTGACTTTCAGCAAAGCTGCATACCATTTCAAAGGCTATCCAAGTGACTTTTTGCTGGTCTGCATTTCAAAGAGACAGGAACAGCAGCGGGCTGTATTACTGTATATGGCCCTTAATATAGAGAGATAATTACGTGGACTCTGGGATTGAATTATAAATTCATTGTATGCATGTATGTATGTATGTATGTATGGACGGACGGACGGACGGATGGGACAGTTTCGGGGCAGAATTGTCATATTGCATCGTTACTAAAGTTTATCATATGCACAACTTGCCAATTTAAACATTCAATGATTTTAAAGTAGTAATGGTTTTCTGTGAGCTTATACACGCATAATGCCGCCTCTCAAACATCTCGCGAGTACTAAAACAAAATATGTCAGAAAAGCACAAAATAAATGTAAAAATGCCTGTCTTGTCAAGTATTCACATAAACACAGACAGTGATGTCTTAAGTGAATGTAAACAGCTGAGAGAGAAAACGCAAAGTATCACTACCTATATTGGACCTGCATTAGCTCTTAAAGTGACATCAGCCTAATATACCTGCTGCTGTCTGTGTCATTAATGTTGATAAAAGATACAAAAGGATCTGTTTTAAATTTAATTAATGAAACATTTGATTTATTCAATTTCTGTAGTATTCCTGTGCCTGAATACTGTAAGACCTAACTGAAAACCTTAAAGCACTATTTCATTAGCATTTTTATTTTATTGTATGTATTTGTGCTTCTGCTTGTAATTTGTTTATTTGTTCTTATTTACTTTGTAAATTCAATTTAAGGTTCAAAATCAAGCTTCCTTGTGCTGTGTATAAAATCATGAGCAACAAAATTGCCTTTTGCAAAGCACAATGCTGCAAAAACGCATTGTAAATAGAAAGCTTTTACGCTCTCTGCAGAGCGCTAACACAAACACTCACGGGAGCATTTTAAAGCAGTCGGCTATCTACAGGTACCTGTACTGCAGAACGGCAGGTATCGTCACATTACATAATCAAATAGTTCCCTGCTACTGCTATATAACAAATTAACCATAAAAAAACAGCAATCAGGAGCAGGAAGGGAATCCTTCTACCATTAAACATCTTTTACCACTTGTATCTGTGCTTCCCATGAGCAGAGGATGAAGATCATTTATGTGGTAGTCAGTTTTTGTTGGGTTTTGGGCATCTAAGCATGCTTGATTCACCTTCCAATAACAGATAGTTAAGCTCTTGTTGTACTGGTTAATTAAGTACATTTCTCGAGATTAATTTTTATTCCTTCGACAAGTCAAAAAATGAGAAAGGGGGTAAACAATGAATCTCACTGTAACTATTCATAATCATCACTCTGCCAGTGAATATTACACTAATGAGGCAGGGAGGAAACACGCTGGCATCTGAGCGAGACGATGGCTGACGTGCAACACAATGTGGAAAGGAAACGGGAAATTCTGTGTATTCTGAAGCTAACATTCCAGGTTGCATCCCAAAAGTGTAACGTTCAATTAACACTTTAGAAGCATGTGTTCGAGAGGCTGCGTTGTGGTTTTCTCATTAGAGGTGTGTGAGGTTTAGTGCCTGCTGAGTGAAGTTCTGTGAATAAAATAGGAACACAGCCCAAACTTTGAAAAAAGAAAAAAAAATCTATTCTGTATCCTGCACTGATGTATTGACTGGTACCAGAGAGGGTGAGGAAGTGAGTGAGAGAAATAAATAAATCTAGTGACAGCTATCACAAGAAGGAGAGTGAATGCACTGGCTAGTGCTTTATCACACTTAATATTAATTTAAAGGAGCATTTCACCCGTGGGAACATTAATCTTTATTGAAAGTGGGCCATATATGTAGTCAAAATGTAAAATAAATTTCAAATTTGGTGCCTTTTTGACAGAGGAAAGACAGAAAGTAACTTTAGGACGCATTTGTATGAAAGACAACTCCCACAATGCACCACATTGCACAGCTCTGCAAGCCACTCCCACTAATCCAGAACAGAGTCTATGAGGTATCCGCCAACAGAGGAGTCGCTCTTCCGTCTACAAGGCTAGCTACCACCAGAGCTTGAAACTCATTTCACACCAAATTTCTAGTTAGTTGGCGAACTCATTAGTGAATTACTCCTCATTTGCATTTCTTTCGAAATGGTAAATAATTGCATGATACCGGGATGTTCAGTCAGACTAGGATGGTTCACAACACAAACGTCCATGTTCTCGTCTGATTCCGAGATTTCGTCCAGGAGAAATTGGCATCGTTGAAATTCTTTGCAGCAGACGGACTCTATCTGTGCCTGTAGGTGCACAGTGAGAGCACAGGCACCACCAGTCCGCCCCAGCTCGAGTCAGTCCGGCCTCCTCGTCCGCGACAGGCAGCCGCCTCCTGTTCCTCCATCTGCCTCAGCTGCTCTTCGCTATATTGCAGCTGGTAAAAGTAGCCACAAACATCTGATTCGAGCATCAGACTTTTGAAATCTTAGTACATTTCGCCATTGTCGTAACTTTACATCTGGCTCCACAGCGCCTGTTAGCTTAGCTTCCAAACAAGATGGAGGATATTGCTTTTAGTTTCAGACAGTGAAGTCCCACCCACTGATCTGTAATAGGTCTGTTGCGTGAGTGGGTCCCACCCCCTGGGAAAATAAGGAACGAGTGTTTGTAGTCTCAACCCCTCTACCGAGATATGGGACTTCCTGCTTAGAATGACGCAAAATGACGATTTTTACATCATTGTAAACAGGAACTGCAACACTGAAATCCTTATTTCTCCCGTCTCAGGGAAAAATTAGGGAATAATGCACGACCGTTCAAAAATATGACTTATGATATGACTATGATATGACTAAAATATGACTAAAATATGGTTTTCTAACGATACAAAGCTTAATGCAAATGGGTGAAGTGTCCCTTTAAGATTATCACGCTAAGCTGATAGCAAGCCAGAGCAGTCGTATTCACATGAAACATGCACGTAGCATGAGAGCCAGCTGATTACTAAAATATCTCAGCAACCATACAGTTGAAAGACAGTCATTTAAGGCAGGAGACATTTGGTACACTTTAATAAGTGAAAATCTGCAGTGTGGGGCTTAGTATGTAGGTCACAAATGAGATCTCATCATTATTACCATTAATATTAGGGCTGGGCGCTGACACAAATTTCACAATTTGATTGAATTTTTTTTTTCACAAGATTGTGACTTGATTCCAACTCTGATCTCAAAATTAGAGTACCCCGTCAGAGGGTACATTACTAAAATATTTAAGGTAAAAATTTAACAACAAATTTGGATACAATATAATACAATAATACAATGATAATGAAGTTCTATAATAATAATAATAGTTATAAAATACCTTTTTAAGAAGAGTAAAAATATGTATTGTAGTGCATATTTTTGGAAAAATGTAATGTTTCTAGCGAACTATTGAGTTTGTCACTGAATGGCTTTCCTGAGGTAAATACGTTACGTGACATTGTTTATAAGCTGTTTTACTGACTCTTTCTGCAGTTGAAACATTGAGTGATTAGAGACATGAGACATGATACATTTCGTTGAAATTACACGGTTTCTTTCAACATACCATCTGATGTTCATTAATGTTTATTAGCAACTAGTAGTAAAGAGGAAGAGATTAGTGGTTGACCAATATATCGGCCGATATTTGGCTTTTTTAAAATATCGGCAGATACGTTTTTCTTATTGGTCGATGTGTTGGAAGCGGGACTTTTATTTTGATGGCGCTGCAGACTTTTATTTCAATGGCGCTGCAGACTTTTATTTTGACGTGCGGCGCTGAGAACACAAGCACCTGAGAAGAGAACGGCAGCCCCTGATCACACAGTGCTCACTCACATTCTCCGTCTTCATTAGTTTACGATCTCTGCCAGTCATTTCTAATACTTTGTTAGACAGAACTGGTGGCTACAGAACTGGTAATCAAAGAAAATAAATGGTATGCGAAAAAGTCATGCGTTTGCTTTTATATTATTTGTAACAGAAAAGGCAAACAATCAGGCTAAGATACTTTCTCATTTACCGTCAACATTCAGCAAATGCACATCTACATAATTTAAACAAATCTCAGAATATCTAATAAACATTTGATTTCACAAACCCTGCAGATTTAATCGAATCCAGTTGTGATATCTTGTGAAGTGTGCATTTGTAGCCTGCATAAACCTGTTACTGCGAGTGGCGGTCCGTGCGAAGTGAGTGAATGCAAACAGAAGATCAGCTTCACAGGAGACTCGATCGAAAAAATTTAAATCCTTCATTTTAAAATATGCTGTGCTATATCCAGTTGCCCATTGTGTCATATTCATGTCGTTTTCACTGTGTGCTGTATGTAAAATTAGCGTTACCTTGTCAAAAGTCAAAGTAAAAAAAAAGTCTTTATTTGAAAAAATGATCAGTGCGCGTGAAATTACCAGATTACTGAGTGCCCTGTTACAGTGTTTACTTCCTTTTTATTCACATACCTATATATTTTTTTAAACAACTACTTTATTTGTGAAAAATACTGTAATAGGATTGCAGATTCAAGAAGTTGCCATCTAAAGTATAGGGCCTAAACATAAAGCATTAAAGATTTTTAAATATTTATTAAATTGATCTAATTTATTAAATATTGATTTATATAAATATAAAGTGTGAATGTGTGTGTATACATATATATATATACATATATACATATATATATATATATATATATATATATATATATATATATATATATATTTACACACACAGTATATATACAGTAAGGAAAATAAGTATTTGAACACCCTGCTATTTTGCAAGTTCTCCCACTTAGAAAACATGGAGGGGTCTGAAATTGTCATCGTAGGTGCATGTCCACTGTGAGAGACATAATCTAAAAAAAAAAAAATCAGAAATCACAATGTATGATTTTTTAACTATTTATTTGTATGATACAGCTGCAAATAAGTATTTGAACACCTGTCTATCAGCTAGAATGACCCTCAAAGACCTGTTAGTCTGCCTTTAAAATGTCCACCTCCACTCCATTTATTATCCTAAATTAGATGCACCTGTTTGAGGTCGTTAGCTGCATAAAGACACCTGTCCACCCCATACAATTAGTAAGAATCCAACTACTAACATGGCCAAGACCAAAGAGCTGTCCAAAGACACTAGAGACAAAATTGTACACCTCCACAAGGCTGGAAAGGGCTACGAGGAAATTGCCAAGCAGCTTGGTGAAAAAAGGTCCACTGTTGGAGCAATCATTAGAAAATAGAAGAAGCTAAACATGACTGTCAATCTCTCTCGGACTGGGGCTCCATGCAAGATCTCACCTCGTGGGGTCTCAATGATCCTAAGAAAGGTGAGAAATCAGCCCAGAACTACACGGGAGGAGCTGGTCAATGACCTGAAAAGAGCTGGGACCACCGTTTCCAAGGTTACTGTTGGTAATACACTAAGACGTCATGGTTTGAAATCATGCATGGCACGGAAGGTTCCCCTGCTTAAACCAGCACATGTCAAGTCCCGTCTTAAGTTTGCCAATGACCATTTGGATGAAACAGAGGAGCCATGGGAGAAAGTCATGTGGTCAGATGAGACCAAAATAGAACTTTTTGGTCATAATTCCACTCGCCGTGTTTGGAGGAAGAAGAATGATGAGTACTATCCCAAGAACACCATCCCTACTGTGAAGCATGGGGGTGGTAGCATCATGCTTTGGGGGTGTTTTTCTGCACATGGGACAGGGCGACTGCACTATATTAAGGAGAGGATGACCGGGGCCATGTATTACGAGATTTAGGGGAACAACCTCCTTCCCTCAGTTAGAGCATTGAAGATGGGTCGAGGCTGGGTCTTCCAACATGACAATGACTCGAAGCACACATCCAGGATAACCAGGGAGTGGCTCTGTAAGAAGCATATCAAGCTTCTGGCGTGGCCTAGACCTAAACCCAATAGAGAATCTTTGGAGGGAGCTCAAACTCCGTGTTTCTCAGCGACAGCCCAGAAACCTGACTGATCTAGAGAAGATCTGTGTGGAGGAGTGGGCCAAAATCCCTCCTGCATTGTGTGCAAACCTGGTGAAAAACTACAGGAAACTTTTGACCTCTGTAATTGCAAACAAAGGCTACTGTACCAAATATTAACACTGATTTTCTCAGGTGTTCAAATACTTATTTGTAGCTGTATCATACAAATAAATAATTAAAAAATCATACATTGTGATTTCTGGATTTTTTTTTTAGAATATGTCTCTCACAGTGGACATGCACCTACGATGACAATTTCAGACCCCTCCATGATTTCTAAGTGGGAGAACTTGCAAAATAGAATGGTGTTCAAATACTTATTTTCCTCACTGTGTGTGTGTGTGTGTGTGTGTGTGTGTGTGTGTGTGTGTGTGTGTGTGTGTGTGTGTGTGTGTGTGTATATATATATATATATATATATATATATATACATATACATAAATAAAAATCTGCTTTATATCGGTCATCGGCCACCTTGCTCTCTGAGATATCGGCATCGGCCATCAAAAAACCAATCGGTCGACCACTAGAAGAGATTATCAGTTCATGTGCCTCTTGAACTGAGGCACTACAGCAATCTGTCACGCCATATTAAAGAGCGCTTTAATTGTTAGAATGTTGTAGTAAAATTGACAATTTAAAAGCTGAGAATTTATATTAAAAGTAAGCTGCTCTGTCTGCATCTTCCTGGAAATTAATAATTTGCGTGTTTTCAAGCCTCGCCTATTTAAATATTCAAGCGCACGTAGACACTACAGTACCCGCGTCTCTCAGATTGGTACTCGCGCGATGTGTGATAAATCTTGGGTGCGCAGCAACACACATCCAAAGAGCGCCACGTCTCACAGCACGCGAATACGTCTCCCTGAGCTTAAACGGATGTTATGTTTTGTTTATGTGTGCGGCAGTCATCCATGAGGGGCTTCCACCTTTATTAATAAAAACAAACAAAAAACAAAAGTAAAGTGATTAAATGTTCACTGGTTCACGCTACCTTCTTTCCATAACAACATTCCTCGCTACAAACTACACGTTTACCGTTCGTTTAAACCGGCTTGCCCCGTCAGATGCTCTGACAGATACATAACCAACTGACAGATAGATACTTGTGCTGCTGTGTAATGTGTTTGAGATGTTGTGCTTTCCACAGTGCATACCGTAAAACTTCAAATTATAGCCAAATCCCAAATAGACGCCTGTCTCTTTTACACGACAGGTGTGGTGACAGGTTTGGATAAATAAAGGCCGGTCTCAAATAGAGACCTGGTCTGTTTTTTAGTTTCCGTTTCTGTTTTTTTTTTTTTGTATTTAATCTTCTAAAACACATCAAATCGTCTGTTTAAGCCAGTTCTATGGTGCAGATTGCGCACGCAAGAGAGCCCTGTGTATCTGGGCGCAAGCAAGCAAGCAAGGCAGGCAGAGCTAACGGAGGCCGGAGACGGAGAAGGAGAAGGGGAGGAGAGCGACGAGGAGGAGGAATTCATCAATGAACTTGTAGTTGAGCACTTGATTGTGATGAATAAGGTCATTTTGTATCACATGATTGCAGTTGTTTTACAAGGTAGCCTTCATTCTTTCTTGTTGATGTGTTTCAGACAACAAGTTCATAGGCTCAATGGATATTACCGGTAACTTGTATTGTTCAGCCAATGGCTGTCACATATCGGACGAGAAGCGCCACGCCGCGTCTATGACAACTCGATAATGATATTCTCAATTCATTCAGTTAATGGACGGTCTGATGTAAAGTGTTCAGACTGCAGACTTAGCAACGATTGTATTTAATTGTACAATCATAGCATAATAAAGACATTATCTTAATTTCATAATGTAATAGGGCTGGGCGGTATGACAGTATATATCGTTACCGCGGTAGAAAATGTCAACCATAACAGATTTTTTTATTCCGTGTACCGCGAAATGTAAATAAGTGGGCATGGTTAACTCACGTGCAGCGTGCGTGAGACTGAGACACTGAGATTTGTCAAAGAAAAATGGAGAAAGCGGATCAAGGGGATCCACAATGGAATTACGATAATTAAAGGATTGTTAACGTGATATTTTCGAGAAAAAAGGTGCAGCAGTCACTAGAGCAGCAGCACACACCCGTAGGCTACAGTTAAGAGGAGTGCACGTTCGCAACGGGAAAGCATCAAGCTTACTTGACAATAACAGTTCGTATATCGTAATGAATAGAAAAATAACCTAAAAAAATGTAGAGTTATCTGCATCTTTCCATCTCTTATGTATAGTTACTTTTTAAACACGAGCATCTCATTCAGCATGACACGCGAGTGGTTGCCGTGGTAATGAACAACCTGCTTGTTAAAGCAAATGTATAATCCTGTATCTGAGGCAAAATTACTAAATATGCATCGCAAAATTATATATTTCTAACTCAAAACAATTGGCCACTGAACCAGCTGATAAAATCTTCCTTTGATTCAATCCTTGATTACAACTTGACACTCAAATGAACCGATCGCATTTTACTTATGCAAAAGACGCACGCGTGCACACGCACTGAGAGGGAGCACGCGTGTGTGTCAGTTTTCAACGGGCTGTGGTAAAATAATGACGCAGTTATAAGGTGTGTATAATGTAAACTGCTTAGTCAACATTAACGGTAGCTGCTGTTCGGTTTTCATACTGCTGCTCTCCTTCTAGTCACTTCTGAACTTGGTGAACTTGACACAACTGAACTTCTCTTGATTAAAGCTACAGCTGACGGGTTGCCAGATATCACATAAAGAGCAAAACAAGCCCCTTAAAAACGCAGTACAATAAGCAGACATGACATTTAAACATAATAGTATTACTAATATCCTACCAAATTAAAAGGAAGTAACCATTTTATCATGAATAGAATGGTTCAATATAAAATATTCAGATTATAAACTGATTGATGAGGTAAAGCAATAACATGAGATTGAAAAATGATTCAGCAACACTTTATTTAAAGTTTAATTGCACCTATGAGTTGTATTTAATATCAGTCAGTTGGGGGCAGTTCTTCTAAAAGTTGATGAGAGTGTTTTGTTCACTATATTTAGCTATCAAAATAGTTTACCAAATAAATAATTTGCCAAATAAAAGAAAAAGAAAAATCAAACAAAAAAAAGAACTTTTCATTTCTAAATTATTTGGGTTTATTTATTATACAAAGCCCTTTATGACGATTTTTTCGAGAATAACTATATATATATATATATATATATAAAATTATAAATAACTATATCGTGAAATAAATCGTTATCATGAAATACAATTAGTCATACCGTGAAACAGAATTTTGGTCATACCGCCCACCCCTATAAATGTAACATAACAATATTGCTGGCCATAAACTGAGAAAGTGCGCGTCAGGTGTGCGATAACTCGAGCTGTCCTAGACGCGACGCGGCACAGTGCATGCGCTTCTCGTCCGGCTTCCTTTAGACATACGGTAATTGAGTAGGCTAATTCTTACATTAACTGATTTGTTAAAGAACAACATCTCAACACTAAATTTAAGGCCTGTCTCATATAGACGCCTGTCTCAAATACAAGCCGGTGCAGTTCGACGATTTGGGAATATAAAAGCCCGGGCTATTATTTGAAGGTTTACGGTAACCCAAATTTCAGTTATATTATTCATCTGTAAATGTTAGAAACTTGTGCAAATATTTCCATTTTGCAGTCAGGAGTGAATTTCCGCCAAACTCCACAGATTTCAGAGAACTTCTATTAGGGGTGTGAATCGTCACTGGTCTCACGATTCAATTTGATTACAATTATATCGTCAACGATTCGATTTGATTCACATAGCATTTTCGTCTATGAATACAAGCAGTCAGAAATGAACTCCTTTTTATTTTATCTGCTCCAAGAAAGTACACTTCCTGAATCTAGTCAAACAAAACTTAAGTCCGAACACAGCAGACGACAGGAGCTAGAACTAATAAACACGAGTAAATACTAAAAATACATAAAACTGTCAAATAGTGTACTTAAGTTACAATAACACACACACACACTCACACGCAGTTAATGTTAAAATATTAGGTGCATTTTTTTATTACTTGCTTTTGTGTTTCGCCTCCCTCCGCCATTTTTACGGTAGTGAGACAAGCGTGTATGCAAAGAATGGAGTCAGAGAAACGTCAATTGGCTATAATGGCTATAATAGACTATAGTCTATTACTGCAGAATTGTCCACATCCGCATTGTGATGCATTGTAGAAACAATTAATTTCAACACCCCATCTTCTATTGGACAGCATCCGGCAGGGCTGCATTATTGCGCTACAGCACCCCACTGGTCAAACCGTGTTATTGCAGACCCTTAAAACAGGTCATATGAGATTAAAATACAATTCGATAACAAAAATATTTGTCAACAATTTTTTATTATTGACGTTGTTGATTATGTCGACTAATCGTTCCAGCCAAACTCAAGACATTTGCTTTTGTAAAGTTTAGTACTGTAAAGTTATGTCTCACGGTGCATCCAAGCATGTTCCAAGCAGACTGCAGGTTTGAGAGTCATTTACATCTGCTATGGGCTGCAAGTAGAGCACGGTGGCAAAAGCCACTTTTCCACGTCGGGTCAAACCGTTATCTTTGCTCAACCGTTCCTTTCCGTTCCGATCCAATCCGTCACAGTTGCAACGTCACTACATGCATTCTACCGTGAACGGTTTGTAATCGTGCCGTGCTGAACCAGGCTCCAGGGAAATATAACTGGATCCTTTACTTGCCGTTCTTAGAATCTTTCAACCCGACGGTGGAACCTGAGCTCACATATCTGGCTGGTGGCAGTGCTTTACAAACAGTTTCAGAGTTATCAGCTGCAGTTATCAGTCCGTCACACTGTGCTGAGAAGATAAATCTAGGCAATTAAAATTTAAATTGCTGTGTGCATGGCCATGACACTCACAATTTTTACCACCCTCTCTCTCTCTTTCAAATGGTCTGGTTTCTAATGCAGCGAAAGCCAGGAATCTATATATGTAAACCATGGGAGGAAGTGAGTTAGTGTGGTCACACAAAGAGTCCCACCAGCCACCACAGCCCCTGTCTCACATGACTACGCGCCTGAACACTAATAAAAAAAGCAGGCGACCTGACCTTAGTTGCGAGGTTAAATTTGCTTTTCCCCAAAGTTTAGTGTCAGTTCATAGCTTAAAAACTATTGACAGAAATATGACAGACATTAATAACCTTAAAAGATCCCAAATCCTCCTAGCAGGAGAGCAATGACTCAACTGCACCCACTCTGAGACTTGAGTCAGCTTTAAACACATGCTAGCAAAGTGCTTTTTGCAATCAACAGCGAGTCTTAAACACACCAGGATGGTGTTAGAGGTTAAACACCAGAGCCTTTAATTATTCAACCAACAATTAGATGGACATTTTAAACACAGCCGGAACATTCTGTTATCAATAACTCACCCGAGGACTCTAAGATTAGAATCAGTCGCTCCACGATCAATAGCCCATCGATCAACTTTAGAATTAGTATTTTGAGTCGTTTCAGGCCTGATCTTGCTCTTTGCGGCTCAACTCACTTGCTTCTCATCCAATTTTGATGTTTGGGAGAATCCTAAAGCTCACCAGTAGGGTAAAAAGAGTGCGAAGAGATCTGAAGACAAACCAGCTGAGGGTAAAAATAATGTATAAATAACTTCTAATGTAGGTAATCAAAAATGCTGTCAAAAGTTTAATATTTATTCTCTTGTTTTTGCATTCAATATGTTATACAAGCATGCATATGTGAGCCATATTTAACAGGACAATAAACAGTTAATATGACAGCTTATCTTGTGTAAAACCAAGAGTGTTTGCAGACATTAATCTCAAGGTTCAAAGCAAGACTGCAGAATTGAAGATCAGCATGGAATGCAGAGCAAAACAGCCACAAAGAGTGTGCAGAACTGTGACTGAACCTAGTGGGGAAAGTGAGAAGTGGTTGTAAAGGTTTTAAAATAATAGCTTCTCCATGTGGCAGCTGAGCTTGACTGAAACCTTCTATTCTAAACTGATTTCTAATGTAAATCCAAATCTTGACCACTTTTACAATAATGGCACAACTGGTCTCAAATCAGTAACACAAGACAATGTCCTTTACATCCGTTTCTTTATACCACACCAAGGGGGCAATCTAGTTCTTTCCTTAAGAGATATGCATATATGGAGGGCATTGACATGATTAAAACTGGCGGGGGAGAAGGGTTTTCCATTTTAATCCAAAACTGCCAACAAATTTTACCTTATCCCAAGAGTCCTTTTTGACAGGCTCTGTAACTAAGGAACATTAACTGCACCACACTTACATAGTGAAATCCTGTAAAATGTAAGGATATGACCAATGAGACTGCTTAACTAAGCATTTCACCAGCAAACATGGGTACAACCTGCCAAGCTCTATTCGTCAAACCACTGCAGAATAAGCCATATTATTGTTAAAATGAATGTGAATTCCATTCAAGCCAGAGGAAATAGTCATTAATAGAAATGAAATGGTTTCCTACTTAGCTGTAATGGATTCTGAGTAATGCTTACAAATTGGACTCATGGTTCTCTTGCATTTTGTACTCCAACAAACAATGAGTTGTTACAGCACTGGGTGACTATATCATCCTCTTTTGCAACATCAGCTGTTTTTCAATATGCTAACATTGCTGTGTATATGACACCATGTCCAGTGTTTGATTATTAAGAGAAGGATATGAAATGTTTGGAATATACGGTATGTGTGTCCCTTGAAAGTCAGTAAATGGTATCAAATATTTCAATTTGGAATGAGAACACAAATATATTAACAGGTAACAGGTGTCTTTAAAAGGGAAGTGAATTTAGCTTTTATGTATGATACCACGATGGCTTTGATAACATGTAACATGTATAACCATTTGCAATGTTTGGTTTTAAAATGCAGCATTCTGTGTAGAATTCAGATGCTTCAGATAAATGTTGTGGTCCATGTAGACTTGCGCATATGATCCGCTCAGTGTGCTTCAGTCCAGAGACACGATAACAGTGTGCGCACTGCGGAAGTTTGTGTGACACTGACGTGAAACCAGACTTCATTCACCCCAATGGAAAACATATTTAAACTGTCTGAATTGCTCCCTATCCACTATATAGTGTGTTATGTGCCCTTTGCCATGTATAACATAGTAAATGTTTGAATAAGTGATCGATTTCAACCGCGGCTTTACCCCAAAAAACTTTGATTTCCAGGGTGACTTTAAAGAACATAAACAGACACAAAATTATTTGTATCCAAAGCTATGGGGACAGACTTGGATTGTCCATAAGATCCCAGTATCTCCCAATATATTTCACAGATTTAAAAAAAAAAAAAAAAGAAAAAAAAAAAAGTAACTTCCATTGTATGAAATACAATGAACCTTTTAACATCCTGTATTTCATGCAGAATTTAGACAAGAATTCTGGCAATCATCCCAATCAGTGCACTTCCTTCCCTCCCAGTGGACTTGAGGCTACCATTGGGCTCAGCTGTTAGTTCTCTGGAATAACTACCCTGAACCCAGGTCCTGCTGTCCACTACTCCCTGCCCTGCCTTCCCCCACCAATTTCCTTTTCTCCATATCTCAGAGTATTTTTAGCCTTAATTTAGGACCGCTGGACCATTAACAGGACCTGGTGCGAGGCTTTCCGTATCCATTAGACGTCTGAGCCAGCAGTAGAGAGAGAGGGGAAAGCACTAACAGCCAGTTCCACAAAAGCCAGGAATTGTGGGGGATCCATAATTCATTGTGCTTAATAGAAAATATAAGCTCATAAAAAAGTTGGAGATCCTGGCAAGTATGGCGGTCTGTGGGAAATTATTCATCGCATAAAGAGAGAGAAACCGTTAAGAAGGGCACAAGAAGAACCACCTTTCCTCTTGTTATTTGCCCTTCGTCCCTTTATTCATAATAATTACTTCAATGAGCTAATTGTTTCTGCCTTAAATTAATACACTGTTAGCCAACTGTGTGATTTGTATATTTTGCTGAAATACATCACTTGGAGACAGTCACCTCTGGTAAAATAGCAAACAAACAACAAGCGAACAAATGCAAAGGCCATCTGCTTACGAGAGACAAAACAGATGGAAAACAAGCATACACTGGTTTGCATGAAAAGAAGGAGATATTGCATTATTTATCAAAATATGCTATTATGATAAAGTATGTAGCAGATAGAGTTCGAAAGGTGTAGAACAGAGAAAACAGTGATAAGGAAGATTATTTATTGGGCAAGCTTGAAGAAATGAGTTTTCAGATGTTTTTTGAAGGACCGGATGTTGTCGTTCGCACGAAGATTCGGGGGCAGCTTATTCCAGAGCGTAGGGCCAGCAACATTAAAAGCCCTTCCGCCCACCGTGGAAAATCTGACCCGGGGTACCACGAGAAGGTTTTCCGTGCTAGATCTGAGGGCCCGAGTTGGAACATATGGCTGTACCAAGTCAACAAGGTATTTGGGTGCCGGGCCATGTAGGGCTTTAAATATTAGGATTAACAGTTTAAATTGGATGCGGTGAATGACAGGAAGCCAGTGCAGTTGGTGAAGTATAGGAGTGATGTGAGCAGATTTTTTATTATACGTGAGGGTGCGTGCAGCAGAGTTTTGAACCCTCTCCTGACTCAGATAAACTCCGCCTTTGTTCATGATCACTCCTCAGGCCCCAGCTGGCCCGCTTTGGACAAAGGTATTTGGCAGGCCAAAAACTCATGGCCGTTGACACCAAGGAGGCCTGATCAAGCCCTGACAGTGAAAACACGGCTATCGTGGGTCAGGTATTGTTAGGCAAGATTTAAGAAATGTGGGCACTTCTGATTTTTGTAGGGGAGGGACTGTTTCACAAAATAAAATCAGACTTTATATAAGCTGTTGTCTTGGAGAGGATGCAATCCTGCAACCCGAAATGTATTCTACATGGCATTCCAGCCTAAACAGACAGTGAAATCACACCACTGTGAGCACTCATTTGCAATTCATCATCTGATTTCTATAAGAAAAGTATAAAGTTTCACAAAAAGACAGAGTTTGATCTAAAAGAGGAGTCAATTTCACAATTTCTTATTCTTTGAAAGATTTGAAGCATAACCAGTGCTTTGTGCTGAATCATCATCTACTCATAAATTATGTATTCGATATTTTTTAAATGCCTTTTGCTCAACAGCCCATCAGACAAACTGACAGTACCTGATCAATCCTTCACCATAATTACCATTTGATCAGTCTCCTAACATCCCACCCCTTTCAGTAACCAATAACAATCCTTCATTACTAGACAACCAACCAAAACGGTTGCAGCATGGCAAATTGAAAGAAAGTGAAAATAATTATTTTCCTCTTAGAGATTAATCTATAAGGTGTATAGTCTCAAAAATCTGTCAAAACCAAAGAGTCAAATTTTTGTAAGGTCCTTTCACATGATTCATGCCAACAATTCAATAATCCATACAAGTCCATAGTAGGAAATACAGGGCACCATACTAACATTTGAGTTCTACAGATGGTGGCACCAGCACCTGATTTGGTAGCACCGCACATTTAATAATTTTATTGGGTAAATTTGAAATATTCTGGCTGTTTGAGTTAGGACCCCACTCTTAATTTTATTTTATTTTAAACCACCATTGTTCTTCCCTAGTATCTATAGCAGGGGTCTGCTACCTTTTTGTCATGAAGTGCCATTTTTAAGTTTCCCAGTTAATCTCAGTGCCACAACCCATAACCCCTATGTATAAATACCCATAAACATATTTTAAATATTCATAATGGCTAACATAGAAATAGTAAAGAACCTTAAATATCTCTGAAGCAATTTTTTCATAAAATTTGTTCAGTTTTTAGTTTGTTTTCATTTTTAAATTAGACTTTGAAAACAGATTTCCAATAGGCCTACATATAAACCTTGTCAGCCATGCGTTTTTACTGATCTCTGCAAAACTATACAAATCTAATCATTAATTCCCGTGCTATATGCAAATTCAACGGAGTTCACGGCAATAAAAAGGAAATTATGAGCTTCATTTGATTTATAATCAGCTAATTTAAAGTTCAAAGACCGCATTTAGAGAGAAAGCAGCATCAGCACTAGTAAGATCATTTAGTGTCACTACTTTTAATAAAGACAACTGTGTGTTGAGCTTCAGGATGTGACGCTGAACTTTCAGTTTCATTTGTGGCATTTTGTATATCGACTTGCTGAAGAGATACTCAGTTACTTCTCTGCAGCGGGCTAGTTGAAAGAAATAGCATATCTGTGGCGATGCATGTTGCGGTAGTGCTGTCATATCTGGCTATCAGGAACCGTTATAAAATGCACTTGCATGTTTATTTTTACCATTTTGAGAGGAATAAAACTTACATATGTGACTTCAACAACCAGATGCATTTTGCAGAAAAATGCTATTTCTTTCAGAGGGTACATTGACCCCTTGGTCTTTTTAAGATTAGATAGATTTCTGATCAGAGAAAACACATGAAGTGACCAGGTACACATGAACTGAGTTTCCACGTACACCACAGATGTTTTGATGTGTGTAGAATGTTTAATAAGGTCTACTTGGTTGAAATTTACAGCATTGACTATTTACAGCGGAACAAGCTGCATGCTGTCAGTAAGTAACTTGTGTGCGCGTGATGTGCTACTGGTTTGTCAGAGCTGCGCGCTTTCATTGACTTGTGCAGTTTAATTATCACACTTTAATAGTAATTCCTAACTTAATAACACAAGCTGTGTTACTATGAGGAATGATTACCTCAAAATGGAGCTCTTTATGCAGGTCGGAGGTACTTTATCTGAATGAAATACATACACCTCTCTCGCTTTTGCTCACGAGCTAGCAATTACCCCTCCATACCCCTGCCATAGGTTGCTGAACGAACCCTGATCTATAATATATATTTTTGTAGATCATGATAACCACTGGAAAAACCACACATACCACCTCACTACCATGTTCAAAACTATATGGATTCTGTGTTATTTATGATAAACAGTAGCCAAAAGACATTTAGAATAAATTCAAATACACAAAAACTGCTATAGCTTATTAATAATAATACTGTAATTATATTCCAATACTTCTTTGATATGTCTACATTGATTAATATAATAAGATTTTACGTGAACATCCTACATTTCTGTCACAATACAATGGTTAAAGTTAGTGCAGTAAATGCTACGGTAAATCCAAGGTAAATGTTGGCGATTTGTGGTGATACCTTCAAACTGGGTCGTTGTGGAACAATGTCTCTTGTGTTTTCCACATCAGTGTTAAGAATGTCAGCACTGTTTCATCTGGCTAGATCTCACAGTGAAAAATGGAGAGGCAACAAAATGTCTACAGCAAGTAGGTTGAATGAGGAATTTAATCCATAATTATTACCAGATCAAATACATAATTTCACATACAGCGTTAAAACAACAGTCCTTCTGATGTTCATTCATGTTTATTTGATGCTATAAATTAACTAAGGAAGAAATGATTGGTTCAGTTTTAACTGAGGCAATCTGTCACGACACATTAAAGAGCCACAAAACGGTAGGCCTATTTATTGTTTAATTTTCTTTGACTAACCAAATTTAAAAGTTGAGACTTTGTTTCATATTAAATGTTACCTGTTTGTCAGCACGTTGTCAGTGTCCTCTATGCATTTTTCACAACATTAAAGGGTCATGAAACCCAAAACCAAATTTTCTGAGATTTTAACAGAGGTATGCGTGTTGAACACCATTGAAGACAATGTTAGCATCTGTTAGATTTAATAGTAGAGTGAAAATGGTTACATTTTAGTTTTTTTCCGTCTTCCGGGTTCAAAATCTTCATCGTGTCCACGTCACAACTTGCAGTGCGTTGATGACTCATCGGTGTCTCATAATTATTAATGAGACTGAGTTTTCATATCCTATGAGAAGACACTGTTTCTTAATTATTCATGACACCACGTGGATCTTTCCAATGACAGACATGTCCAACTTTGATTTCGCATAGTAGAGGAGAGAGGCAATCATGGGACACAAGTGTTTGTTTTCGTGGTGCAAAAGTCCAAGTGGGTTGAATATGTTTCCCCGCGATGCTGCCAGGGCTAGACTCTGGCTCTGGGTGGTTGGTTTAACCACGGACACATCTAAACTATATGTGTGTGTGCCGCAAACATTTTTACGACGACCAATGTCGTAGGTTGCGTCTTGCTAGTGATGCGGTACCAAGTCCCGAGGACTTTTCTATTCCCTCAGAGAGGTATGTGCGGAAGTTTTTTTTTTTAAGCGGAAAATTAATTATCTTCAAATATATGCATTTATAGTGTGTATATAAACAACTATATATTTTATAATTACTTTATAATTATAGCCTACATGTACGATTACTGTTGGCTAATATATTGTGAGTATATATATAATATATTGTAACTTGTGTGAACTTGACAGCAGAAATATCCCAGCATTCATTTCAGCATTCGAGGAAGGTGCGGGAAGCAGAGAGAGGCAGGTCAATATTACCGGCGTATTTTTCCCGCCGTTGGCTAGTGATGTACACAAACAAACAACAGAAGCAGAATGAAAAGGAGACAGGCGTTGCTTTATTGTTATAAATATACATTACATTGTAGTGTACAGTTGTAGAGTAATCCCTTGAGCTGAGGGTAGGCTTGGGCGATAAAGCCTGGCTGTTATCGTCCATAATTCTCGTTATGTTTGGGTACTGCAGACGGCGTCTGTGCGGGGGTATTATTGCGCAATACCAGCAAGAACACATTGTCTCGAACTGTCAGCAGCGTTCTTTGTCCTCGTCACCTTGTGAGTTTATTCTTCCAAGAACAACTAGCAGGTGCGTTCTCCCCAAGAACACAAGTCTGTTCTTTGCATTCTTGGTTTTGAGAAACACCTTTAACTTTGCCAGTTATAAAAAGAAAAAGAAAATCTAGCATTTCCTCACGTTTTACCACAGATTTTTAGTGACGGTCGATATGCATGGGCCACTGGCGATGACAGTGATGGCCATACCCCACCCACTCCCTCCCTTCTCAGCCATCCACGGCCATTTAAGTTGCATTTTCCAAAAAGATTGTGTGCTAGACTTGAGCTGAAAGGGGGGGGGGGGGGTTTCATGACCCTTTAATAGCTCTAAGAGCATAGGCTACTCGCAGCAGTCTCGCCCAAGCTTAGAGTGT
This sequence comes from Meda fulgida, assembly GCA_030578275.1. NCBI lineage: Eukaryota > Metazoa > Chordata > Actinopteri > Cypriniformes > Leuciscidae > Meda > Meda fulgida. The sequence continues at coordinate 10,806,387 of CM060636.1, read as the reverse complement.
GAATTGCACTTAGTAAAATGAAGTTAGTTCAGGAACAACCTCGATCCATCAGGAAACGCCACAGGTCGCTGCATTTTACTGCGGTTGAGTTTTTCTTTTGCGCGAAGAAGCCGTTCGCCGGAGATGTGTTAAAAGATTGCGGAGTGCACTCTTATGAGGACACTTGACAAAACGGACATTTTGGCATAATCTGTGTGTGTTATGGTTCGTTCAAGCCCGAAAGAGAACTCGATACTGATGCGCGTCTGTCTGTGCGTCGTGTGAGTGTCACATAGGCAGGACATTGACAGACAGCCCGGTCTCTTTTGTCTTGTCGTGCTTGACTGGTTTAAAAGCATGTGCATTAATAAGAGCGCGATCATACAACGCTAGTCAAAGGGTGATAGAAAAAAAACGGATACTGCGCTTTAATTGCGTAAACGCTTTAAACTGGAAAAATTGCCAAGGTGAGCAAGTGATGAAACCAGTGTTGCGACTGAACACCGACTATCGTAGCAAGCTTTATCTATCGATATTGAGTGTGACACCATCTTATGGCAATCATGTACACTAAAATAATACAATGATTGATAGAGAAAAACAGAGAGAGCGAAAGACATTTGTTATCTATCTGCAATGCTTTTTGTGTGTTTTCTAAGTGGCACAGATGTGCGTTAAAGCATTAATACAAATTACTTGAAAGGGTTAAATAGTTTAAAAGAAAGTTACTTCAACTTGTACTTTATAATAAGACTTGTAATCTCCAAGGACTTATGTACGCATGTAAAATGGTTTTAAATTAGATGAGGCTGGTGATGGGGAGTATGAGTGAGTTCGCCTAGTCTGGCTTCACTGGATGTGCAGAGGCTGTTTTAATGCATGTTTTAATGCATGTTTTCATGTGTGCCTCCAGCACTAATCTAATAAGGCTCTTTGCTGCTTAACATGATTTTTAATGACTGGAAAACAAAATACAATGAACAAGACAAAGCATTGATGCTTCCTGAGGGAGACATAGACTAACAGATGGGTTTAATACTCACTAAATGAAAACCTCAATCCCTTGTGCAAGCAACAAGCAGACGTACGTGTGTGTGTGTGTGTGTGTGTGTGTGTGTGTGTGTGTGTTCTAATCTGACTGATTTCTTTGATCAAATTAAACCTTCTCACGTGTTTTTCTGTTTATCAGACTTCAATAAATATAAGACAAAAAGGCTACTTCCCTAGATGCATGAAGCGCAAGTCAAATACTGACAAGGGAAAATTTAGTCATACTCTCACTTCTGGGGTTTTTCCCAAGGCCTTAATGAGAAGTCTTAAATTGTATCTGAGGGACGTTTGTCTGGCAGGAAATAGGTGTATATGCAAATATTAGTGCTCAATATTGGGAACAGAGGTGTCTCTGTCTTATGTCTTTGCTGCCATTATGATTTTGGCTCATTCAAACATTCATGAACTTGTGCCATAAAGTGAAAAGCAAAGTCATGTAAACTTGTTTGCTCTTCCCCTGGCTGTCTCTCTCACTTGATTTAACTGGGAGAAAAACTCTTGTCTCTTAGTTAAACCAATTAGCCAAACTTTCTGCGATGAATAAATTTTAAAGCCTGGTTTTACAGACAGGGCTTAGATTAAACCAGGATTAGGCCATAGTTCAATTAGATCATTTAAGTAGCTTTAATAAACGTGCTTTCGAAAAAGAAAAAGAAAACATTACTGGTGTGAATCTTGAAACAAAACAATGGCACTGACCAATTTTAAGATATGTCAGCGCAAGTTGCTTTCAGTTAAAACAGCTCAAATATGCATTTAGTCTGGAAGGTTTAAGCCTTGTGATCACATGCTGCAGTTTCTCCAATTCAAATATCAAATATTGTGACAAGCTAACTGGCAGAAGCATCAGAGTACATCTCGGGCCAGTTTAATCTCCATTCAGCTCATAGGACAACCAGGAGTAATTCTTTCCAACTTTCTATCATACGTTTGGTTGAAACATTGATTTTAATCTCTTCATTACTACTTTCCTGTAAGCTATGAAATGCTTTAATTGGAGAAACAAAAAGAGTGTGGAAATATTTCTGTCTTCATACTCTGTTTTGGTCAGCTGTTTTCTCAAATGAGCCCTGTGGACATTATTTTAATGTGGACCTTTAATTTCCTTAAAGTATAACAAATCAACTTTACATAATTAACTTGGCTAAGATTGGTGCACACTAAAAAAAAGACAAACCCTGTGAATACAAAGGTTCAAAAAATATAAAGGTTCATGAAACCCTACAACATATTTTTTGAGATGTTAACAGTACCGGTTGCACATCAATGAAAATAACAATTGCACTCATGTTTATTATTAAGGGAAAAGTGACAAAGTTTAGTTTTTTTCTGGGCTATTTGGTTTTTTTGGTTGAAAAAGCAAAGTTGAGCAAACATCACGAAAAGTGAGGTTATTTCGTAGTGGAGATGTAGTGCAGTGGCTGGAGAGTACACATTTACGTCATGAGTTTGCCCGTATTATTCATGAGAATACACTCTTTTAATCCAATTGTGTTGTATTACACATGTGTAGTAAGTGTACCAGTACAGTAGCCAAAAAGTGTTATTTGCATTTTCCCCACGATGCTTTCAGAGCTGGAGTTTGACTACCAATGCATAGAAAATATAACTGTGATAATATTTAATATGTAAAAACAACACGCAAAGTGCACATGAGACCAGTTTCTGCACTGAACATCACAATAACAGGGTTCCCACGCCTTGGTTAACTTCAAATTCAAGGACATTTCAAGGACTTTCCAGGTCCAATAACCTCAAATTCAAGGATGTGTAGGATCTTAATGTGGGGACACATTTCAAGTGAGAGCAAGGTTACATCGAGTTACCTTGTAAGATACTTGTTACAGTTTTGTGCACGTGAACGTCATGGCAACGTACAACAAACTTACGTGGGAAACACTTAACGTAACGCGTAAATGCCCATAACTAATGTAAATCAAGCGAGCTAGAGCGCATAGGCCACAAAGTGTTGGTGAAATAACACATTAGCGGACCAGAGGACATAATATGGAATGTTTTACAGAAAACTTCTTGCACGAAAAAAAATTCAAGCACTTTCAAGGACCTGTATCTATGTATGTTTATTTTCAAAAACCTTCCAGGGCCTTGATATCTTTTTTTCAGATTCACAAACATTCAAGGATTTCAAGGACCCGTGGGAACCCTGCAATAAGTTTAACACTCGTAAAGCGGTCTCAAGTCTTATGAACATGTTTCACATACTGCTCCAAACAAGAACCGTGTATGCACACATATTTCCTGTCATCTTTAAATGAACCCGATGACAATATAGATTTTTCTGATACACAGAAGACAATAACGTAGACCTAAAATTCAAAGAATTGACAAAAAAAGTAAAGTTCAGCACCATTCTATGTGTTATGGTTGTTTTCATTCAGTATCTATTTTAAAAACTATTGGTTGATTAATCGGTAATCGGCCTACGTGGTCCAACCTAGTTATCGACCAAAAAAATTGCAATCAGTGCATCTCCAATAAAAACTAAATAGAAATGGGTTCACAAAATGAAAACTAAACTAAAACTATTAATCTGCTTGATGAAACTAATGAAAATGAATTTTATGTGAGTAAATTTGAAAACAATATTAAAATAAAAATGATTTTAAAAATGCAAACCTATAATAACCTTGGTGAAAACCTTGGAGGTTTAGTCCGACCTGGCTATGTCTAATTACTGAAAGTGAAAGTGAAAGAGACAGTGTGTCTGCAAAGGTTTGGGGGTCAGGCGGCTCTAACATCTGGATGTCAGCTTGTATGGAGGCTGAGTGTCTGAGAGGCCAGACAACGTGCCCGCTCCATTACATGAACAGGCGAAGACAATAGGCAACAACCAGAGCCCCGACAAATCCCGCCACCCTGCAGACAAAACCGTCTCTGGTATTAAGCCAGTGTGCCTGCACAAAATAAAACACAAGAGCATAATCAGTCAAAAATGGTATGCTAACAAAAAAAACACTGATTTAATGAACCGACAAGACTAATTCTAGCCTGGGGACTAGACTCATTGTAGCCATTAATAAGGACATGCACACAGTAGGAAAATGAACTCTTAATAGGAGGCCTCACTAGAGAGATATGCATCACAGGCCAAATGAATTTCATTAAACCAGGTGAGGAGGGATTTGGATATGGATACTTTTCCGTTTTTCCCTCTGCAGTTAAGCACAGGTGATGCTAAATGACCTGTAAAGGTTCTGTTGATAACAGACTAATTTAAGCAGCAAAAGTTAAATCAAGATGCTCTGTTTCAGGCTCAAACTAGATGTTTGGGTTAAATCAGGGCCTAAATTTGGCCTTTGCATGGAAACAGAGCAGTAGTGTGAAACGGTCAATAGTTCCACCTCATCATGGCATTTGAGCTTGACATTTAAACAAACATATCAAACATCAGTGAGATATGGCAAACGTCCCTGTGAAGCACTGGCACAAAGTGACATTAGTGTTGGAGAATGTCAAATCCTCATTTCAATGCACATAATAACATGCATACAAATGCAGGAAAAAGTTTTTGAATAAAGGGAAACCGTCACATTACTCCACTGCTGATGACTGCTTGAGCTAAGATGGATATGATTGTTATGTACTGTTAGACAGCCACAACTGCAGTGTTCCAAAACATAGTGGAGCTGCATATCAAAGCAGCATTTTAAGGCATCACATGTAGGCAATGTAATTACGCTGTCACATTTAAGCCAAATTCTAAGACTGCACATCCTTTTGTGCAGCACAGTGAATAACTAAAACCAAGATGGTAAACATGATGATAGAAACACTGATTACAAGTGAACATAATATTCCATTAAAGATATAAAAAAAATTAGGTTAATTAATATTAATATATATTATATATATATATATATATATATATATATATATATATATATATATATATATATATATAATATATATTAATATTAATTAACCTAATTTTTTTTATATCTTCTTTAATGGAATATTATATATATATATATATATTCAATATTAGTTTTTTTTGTGCATATTAGCTTCACAGAAACCCCAGAGTGCATGCATGAAAGTGAGAAGAAAGCCCTGCAGAAGTGATCTGGATTAGCTAAGCTATACAGGAGGAGGGTTACGTGTTGGTTTAGCCATGTGTGTCTGTTTATAATGCCATGCAGCAGCAGGCCTGGGTAAAGTTGGGAGGAAGATTAATGTGCCTAGACTCCGCAGTTCATCATCTCAGGTGTCCGTCTGGAAGTACTGGTCGGGCTAAACGCTATTCCATACTCCAACATGCTCCGCCGCCAAGGTCACAGCAGAGAAACGTAAAGATGATAGGGTGAAATCTGACCAGAACGGTGAAATGTAAAAACACAGGTTTACAAGAACTGCTCAACAGAAATAATGGATTAAGGTTGGAAATTCAAATTAGTTCCCATAGCAAAGGAACTTTGGCTGACAATTAAAATGTTAAAGTTATGACGTGCCAGGGAAGAGCTAAAAATTGGGTTGTGATAGTTTGACAATAAGCATGGTCAAAATAGCTTGGCTGCAATGGGGGAAATGACAGAGCAAACGCTAAAAGGACAAACTCAAATGCTCTTTATCTTATATCTTAGTAAATCAATTTTAGCCTACTGTATTTCCTAAAAGCAACATGCACAAAAGGACACAAAAAATAGGCACAAAAGACAGTGTTTTTATTCAGCATTTCCAAAATTTGCATTCCATTCAAACTAGGCTGCAACAAACGATTATTTTGATAATCTATTAATCTGTCGATTATGTTTCTGATTAATCAATTCATTCAGATGAAAAATCTAAAAATTATTATACATGGAAAATTATTTTCTAATTAAAAGTGTATATTAATCCATTAGTTTAAAATGTTATTCCACATACCCAGTGCTGTCCTCCAAAAAAGTGTAATATAAAGCCTATGAAAACAAATATAGTGAATGTATTTATGTACAGCACATAAGGAAAAAAGGGTTAAAACACAAACATTACATTCTAAACCTAAAAACAGCTGATTACTTACTATTTTTAAGTAGAAATGAAAACAACTAAATTAAAAATTATACTAAAAGCAAAAATGTTAACTTTTACAAGGTATGGGGAACACACATTCACTCATCTGAACATAGTAATAATAATACATTAAAAGGATAGTTTACCCAAAAATGTAAATTATCCCATATTTTATACACCTAAGATGGCTTGAGGGTGAGTATGACATTCTTCTTTCAGCCAAACACACTTAGTGAGTTATATTTAAAAAAAAATCCTGGCCCTTCCAAGATTTAAAATGGGAATGAATGGTACCACAGATTTTGAAGCCCAAAAAAGCACATCCATCCATCATAAAAGTAATCCATAGAGCTCTAGGGGGATAATAAAGGCATTCTGAAGTGAAGCGGTGTGCTTTTGTCAGGAAAATATCCATATTTAAAACTTTATGAACTATAATTAATGGCTTCCGGTAACGGCCGTACGTATCTGTTTGATACGCATGTGCCCACTGGCGATCATTCATTGAAGATTGACAAAACTCACTTGTTGTCAGAATATGCTAACTAATGGGACTTTCTAACATTTACAGATCAGATTATAACTGTAAAATGGAAGTTATGCGCTGAGGAAAGGATGCTGTCATGCTAGGAGGCATTAACCAACAATTCACTTTTCCTCATGTATGCATCTCATAGGTTTTCCTGTTTCCCTTTAAAATCGTGATTATCCCACAACAAGATAAAGTTTGGTACTATAGCAGAAATACAAAATGGGGGAATTCAACATACTGGAGAAAAAAAAAAATCTCTCTCTGATTGTTTGTGCCTGGAGTGAATAGCTCAATAGAGATGTATAGTTTTGAGTCAAGAGCGTCATCGTGCCGAATTATCACATTCAGTCTGAAAGGCCCTTCAGAGCCATTAAACCGCATGCGCATCTGTCAAAGCACGACAGGGCGAGATGCGGAAAACGCTCACGCTTTAGTTTGAAGAGCTTATAAGACATTCTCATGTTTCGGACAACTTGGATCATGTACCTGTTCCACAGCAGCTCACTCTGAGTCCTCCACTACTTTCCAATATGCATTTTGTCCATACCAATGGGTTATTCACGACTGTAAATCTACCTGACTGGCTGATAGTTTCCAAGCACAGTGCGGAAAAGCGACTAATCGATAATAAAATTCATTGTCGATTACTTTCATTATCAATTCGTTTTTTCACACCTAATTCAAACTATCAAATTCGTTTCCATCTAAATTAACAACTCCACAAATTAAACACCATAACTGTAATAAATAAATAAAATTTGTTTGCAGTCTAGCTGCAACCCACCCTTGAAAGAAGACATTTATCCGGTTATTTCAACTCTTTATGTGGGTGTCAAACTCTTCCTTTGGACAACAAGAGCTGAATATTATGCATATAAAAATAGGACTTGGTGTAACATAAGAGGAGGTTGAGAAACATCACAAAGACAACCTAATCCTTCAAAATGAAAACAGATCTTCCTCAGCACAGAAAATCTTTACGGGGAAAAGATTGGTGTGTACTGCCAAGGACAATACATAGTATAACAGAAACACACCAAGAATATACTCCGCTGGGTGCTATCCAGCACTAATAAAAGGAGGGAAATAAAATGCTTTTGTTCTCACTTGGAGAAATACACAAAGTCTAAATCTCTAGCCTCCCAGATGAGTGCTTAGTACTGTCCAAAAAAAAACCTTTATAATTTTGTCATAAAATGAAGACACCAAAATACATTGTGCTGCAGTTTCTGAATAATGAATGTCTAACCCAGAGATTCTGCAGTGAAATCTTCCCAGGAAAAAGGACAAGACGGCAAAATGTGACTGAAGATGGAAACACAAGTTTCTTGCACCTGCAGAAACATGCACTTGGCTTCAACACAAACTATTAGAAAAATGCCATGAAAACTCAAAGCCATTGTTTAAAGTCTTCAAAGTTTCCTTTATAATACTGTTAGTGGGTGTGTTATGGTTTTGTATACTACCATATTGCTGCTCATTTCTAAAGTATTAATATTGTGCTTAGTATAAACACATTTTATGTTATCCAGAAATAACTAGGATTTGCATAATAGACTTGCCAAAATATTGCACAATAAATCCCACAATACAATAAGCTCATTGACTTGACCCTCTATTTAAATGTTTTTAACAAAATTGCATTATATATATAATATATATATAATTTCTTAATCTGATTTGCCTGCGAAGACATTTTTACACCAAAGTATATTAAAAATGTAATAATGATTTCTTGTCGAGATAAACCATTCACTGAATTAATAATCCATCTCAGTAGGGTCATGTGACAAAAACAGAATACAATTTAAAAATGTTATCATTATGTATTCTGTTTGGCATGCTTTATTTTTAAAATAGTATATAACATACAGTTTATACTGTCAAGTATTCAGTACTATGCTAGTAATCCATTTCAAACACAGCCAGATAGTAATATATTGTGTTGCATCCTGCAACTGTCTGCTAATTCAAATGAATTCAATCAATCTTCTCTACAAATGTGGGACTGTTTGAATTACACAGTAAAATTAGCAAACATTTAAACAAGATTAAGATGGGAGACAGAAGCAAGAGCGGAGACATGGAATGTATAGAGTTTATGAGCCACGTCGTAAGCATTAAATATACCGGCCAAAATAAACACAAAACAAAAAAATACACAGAATACTTCAAAAGTCCTTTTTAAACGTTTGTCCTTGCACCAAGCACTACAGACATTATACTACTGCCTGGAAATATGACGTGAAACAAAGAGAAATTGAGACAGTGACAGAAATATCTAAGCTAGAAGAATAAATCCCCCTGGCTACAAAAAGTTATGTCAGATTTAACCAAAAAGAGAAGGGAGAGAGTGGCCTCTAGACACAATGGTGTCCAGTTTTTCAGAGCATTCTTCATCTTGGAGCTCCTCAGGGGTGGGGATGGGTGTGTTCTGAACTCTCTGTTCTTCTTCCAGATGTTTCTTGTTGTCTAGATGAGGGGAGGGAAGAGAGGTTATACAACCGTAACTCCTCTCTCTGAGTGCAGAGAAAAGCCGGAAGATGAAGAAAAGGCCTAAGGAAGTTCACAGAGGCTAGTCATCCTTATTATTTGTGCTTTTTTTTTTGTTTGTTTTTTACAAAACCAATGACATCCTCAGAAAAAACCCTCCTCAAGACTAAATTATTATGAAGGAAGGGTGAGTTTAATTTAGAATACTCTATTTTACTGAGAAGGCTTTGCCTCAGATTCCATTAGATCTTCACAAGCTCTTTTGTTTTTATTGTTGTTTTTCCATTCAAGTTGCTTCCTGCTGGATTCTCAATTGTTTCAGCTCTAATCCCTTCACAGCCAATTGGTTTCATTACCAGTCTGCCTTATTGCTGCCACATTTCTCAACTTTTTTCCTCCTTAATGGAAACCTCTCCTCTCCATAATCATACCCGCAGTTACAATGTCTTCTTCCAGCACCCAGGAAATTGCTTTTGCAGGTGCGATCCATCAAGACTGGACACATGGTCTCTTTTAACAATAAAAGCATGTTTGGGAAAACTTCTTTCATTCATTATTAATTCATCACAAAATGTTGTCAAATGATAGACATCAGTATTGAACAACTATGACTAACCATGCTCTGTGTAGTAAGGCGCTCCCTTCATTTTTCTACAGGGAATCCAATTTGCCACTGAAATGAACACAGTGCCTATCAAACCGGACGCTGTGCATGATTACATGATCAGATAACCCATCATGCACTGTGGAGAGGCGCGATTATCTCGTGCTAGGCTGCGTGGCCTTTTCTGGGGGAGAAAATGAATTTTATGAATAGCGTCCGTGATGATTGTTTTAAATAGAGCCTGCTGAGGAACATGAGTGGATACTAACTGTAAGCAGAAAGTACAGTGATCACATGGAATCACCTGTAAAGCATAGATGTTTATTATAGGGGTGTCCTGAGCCGATCTCAAGGATCGATATCTGGGCAGATTAAGCATTTTTTTAACTAATCTTTATCGGCTATTTTAAAGGGTTAGTTCACCCAAAAATTTAAATTCTGTCAGTAATTAATCACCCTCATGTTGTTCCAACCCCGTAAGACTTTCGTTCATCTTTGGAACACAAATTAAGATATTTTTGATGAGAACAGAGCGTTCTCACTCCTTCATAGGCTGTTATATAATTTCATCTGCCGGCCCAGACATTATCTTAACTTCATAAAGTCCTTATACATTATCAAATTGCGTGCCGTAAACTGAGAAAGTGCGCCTCCGGTGTGCGATACCTCGATTTTGCGATCCCCTTAAGACGTCATCATAATGCTCCCAAATATTTATTTTTCAATCATTTAGCTTTTGAATTATTATTTTGACAATATGAATAAAAATGCTGCCCTCAAATGTAGGGCTGGGCGATAAAACGATGATGATAGTTATCGCGATATAGTTTTTTTCAAGAGTTCGATAAATGTTCGATAATGTTTATGCGCCAAAAGCGGAACGAAACTTATTTGAACCGCGCACGCCTCACGGACTGTTTATCCGCTCGGCTCAAAGTTCAAACGGCCACGCAGCGCGAGCTTGCTAGAGCAGATGCGTTTACTCTGATCGGTCTCGGTCACGAGATCCACTGAGAAGCGCTTGAATTCAGCGAAGAACACAAATGTCTCAGGGATTTAAACCAGTTTAAAGGCAGATGAAACAGCGCTGACGAACAGGAGAAACATTGTGCGCAACGATACGGTCAGAAAGCTTTTCCGTCAACAAATTCCCATAATTTACCACGGATTTATTGTAACGTTAGCCTACTAATATTAACTGCACTATGAAATGTGGGATATACATATTGAATTGTATTATATTATTAATGTAGACAATGTATTAAAGGACTAATGGAATACAATTACATTATTTAATAATGTATTTAGGCTACTGTTTTTCATACAAATACCATTAAGTTACATTTTGCCATGATAGTGAGGTGCTGTAAGATATGCTCGGTTTTCTCTGTGGTTATCATGATCTAAATGCATGATGCAGAATGACCAATGGTTAATTTTAATAAAACTCAAACAGTCAGAATATTACATTTTACCAAATAAAAATTAGCACATGCTGAAACTAAGAAATAATTTTTTCTATTAAGATATTTATTTTGTTAATGAAAAATGACAAATGTTTGAATGTTCTAACTCAGATTTGTTTGTCATGATATGTTCTTACAATAAAGAGCAGTTTAAAACCACAATTAACGCTCTGGTTTCTACAACTTTCACTTAGGAGCAAAAATCTGCGTTTAAACTTGAAAGAGATCTGACATTTATCGTGATAATTATCGATATCAACTGATATCAACTGATATGAACTAAAAAAAATTATCGTGATAATTGTTTTTGGCCATATCGCCCAGCCCTACTCAAATGTTAATCTGGAGCCTTGCAAACTAAAAATAAAACTGCACATTGTGTAAGTTAAGTCATTTTATTACCAAGGCATTTGTCAGTAATAAAGTGAAAATGGGGAGAAGTGTGGATAACTGCGCTGAAAGGTGTGCCCCTAAATTTTCTGCTTGGCTTGTACACCTAAAATTTTCAAAAGTCTGAAGCCCTGTGCATGACAATACAGTGGGTGTACAAAAATCAAGGAAATTTCTCTGGCATTTCTTTCTTTTTGCTATATCGAAAACGTACCTACCGAACCGTGACACCACTGTGTTGTATTCAACCGAACCATGAATTTTGTGAACACCCCTAATAAATATACTGTATATAAAATATATTGAGAGATGCATCTTATTATTAGAATTAGAGGTCGACCGATAGTGGATTTTACCGACAATACGTTTGGATCATACTGTCCGATAAGCAATTAATCAACTTGATTAAGCGATTAATCAATCAAATTTTTTTATTGGATACTGAATGAAAACAAACATAACACTCCAATTAAAATAGTGCTGAGCTTTATTAAAAAAAAAAAAAAAAAAAAAACTGCACCATGAACATTAGGGGTGTAACGGTTCTCGGTTAATAAAAAGAAAAATTCGAACCATACCATCTCCACCCACGGTTCGGCACACGCTTGCACCACAGTTCATCTTAAATCTAACTATAATATGGTCAGTTGAAAACGCGTAAAACAGAGACAGATTCACGCTAATGTATGTATCTGTCGATGGATATACATTCTGGCTTCCCAGTACATTACAATTGTGATGATCAAAAATGTGGACAAAACAGTCACTCTTTGTATTGTTCAATGTGAGTGCCGTACGCTCTAATATGATCAGTCATTTACGCCGTCATCACCCAGGTGTTGATAGCTTGCGAGCACATGTGAGATCTGAACAGCACACGTTGCTATCTGTGTTTAAACTCATTTAAGCCCTGCCAATTTAAACAATCAAGTGCAAGAAGACGCGAAAGAGAACTTTTCTGAAAAGCTGTACGATGTAAAACAACAACATATTTCCAGAGTCTGCTAAGAGGGAAGCAACAAGGAGAAGGGTGGAAACGATACACAGCTTCCTGTTTGCATGATTAACGAGTGTGCCAGTTGGGGATAAGATCAATACACAGCAGCCTTTTACAGGACTCTCTAATGTTGCAATTTCTACCTCTGCGCCGCTCCTCCTCCTGTTCCAAAGCCATTTATGAGATATGATCAATTCTGGTCAGTAATGGGATATTAGTTAGCTTTGTGTTGGTGGGGGAAAAAAAACTGTGAATCCCAAAATGTTACTAAATAGGCATTGCACAGGAACCATGTCTCTAGAGATGTTGATAGAGATATTAGAAAATATTAAGAAGCTTATCATCATACACAGTGAGGTGCTGGCAGGAGGAAGTGATGGGAGGGAGTGGGTTTATAAAAGGAGAGGACTGTTTCCTTCTCCTCGCCACACCATACTGATGGTTATTTCCACCCCAGTCAGAAACTAAAATCAATCAGCAGCAAATACCAATGAGTCGGTTCCAGGAGGATTTCGCTTTTTTTTTTTCTGTGTGTGATTTTTTGCTATCAAAATGACTGATTTTGTGGTGGCAATTTCTCAAACATTTTTTTTACCACATTTACAACATGATATATATTGTTATTTGCTCAATAGTCATACATGGCACAGAGGGAAAGCAAACTGCATAAATAGTTTATTTTGGTCTCTTTCCAAATTCTGATACATTTTAACTTTTATGACTTCAGACTTGGAAAGGGGGATGGTGAGTGTGGTCCACAGCCTTACTAACACAAGTCTTCACAAATCTTAAATACCGCTTTGTTCCGAATATAAATTTTATTTTAAATATAAAAGGTTGCGGAGACGCTGCGTGGCAGGGGTTGCCGACCCGCACTTCTTTTTACATCAAGAAGGCCGCGTGGTAAAACACACATGTTAGCAGCCACATCAACTGAATCGGTGAATCGCACTAGAGTTCATTGTCCCCCTTGGTGCGGTTCGTTTCGGCAGGTGTGTATGCAGCAATCGCACTCGGGTGCGCACCAAAAGCGGACCATACTTTAGATCGCAACTTCTTGAATCTGCAATCCTATTACAGTATTTTTCACAAATAAAGTAGTTGTTTAAAAATATATGAATATATGAATATGTGAATAAAAAGGAAGTAAACACTGTAACAGGGCACTCAGTAATCTGGTAATTTCACGCGCACTGATAATCAAATTTTTTCAAATAAAGACTTTTTTTTACTTTAACTTTGTATGCTGTATGTAAAATTATCGTTACCTTGTCAGTGAAAACGACATGAATATGACACAATGGGCAACTGGATATAGCACAGCATATTTTAAAATTAAGGATTTAACGTTTTTCGATCGAGTCTCCTGTGAAGCTGATCTTCTGTTTGCATTCACTCACTTCGCACGGACCGTCACTCGCAGTAACAGGTTTATGCAGGCTACAAATGCACACTTCACAAGATATCATAGCTGGATTCGATTAAATCTGCAAGGTTTGTGAAATTAAGAGTTTATTAGATATTCTGAGATTTGTTTAAATTATGTAGATGTGCATTTGCTGAATGTTGACGGTAAATGAGAAAGTATTTTAGCCTGATTGTTTGCCTTTTCTGTTACAAATAATATAAAAGCAAACACATGACTTTTTCGCATACCATTTACTTATTACTTTCTAAAACGAGTACAATACAGTGCGTCAGAGTGTAATGTTAAAAGATTGCGAGCACAAAAAGACGCAAACGGTAAAGAATAGCTTACCGCCTAACAGCCGCGTGCTTGCGTGCCTTGCAGACAGGACCAAGCTTCCAACATACGTGATTTTAAAACGTAAGATGGTACCCAGATTTCAAACTACAAAAACATTTAACTTCTGCTGTTAATACAATTTTGGTAGGCTACATGGTTTTTACTATGAGATGATAGCCTAATTGTTATATAACTCAGATGGGTTACAGGTTATTTTTACAGTATGCCAAAGTGTTTATTTTTAAATGTGATCATTGGTACATTTTGCCAGCATTTACATTACTTTCAATGCAAAAAATTAAATATGAAAATAATACAATATGAAAATTATTTTCAAATAAAAGCATTTTCTTCATAAAAGAAAATTCTTTATAAAATACAAGCTTTGGTATTATAAACAGGGTCGTATTATAATTCTGAACAATATGGCAGTAATAATAATAATAATTGTTATTGTGGTTGTTGTCGTTTTAGCTGGGTAGGCTAGCTAGAGTAACTGTGTACATCTACCTTTAATAACACGATCACTTATAATTAAAAAGTTCTCAATTAATAAGCTTCCGCTCGATATTTGAGTCTGAAGCGTTAGCACACTCCTGACCACTTAATGGCGACAACCACTTTGCCGTACAAGGACGCTGTACGGAACTCTGTGTCTAGCGCAAAGACAGTAAAAAAAAGACGGAGAACCGAGCGAAAAGACTACAACCAAATGTAAACATAACATGAACATAAAAAGAGCAACTAATTTACATAATCAATTATTTCGATGTATCGTTCCAGCCCTGCAAGAGAGAAATGTGGGAATGTGAAAAAGAGTCTTTTGAGCATTGGCAGCTACAGTTTCTGTCTTAAACATCCTGGGACAGGAATCAGAAACGCTTAGGGGCTGGAGACTAGAGCCCGACCGATATGGATTTTTGGGGGCCGATACCGATAAAAAAAAAGCCAGATACCGATATATCGGCCGATATTATTTATGTGCATATTATAATACAGTAGCAATATTATGTATGTGTATTATAGTACAGGACCAGTCAAAAGTTTGGACACACTTTCCTATTGGTGTGTACAAACTTTTGATGGGTACTGTATATAGAATACACAATATAAACAGAATAAATATATAAATGTTTTGCAATGATGACTCAAATGTGGTGATCGAACACTTGTGTGACAAAGATTTGTAATGGAGACAGGGTGAATGATAGAATGAGAATGATACATTTGAGCTGTAACCAAACTAGTTATATATATGTTATATGTTATATTATAATATAAATACTGTTGCATAATCTTCACTAACAACTTTGTCTTTTAATTTAGTCACGTTATATAAAACATAACTTGTATCAATAAATATATCAAAAGTGTCACTGACAAAACCTTATTATCTTCTATTTTTAGTCTTAATTCCTCTAATCTCTACCAGTGGAGGAAGAACTCAGATCTTTTTACTAAAGTAAAATTAATAATATCATAATGAAAACGTTTTTAATTACATATGTACAGTACTTTTATACTATTTTTAAATAAGTAGTAAGCAAAATGTACTAAACGTGAAACAGTGTTATAATTATATAAATGATTGCTTGTGTAACGTAGCGTTATAGGCAGAATGAGCTTCAACACTGTCTACACCGGACGCGGCCGTTATTGCTCGCTTCGCAACAGCTGCTTACCCGAGACGCAAAAAAGTGCCCGTTACAAAGCAGAATGGGGCATCAGTTTACTGTCGGAGATTTGTCGCTCGCGCAACACATTTTAATCCATGTTTCATCAACCAATTGCCTGGATTTAATAAATAAGAAGTAAATATAGCAGACAATATAATCAGGACTTCTCAGCTGCGCGCTTTCCCTAGTCATCACAAGCTCACGCAATACGTGACAGAGGCTGCAGCAGAGAAATCAATTCTGTGAATTACACTGCGCAAATCAAAAGTAATAGGCTACTACCAACCGGATGAAGAAGGGTTGGCTCTCAACAGAACATAAATGATTCATTTTATTTTATTTTTCGTGTTCGCATTTATGAGGAAAAAACAATGTTACGGATGTGACAAGCTCTGAAAGCGGCACTAAAGTGCTTTAAAACTTTCACAGAGACCTCAAACAGAAAGCACAAAGACTTTCATTAAAGTGAATTTCGTTTTGCATTAATTGTATCTTAATTTTAATCAATGTTTCATCAACCAATTGCCTGGATTTAATAAATAAGAAGTAAATATAGCAGACAATAGATGATTTCGACACGGAGGCGCCGGCGCGTGAACTGCAACTCGTCTCATAAATGAACCGAAAATCAGCGTATAGACCTGAGAAATATATTTATATTGAAATGTCAAAACGAAAGACAGACTGCTCTCTGCTGTACTCCGTATGAAATGTGCATTTCTCTCTAGCGTGTTCACTGAAGATCACGAGTCAGCATTGTCAACTTTGCAGCGACACTCCCTGAAAACACTTGTTTATTAATAAACAATTAAAATGTCTCCTTGCTATATTTGATGTATTCACAATCATTACTTTTGCCATTTCTTTGTGACAGCTTTTATGTGCTTTATTGGCATCGCCACCCTTACATGAATCACCGCACCCACATTTTTTAAAAAATATTTATTTATCGGCCATTATAAATGTCGATACCGATAGTTAGGAAAATGCCTAATGTCGGCCGATAATATCGTCCCGCCGACATATCGGTCGGGCTCTACTGGAGACTTCATCAGAAGATGAGACAATATGAAAAGACAAGTTGGCAAGAAGTATATACAGGAGACAAGGAAGTAATAAGATGTTGCCAGCCAAAAAAAAAAAAAAGAAGCAGCAGCCATCTGTTGGTTGTGCCTTACTGCCCTTCCACTCTTCTGGGTGTTGTGTGCCCATGCTCGGCTCAATGCGCTCTGAAAATCAGGACTGATTCCCCGGCTCATCTGTGTTAATATTCCACAACAAACTGCTCACAGATGGAGCATTTAGGAACATAAGCTCCCTGTGTGGGTTCCTCTTTACTTCATTTCTCATCACTTGTGATGGAGTTGCTGTCTCAAAACCCTACAGGGACTCTGTTTCCTCCTGGCTGTGTAAGTTCGAAGGGCACAAAATGATGTTGATGTTAAAATGATAAATAATTTGCTGAGAGAGAGAGAGAGAGAGAGAGAGAGAGAGAGAGAGAGAGAGAGAGAGATATTGTTGTTATGGAATTTTATTACTGCAATATCAAGGACGGTCCAACAAACAACAAATAAATAAATCTTATGCAGACATCCTGTTGATTGATACCACACTCTCGGATTTCCTCCAGCCATTCTCTTGGATATGAATTATGAATTAATCTGAATGGTTTCATATATCTTCCAACTTTCATCATGATCCTTCCTCTAAACAACAGCAATTTGGCCTAGGAGAGCTACCATGAATTGCAATAATATCCTCGCATGAGCTCGGGCAACATAAGATCAATCTATCAAGCTAAAATATATGGGTGAAGCCTGGGCTCATGTCAGGTCATGGTGTGAGGTCTTGCTTAATCCTTGTGAACTCACTGCGTTTTCTGTAGCTTAATAAAGGGTCTCCCTGAAGAATGAACAGGAACCAGCAAGTAAACTGTTCCATGCATTCCAACGGACTAAGACAGATCACAAAAGCTCAGAGACATGAAAGATAAAGCCGTGACAACTACAGAACAGCAGTGTGTTTCTCTAACCTTTCATCTTTTGTCTGCAAATAAAGCAGATTTGTGTATATTGTAATTTAATTGAGTAGTCTTATATTTCTGACCCTTTTACAATCCCATTCACTTTCCTTGAAGCAGCTGGTCACAGATGTGTGATACAGGAAGTGTCCCTAACAAGCTCTATTGATGAAATTACCTGCACCCAGCTGCCAGGGGTCAAAGTTCAGAGAAAGGCCATGCTTATAGATTAAATTAACCTAGTAAGAGAAAGGCTGACCTCACAACACACCCAGCTCTCCACTTCAGAAAGGCTGGTACTGAATTTGAATTTTGGAGCTTCCCTTCTGAAATGTCAGGCTCTGTTCTGTGTAGTACAGTTTTGTAAATTGAGAACCACAATTAAATCCAAATTAATCCTGACATGCTGATGGTCTTTTCAGCACTCACTTAAGAGCAAACAGCAATGACGCCTGCTTCCAAACATTACAGTTGCTCACCCTGTCATTATGCCATCTCCATTCAATTCTGTCTCAGACAGAGTTTAATTATCAAAACCCATATTCTCTATTGTGAAAGCATGATTATTGTGATGATGGTTTCTGCTAGTGTATTTAATATCCATGTTGCTCTTCCAGCTTGTTCACTTAAATCCACAATAATAATAAATAAATAAAAATCAGGATCCAGCACAAAGAGACCTCCAACAGATGCCAGAGGCCAGAAAATGTGGTCAATGTCTGCAAACAGAATTAACTTGTATGGGTTTGTGACTGAAGGAGCTAGCAAAACGGAGAAAGAGAAGAAGGGAGGGAGAGAGAGAAGAAGGGAGGGAGGGAGAGAGGGGTGGTGGTTAGGATTAATAAATCAGAACGAAATCTCAAAGATGAAACCCATTATCCTCGCAGCAGAAATACAAGAGTTATGAGAATGAACGCATCTAAAAACAGAGCTAAAATGAATAGGCTGTTAAAGGCAAATGGGGAGTACAATAAAAGGCATAAAAGTACTACAGTGAGCAATGACTCGTCTCACTTTCTCTCTGCCCTGCGTCGACTGAAAGACAGGCTGAATTCTCTAAGAGGAAACAACAGACATTGCTAACTCCCTAAAGCTCTGAAGAGAAAGGGGGCAGACCTCGCTGTTATGACTGAAGTCCCTAGACTGTCCCCAGGCCAAGCTGGAGGTGATGGGAAACTACACACATAGGTATTGCAAGAGAGTACACACACACACACACATTCTCACTACGGATGCCTGAATCATCTCAACGGTATTAGTTGCTACCAATCACCTGAGGTAAATAAAAGTAGGGGAAAAAAAGTAAGAATAAAGCAGACTTAAAAAATTCAAAACCAACAGAGCTATGTCTGTCAGACAGAGCCAGAAGAAATGACCTTCTCCATCCTCCTGGGATGGACCTCTGATCCACCTCAACGTATTGTGCTCATGACCAAACCCATGTGCAACTCATCAAAAGGCAAACATATGTAACATTATAATATCATTCACAAATTATTCAGCCTACATAGCGAAATACACAATCCACATAATATCAGTGCATGGAACTTCACAATTATTTTAAAAAGGTTAGTTCACCCAAAAATGAAATTTGGATCATCGTATTATATATTAATTTCATTCAAAACAAGGACTGTTTATGGTGTCCTGTTTAAGCTCCACCAAAAATTAAAAAAATTTTTTAAAAAAGGTAAAGAGCATATCAGACAGAGCATAGCCTTCTACTACATCCAGCCCGCATCTACATGCAGATTTAAAAAATTAAGCTTTGAAATCACTGATGGCAAAATGGTACTGTATATTAATTAAACATGTTGTGCTGTTTTGGAAGTTGATCTTGAGTAGGATGTGACTTGGGTCTGTCTATCTGAACTAATCTAATAAAAAAGCCTTCAGGTCAGACACCAGTAGTAATCTAGAATTCTTCTCAAAATACACAAGAGCTAATTTGAAGAGAACTCATCCCTTGAGAGGGGGATCAAATCCTTTGCATTCCACAGACAAATAAAACATTCATGGGGATGTGATGTAAGCAATTATGATTTGAGAGAGGGGAAAAGCATCTCTCTGTGTGACTGACACCAACAGTACTGACACTTGGGCCTTACATGTTATTGCACATTCTTTGCATGTACAATGCCTAAGCGTTTGCACAGTAGCATTCTTTTCGGAAACACTTGTCTATTAACTACGCCTAAGGCTGTCCTTCCAAAATTTACCAGTACAATGGGTGTTTATGAGTGCTGGCCAATCAGCAGGCTCGAACACAAGAACCTGATTATGAAAAAGGCCTTCTGCACTAAAATGAGGAACATGTGATGCATGCAGAACAGCAGAAGCTTCAGTATCGATGGACATCCACCACAAACAGCCCACATAATCACTTCATCCTGATTTAATGGAGGTAGTAAATTAACAACCACTGTGTATCAAAGCACACCCTGACCTTTGCTGCGTATAAATCACAGCTTCCATTGTGCTGCCAGATCTCCCTTTCAAACAATTTGTCAAAACGTAATACCACGCAAAACCCTACCATGCTGGGGAAGCTACGGTTGTGGGAGGATGAAAGGTCTGCCTCAGCAAATAGCAGCTAAAACAAAAGCCTACAAGTGGTGGGTGAAACAACTATACAGTCATATGACAACATCTGTACAGGTATAGCTTAAATGATGCCATGGTAAAAGTCGACAAAAGAGAAGCTTTAAGGTTTACCACCAAAATAAAGGATAGGCCTAGATGGTTTAATGTTTAAAAATGAAGAAATTAAAACAGCCATAAATATAAGTATACTGCTGTCACGGTTCCCTGATTAAATTCGAGTGAATTGCATTTTGCCCATGTCGATTAACCGGCAAAACCGGCAGAATCCATGAACCGCATTATTAGACCGCTTTCAAAGGCTGCACAATATATTAAAAGCATTTAAAAATCATAATATAGCATAGTGTTGTTGTATAATCACAAAGGCTGTGATTCAGTAAAATTAATAAATGCGCTGCGGGTTTCAGGGTAATAATGTGCATTTGTAAACACATAGCCTAGAAAGTCTGACACCCTTTGTGTTTTTATGCAATGTGTTGCACAGTTATTTACACGTGTGCAGCGTGTCTCAAACTCTATCTATCTCTGCATATACTGTGAGTTTGGGTTGCTTATAACATTCCCCTGAACACAATGGTTGCCATTTCACCAGATTTGTAACAAAAATAATTTATAACCTACACCAACACAGAAGAATACATCAATATGTTTCTAAATATCATATGCCACGTGTTGTTCAAAATAAAAGTTTACCCTTTCTCTGAGTTTGCATGTTTTCATGTCAACATGTTCTTGTTCAAGAAATGACAGTGGCTGTAGCATTGTGTTAACTTCCCAAAAGTATTTGCCAGCTACCCATAAATCTGTAAAACACTGCAGTAAGCTCCAACACCATGGTGCTAAATTCAGTCCAGAACCCCAGATTTAGAAGCAAAAATATAAAATTAGCATAATATTTTTTATTTACTGAATTTTACAACAGTAGGCACCAATGCAAATGTCAATCACACCACATGTAAACTATATGACATACAGGGTTTATTTTCTGGACATAAACCCAATTCAGTAATACTGTCGAGACATGCTGCTAAAGGGGTGTTAGACACAGTGGAACGCATGTTCAAAACCTCTCAGAACAGTCAACACTTAGGCTACATCATGCTTCTTTGCATAGTCACATTTACTGGTAGGAACTGCTGTTTCCACACATTCCTTCACAAAGAGTACTGGCTGAAAGCCACATTCCTGAAACCCAGAAGAACTTGCTGCTTTTCCTGGTTTATGTTTACAGAGATAAGAGTCTTGGCCCTCCCTTCACATTAACCTTTAAACTCTGCACAGCCTTAGAAACTTTCGTCCAAGCGATCAGGCTTATACATATACAGAATGCACAGCACTTTAATAGGATGTTCAACTATAAATACCTACATGACATTATCTAAGAAAAGTTTAAAATACACCTGTGTGCAGTGCATCCAACTGTTTGCTGTTTGTGAGACCCTAAAAAGATACTTGAGACTTTACGTGTGTGCAGTTATGCATAATATCTTAATACATGATACTATAAAACATAAAAGGTTTAGCTTATTAAACCCATTTTCGATTAATCGATTACAGTTAGTGATTGCTCAGACACGCCAAAGTGCTCGACAACGACCCCTGTTGGTAAGAAGCAGAGTGGCAACCTATGAGAACAATACTGCACATTCTCCATTCTCCTGCTGTCAATAGAATCATCAATCCTCCCTGCAAAGGTGACAAGCATTAAAAATACACATAAACGTCAACTTACCTGTGACATCTGAGGCCTGAAGTTGATCTGTTTTAGGTCCACGGATCCAGGAGACAGATTGTGCAGCATCTGGCACAGGAGCACCCCATCTCTGAGCGCCTGGGCCAGGTCGAACACGACCGCTGAGGGCCAAACAACCCGGTGGTTCGGGGGCAAAACCTTACAGTCTATCAACCAGCGACCGCACTGCCTCCACTCCTCCATATTGACAGAAATTAAGCAGAATAATGGCAAAAATAATAATAGAAATATGGCAGCCTGGCGCACACAAATGAAAAAAGTGCCAAGATAAAGCTGACGTGAAATTATCCCAGTTCCACTCTGCAGTCCAAGGGGCACTAAACTGCCTAAGGTCAATTATGTGGGAATGTTTTTTTCCAGGATACACGCTTAACAACTTTTTGTACGAATTAAATCCAGCTGGTTTGAGATTGGGTGCTACTAACAGCTCAGCATGTTACAGTTAACGTTATAGTCTATGGCGCTATATTAGACTTTGTATTACGAAATTATTTCACTTATTGAGCTAAATTACAGGTAAGTTAAACTAAAATAAATGACGTACAGTAAGTAAAGACCTAATATACGATTAAGATGTGTTTCCCCCTCAGAGAATCAGTCGAGCTTCCTCTTCTTCATCATGGACTGACATATTTGGCTCTGCAAACGCGTCCTGTCACAGCAAAAAAAAAATGTGTCTCCCAGGACAACAATAGATATTTTCCTTAACAAGAAATGCTGGGAAAGACTGAAAAGCAGTTGCTACACGCGATTTCGGACGGTTTATCAAAGTTCTACCGTAAATTAAGGAATATATCCATGGTTTTCAGTCTTCAGTAGATGGCTCAACAGCTCTCGCGCACCAAGCGGGATGTGATCTAAAAAACGTCCAACTCCAGACAGAATTCGGTCCAAACTTGTTTTTAAAACTTCTTGAGTAAAATATCACAACGCTCCGTGAAATGCACAAACTCTGGCGTATTTGACGCGAAAACTGTTGTCCTTTTGCTTCCACGGATAGAGGAACGCCGCGAGGGCTTTCTGCTGGACATTCGTCCGTTGAGTCGCGATGGTTTTTCGATGGTTTCTCAGTTCATCTCAGTGTAGATGGTTGGAGTGTTTTGATTTATCCGCTCTCGTGAAGTGTGAGCGCGTGAGCGCGCGCAGCAGGAGAAAGGGCGCGCGGTGGTGAGATCGCATCTGGGTTCCGGTCGCGCTCGTCCACGTGTGAGGAGGAGGAGAGGGTCGGTCTCACTAAATTAGCCTCTTTTTTATTATCTAGGAAATTCTGGAGACATCAAAATAAATACGAGCATGTAAAGAAAATGTATATTTAGTTTGTCATTTTCACAAAATGCACCCCGACAGGTCGAGGTTACCAAACTTTTTTTAAATTACTGGCTGACTGTTATTCACTTGAAATGTTGATTTGAGTTTAAATTATATTATACACTTTCTTGTTGATAATCTTAAAGATAAAACTATTTCAAATTATAATTAAATTAAAAATTAAATTATCTTAACAATTGTTATATTGATTAATATATTTTTATTACAATGCAATCCAGTTTACTTTGTCAATGGACATGTTTGTTAAATATTTAGGATTCCCTGGGAGACTTCAATCATGAAATGTAGTCTTGATCAGCTTAATATGTGTGCCAAGTAATTTATAGTACATGATGTATAAAATACATTTCCACTTTTTATTACTTAAAATACAGTATCAACATAGTAAATTGTCACTCCATTTTATAGGGCCCTTCGATTCACCTCAGTGAAAGTATTTACATAGATGAGACATAGCCTATGTTCTGCTTGTCTAGATAGAAACTTTCTGAAGTGTGACTATTTTACCCTGGGTCCAATGGGAAAAATCGAAAATGAAAGCACATTCAGGATGAAATATGGCTTTTTGAGTCAGATGTGAGTAGCGGTCACAATACTCAAAGCATTGATCCATCTCTTGGTCTCTGAGTCTGCAGTATTGTGTTAGTGTGCACCATGTTCTAAACACTGCAGCAACAAGGTCACAT
This sequence comes from Meda fulgida, assembly GCA_030578275.1. Taxonomy (NCBI): domain Eukaryota; kingdom Metazoa; phylum Chordata; class Actinopteri; order Cypriniformes; family Leuciscidae; genus Meda; species Meda fulgida. The sequence goes on along the minus strand of CM060636.1, from coordinate 10,782,048 downwards.
GTTCCTCCCCTCAGAAATTGACAAAAAACCCGATACATGCATAGTATGCGTGTGTAACTGAATAAATGATTGGGCTAGTATAACTCCTGTTTTTCCCCTTTACTTTTTTCTATTAGCTTAATATGTAAAAATGACAATAATCCTCTTGTAACAATACCAGACATAAGCAACTCCAGGAGAAATCGAACACCATACCCATCTAGTGGTCAGAGGCGGTACTTCAGTGGTCCTGTCATCAAATGGTGAAAAAGATTACTAGTTTTACCAATTCTTAGAACTTATCAAATTAAGAAAACTTAAATTATTCATATCATAGTTCATAAAGTTTTTTATGCTAACGTACTGACAAAACTGCAAAAAGGAAGGCCCAAAAAAAAGAAAAAATTTAAAGTAAACACAAAATAAAGGCATTTTGTCATTTATTTTATGAAAAAAAAAAAGTTTTACTCGGTGTACAAGACATTCCAATTACATCAAATATTAGCTTCTACTACTGCCTCCGAACCAACATCTCAAACCTCTGGCCCATATCGCAATAAACAAGCCTAAATCTACTCACACTGTATTCTTGAATTTGTTGGCTGACATTTACATAAGTATAACTATAAACAGCTCAAAAAAATATGTATAAGAAAAATACAATAAATCAGCATGCATGTCAAAGATAAAAAGCAAACTTTTTGTTTTAAATATAAAACAAACTTTCTTTTCAAAACAGGGCCTAAAACGAAATTAGTTTGTGAATATATATATATATATTTTTTTATCTATATAGTCATATTTTTTTCTTTTCAGTCTGTACCTAAAAGAAAACATTAAAAGAAACTGGATAGGAATTTGCATCAAACATTCAGAAGTGATTTATGGAAGTGTTGTAGTCGTGCCAGCCAAACAACAGACAACAACGAAACCATGAATACCATGATTACAATTTAAAAATAATTGATTTGACTACATCTATTAGTGTTTTAATTAGTCTGAAAGATACAGGTCCCTAATGAATTTTGGCTTTGTCAAAAATATTACAAAATTAAATGATTTTTCAACATGTTAAAATGACTTCTTAACAGCTGCCCATAAAACATATCAGAAAATGAAACAAACACCAGATCCCTTTACAATACTTTCAACTGTTTAAAAAAAAAAAAAGTCAGAGAGGATATTACAATATCTTGAAAACACATCTGAAAATAATCAAACGCATTGCTGGATAGAAAAGCAATCCACATGAGGAATGGCTAGAAAACTTCTAAGGGAAAACAACTCATTCAAAACCCAAATGATTGGAACTGTACTATTTATAAGATCTACTGTAGACTTACATTCATGAATCAATTTTGCAACAGCATGAGAAGAGGAAGACTCTGTGATTTAACTATCATTGTAAAAACAGTAAGAAATGCATCGTCTTTTGATTTATAACAACATGGCAGTAAAGATCAAGATACGGACGACATTTACTGCTTCCAGGTGTCAGTATCCAACACACCCAGTCTCATTCAAAGTTATCTGATGTACAAATGCCAGTCAGAGGTGAAACTATTTGGAACTCTGTATATTTATTGCTGACCAAGACGTTTAATAAAACAGGAAGTCCGCATCTGATCCAGCTGACTGATTTACATGTTCACGTCTTTGCAAAGCATCTGAAGAAAACCATCAAATCTACTTGATTCCCATGAAAATATTTTCCTCTACCATACACATAGCTGGAGAGTGAGATTGTTGTATAATTGTTCAACAGCTATAATGGCCAAATTAACTTTAACTTTAATTAACTTTAAACTTGTTATGCTAATTAAAACAATTTGTTCCCCATACCATTTAAAAGATTCGTGACTATTGGGAAAGGCATGATTTTCAGACACTTTTTAGTTTATGAGAGGACAATAACAAATAATAAAAAAAATAAATCAATAATGGCACAGCGCCCAATGGGGAAAATATGAGGCCACAGCAAAAAAAAAAAAAAAAAAAAAACACCAATAAATACTACAGACTGGTGCAAAAGTGAACTCAGGGGAGAAGAATGTGAGCTTTCTGTTTTCCGCACTCTCTGGTGAGATGGGATGGCTTAAGTTTGCAATGGCATCATTACCAGGACGTCAAAGAAGAGAACTGGAACTGTAAAGTTTGCTTCAAGACTTCCTCTCGTTGAAGATTGACATTTGGACATCCCTTTCAGAGTCAGTGGAAATAAAAAGCAATTTATTAGTTTGCTTTTTTTTATCTGTAATTTTCTTCATGACATTTCCAAAAGAAAAAAATGTTCTGACATGATGCATTTTTATTGTCTCTTTTCTTATAAAAAGTCTCAGAGGAGAAATAACCTTGACTGCATACAATGTTTTTTTTGTTTTGTTTTTTAAATAAAAAAGTAAATAAAAAGTGTTCAGTCGGAGTCACTGCTGTCTGAAGTGGAGCCACTGGAGCTGCTGCTGCCCGAGTCTGAGGAACTGCTGCTGCCGCTGAGCCGAGAGGGGCCTGAGCCTCCTTTCTCTGAGACCAAAGAGACAAACACAAAGGTTACTGAAATGAACAAAGTTCATATTTGAATACCAAAAAAAACATTTTGAAATAAAGAACGAATGTCAAGTTGTCCTTAAAGATTAGGGTAACACTTTACAATAAGGTTAATTAGTTAACTACCTTAGTTAACATGAACTAAATACTTCTACAGTATTTATTAATCTTAGTTAATATTAATTTCAACATTTACAAATACATTATTAAAATCAAAGGTTGTATGTGTTAACATTAGTTAACCCACTGTGAACTAACATGAACAAACAATGAACAGCTGTATTTTTATTAACTAACAAAGATTAATAAATACTTAATGTTTTGTTCATTGTTAGTTCATGATAGTTAATACATTAATGTTAACTAATGAACCTTATTGTAAAGTGTGACCATGATTAGCAATATATGATTATAATAATGATGATTAAAAATACACCATCAGTTATAGTCAAAACACCATATTTTGATAACGACGACCCATATAGCGTGTTGTGAACAGCACATTCCAGGGCCCCTCTCTAATTGCAACAGTGGAGAAAGGTTTGCTACATTTCGACTGGATCTTGGTGGACTGATACAAACAAATGTCTTATACCATCAGATAAGGATGCTAAGACAATTGACAGACACCTCAAGTGCAGGAAGGACAGGACTTAAACAGGCTAAGTTTTTTTTTTAAAAAGTTTAAAGAGGCATTTTTTTTTTTTTTAAAGCAGAGGGTCTGTTCTTCCTTTTGATATATTGCATGTTCAAATATTCATACAACAAAATATTCTGGGGGCCATGAAATATTTGTGAAAATATTTTTTTTTGAAACACTGGTGGGGAAAGAGTTAAGGACCTTTTGTATACAGCAGTAGTGGCTAAAACAAAGGTAGGTAACAATGATCCATCCAAATCCATTCATAACTATGTTTGTAAACCTTAAAAAGAATGTAAACTCCAAAACATCCATTTCATATTTCTTAATAAGTAGAAATAAGTATCCTCAATGACAGCTATTTGTAGTACATCCTAAACAAATTCAGCCGTTAATGTGCAACTGAATGCATGCATGACAGTTTAATCTTTTTCTATCTTGTTTGGACTATTTGTTTAGAACATTGCCAAAGGTATTCTAGTGGTGGTTTGGAAAGTGAGAAATGGAATTGAGCACTAGAATGGAGAAACTCCAACTTGCAATCTCCTCCTCAGAAAGGGATAAACGTACACTTTCAACATATACTCCTTTTTCTCATCCTCCGGACCATAACAGGGAAGGCAAAGATTCTGATCAACAAAGCTCTGAGTCACCCATCTAGTGAGAATGTAAAATATACAACGTCCTGAGTCTCCAGCCTCCAAAAGGTGTAACAGAAACAGATTACAAGCTCTGAGTCTACAGCTTGAAAGGCAACAACAGTTACAACCATGTTCTGAGCCCCCAGTCTGTGAGGAAAGATACATTAACAAACACTACATTCAGAGTCTTCATCCAGCGAGACAGAAACAACTATACCACATCCGGAGTCTCCATGTCAGAGAGACAAAAGTGGGTTGACCAAGTTCTTAGTGTCTGTCCCAGAGAGGCAAAGACAGACACATTTGCAACAACGTTATGCTCAGGAGAGCAAACCCTCACTTTAAAGTTCCTTTGTCTGCATGTTCCAGGTTTTTAAGGAACTTCTGCACCTACTTCAGAGCCTCATCTGCATGTTCCAGATTTTAGGACCCCTTTTGGTGCTCCAGGAGAACAGCATCCCACAGAGGTTCATGTTTAAGGTTGTTGAAACGGATTCCGGCTCCTTTTCCCACTGAACTGTCACTCAGCACAACTGGTGGAAGACGTCACCGCCATCGGACTGCTCACTCAACCACGTGGAATGTAAATATCACTTAACCAAACCTTTGTCCAGAAACCTTGGCATTGTTGTATATCATCAGTATATTTCTAATTTGCATTAGAGGTAAAAGAACTGATGCTAGTTAATAAATAATCTGTCATTTATTTGTTTGATGTATAATAAGGATCTTCACCTTATTAATTAGCTAGAGGAACAACAATTTCTTTTTGCATAAGATAATGTAACTGCAATAACCACACCCAACTTAATCACTTGTATTTTATGCATCTTATGCACTTTATTCCTTTATCATTCATGGTATTCTTTTAATAACTGTGTTGACTTGCTCTTATCTTTTTGTTAAAAAAAATTACACTTCCTTCTGTTGAGAATGCAAAAGAGGCTCTACACATTAACGACATCTCACAAATCCGTCAGATTGGTCAAATGAAAATAACTATGTAAATGAGAGGGGGTTAATTTAACAAAAATCTTTGGTATTTATTTTACTGAAAAGGCAAAATTCCTTAGCTGGTGCCCCAAAGAAAAGGGAGTAAAAGATCACCTGACACTCTCACCTTACGTGACATGACCAACTCACAATATTTAGTGCCCATAGAAACCAAATCCTAACATTTATGGTGCCCATTTAGCATAAATCACAACAAGCAACAGCAGAGCCATATGGCATTTAGCTATGCGTATTGGCAAAGAGTTACACTTACGTGGAGGTTTCCTCTGTTTCTTCTGTAAACAGGACTTGACATATCGCTCCAGCTCACGTAAAGTGGAAGGTTTGAGCGTCTCAAAATCTATTTCAATTTCATCAGGGTTGGAATCCCGCAGCGAAGGCTCTCTGGACTGAATGATGTGGACCACCCTACCCAACTTCTCTCCAGGAAGCCGGTTGATGTCGAGGCTCAGTTGCCGTTTCTCATCATACGTCATGGGGAGTGACATCTCCTCGTCAGACTCGTAGCCTGGCCCTCTGCCACCCTTCTTTGGTTGCCTGTAAAGGTTAAAATCAGAGCAGAAACACTTTACACCTTCATTGATTGTTTCAAACTCAAGCCACAATACAAAACCAGAACAGCTCAAAAAGAAGCAAACCTGTTGCCTGGAACAGTGCTGTTAGCCTTTCTGGCAGGGCCCTTTTTCTGCTGGGCTGGTTTCGGTGGCTGTACTGGCTTACTTTTCTCCTCTGGCTTGGATTTGTTGAGCTTGATCTCTTTCTTTTTCTTATCCTTTTCTTTCTTCTCTTTCTTTTTCTTTGGTTTACTTACGGGGGCCTGAGAAAGAGCGGCTAGCTGTTCGTGGACAGCTTTCAGCTGGGGAGAGCCAAGAAGGGGGTGTTAGTGATTTACTCTAAGTCAGGAAAAGCATCACTTATTGTACAAGACATTTACATTTGTTCATGAATTATGGAACAAAACAAATGCAAAACAATTGTCATTACTGAAATAAACAAATAAATAAGCAAACTCCCTACCCAAATTCTTTTTAACACTGAAAAACCAAAAATCATTCATGTCTGGTGTTATCTGTGATTCCAAGTGCAGGGTGTATTTCAGAAAAACAGAATGAAAGGAAATAGTACCTAAGGTTTCAGAAGCAATTCTGCCCTTTACTAATAGAGGTGAAACAGTTCCATAAAAAGTACATAATTCAAAATATAATGGCATGCTTGTGTCTAGCAATGCTTTTGCTGCTTACTAGCGCCTCACAATGGCCAGATAAACTATATATCCTGACAACATTTCACGAAATGTCTGTAATTTTACAATGTGGTGTATATTGTGACAGCTTATGGCTAATTGAAAAACTAATACCCACAATTAAATTTTACAATATGGATAATCGTTATCTGTATTACATTTTCTAATCAATGCAAGGCAACATATCTGGTATTTACAGAAACAAAACAGTGAATTGTGACAATACAGGATTTTTACACACCTATTAACCACACAGCCATGCTAAATGTTGAAGTACAGAATGAGACCATTGGCTCATCCTATGAAAACATTCCTTAAATCCCGGTCACATTAAAATGGTTTAAGTGCATAATGTGGATAAAGGCCAGTTGGAACCTCTAATTGTTTTCTGGAACTAGCAATAGTTTGTCTAAATGCAAAGCAAGCCAACATGAACAAAGACATTTCACATACACATTCAACACACACTTATCTATTCATTCCCACAACTTTCAGCACTTCCATCCTAAACACCCACACAGCTGGGTTCCCAACACCACCCAACAAAGTCAATATTTTTCTGCTGCTTTTAACCCTCTACCGCTGATCTCACTATCCATATCATGCGCTTGACCATCTAATACAAATAATGAAAGCAACTGTACAGCTAATACACAATGTTCATAGGCAGGGACAGGGAGATTAAAAAAAATAAAAATCACCTGATTATTCTTGGTGCACCCGTTTTTTATCCCCTGTCTGCTACCAATGGGGTGCTCCAAAGAGATACACTGGTAAAAAAAAATGGCAAGGGAAGAAAATATGATATAGTGCTACAGTAAGAGAAACAAAGCCACACAAAAAAAATGCTACATCTACATTTAGGCATTTAATGCAAAGCAATATATGCAGCTGGTTGCGGTAGAGGGCTAAAACGCAGCTCTACATATGAGTACACAATCCAAACTGAAAGCAGAGAGAGTTATTTTAAGTGGAAGCCCCTCTAGGTCCTACAGAGCAAAAGCATTGATTGAAACAGTCATGTGGGTGTAGTGTGAAAAGGATAATCAGAAGGGTTGACATATCAAGAGGCCTGAGAGAACATCTCTGAGCCTGGAGAGATAAGGGTACTTGGTCCTTGTTTTGAAACCCACCTGTTCCGCACCCACCTGTTCCTGCAGCTCAGCGAGCCGGGTGGCCCTCTCCTCCTCGGAGTCGGAACTGTCAGAGGTAGAGGAGTCGCCACTGCTCTCACTGCTGACAGTACTCTTACTGACCACACCGGCCCCGCCTACACCGCCTGCCCCAGGCACTTCCACTGGCTCATCAGGCATCTTTGCAAAACGCATTTCAAAGACATCCTAAAAGAAAAGAAAGAAGAAAAATGTCTAAACTATTCAATAATTCTTTTGAAATAATGAAATTAAAGGTGTGTAAAAGGAGAGATTGCCAAATTGGTGGGGGGAGAGACCTCACCTGCAGCTTTCTGGCCATAGCGACCACCTCATGATCAGGTGGGTTGTACTTATAACAATTTGAGAACATTAATCTGACATCTGCAGCAAAACTCTGTGCATCCTGGTACTCTCGACTGTCCATTTTTTTCTGCAAGCAGTGGAGGGGGGAAAAAATTCTAAATTAATTCAAAAACTAGAACTAAACTGCAATAATTCATCCCTTGTAACAATAAAAATCAAGGCATTATAACAGCTTTTTATGAAAACTCAACATACTTTCACGGTGCTTAAGTCCATGGGGTGTTTGATTATGTCATGGTAGTCATGTAGCTCAAGAGCCTCCGCGTCGACAGGCTTATAAAAGGGCCAGGCATATGCAGCATGTTTTTTGGAGAGCATTTCTTTAAGGATGACCTCGCAGTACTTGAGTTGCTCTGAAAGCCTGCCCTTTTTGCCTCCATGCACGCCTAGTTCACCATCTTCAAAATCCTTTTTAGGTGGTTTGATGGGGCGACCAGTGCTCTCTCGCCTGGATGCTACCTTTCCCTCTTTACCTTCTAAAGGAGGGGTGGGCGACTGACTCCTGCTTGCGGTAATGGCAGAGGTAGTAGGGGTGGTTGTGTCTGCTTTCCTCTTTACCCCCTTCTTCTAGGAAACAGAGAGAAACGGAGAAACACAAAGTTGGTGGTTAGGCACTGCCACTGCATTTATCTTGTGATATTTTAATGGGGACCTAGTGTGCCCTTTTAAAAAGATGTACATATGTATGTGTATGTATATATATATATATATATATATATATATACACATACACAGGCCCTTCTAAAAAAATTAGCATATTGTGATAAAGTTCATTATTTTCCATATTGTAATGATAAAAATTAAACTTTCATATATTTTAGATTCATTGAACACCAACTGAAATATTTCAGGTCATTGTTTGAAAATTGATGATTTTGGCATACAGCTCATGAAAACCCAAAATTGAAGCATCCTGGGCCTCCATAACACCTCAGCAGTGCCACAGGCTGATTGCCTCCATGCCACGCCGCATTGAAGCAGTCATTTCTGCAAAAGGATTCCCGACCAAGTATTGAGTGCATAACTGAACATAATTATTTGAAGGTTGACCTTTTTTTGTATTAAAAACACTTCTTTTATTGGTCGGATGAAATATGCTAATTTTTGAGATAGGAATTCTGGGTTTTCATGAGCTGTATGCCAAGATCATCAGTATTAAAACAATAAAAGACCTGAAATATTTCAGTTGGTGTGCAATGAATCTAAAATATATGAAAGTTAAATTTGTATCATTACATTATGGAAAATAATGAACGTTATCACAATATGCTAATTTTTTGAGAAGGACCTGTATATATATATATATTTTATTAACATTTTTGAGTGGAAGCGAAAAAGCATTTTTCATATGTGCATCTTTAAATGCAAATGAGCTGCTGCTCCCCGCCCCATATCCAGAAGAGGGTGGAGCCTTTACAGCTCATGCCTAGGATACTCACAAAAACTAACAAAACATCTGTTTGGTTTTGATTAGGGCTGCACGATTTGGGGAAATGTCATATTGCGATTATTGAGGTCAACATTGCGATTGCGATATAATAAACAAATGGTTTCATGAGTCAACTTGCTTGGTTCTAAAGCAAAATGCACACACAGATTAGTGATAAATCTGTGTATTAATGTGTATTTCTCTACTCAAACTAGCAACAACTAAATGATTGATAACACCTATAATGATCAATAAACGATTGATGTCTGAATAAAAAAGGAAAGAAATCACACGGGTAAATTATATATATACAGGTCCTTCTAAAAAAATTAGAATATTGTGATAAAGGTCATTATATTCCATAATGTAATGATAAAAATTAAACTTTCAGATATTTTAGATTCATTGCACACCAACTGAAATATTTCAGGTCTTTTATTGTTTTAATACTGATGATTTTGGCATACAGCTCATGAAAACCCAAAATTCCTGTCTCAAAAAATTAGCATATTTCATCCGACCAATAAAAGAAGTGTTTTTAATACAAAAAAAGTCAACCTTCAAATAATTATGTTCAGTTATGCACTCAATACTTGGTCGGGAATCCTTTTGCCGAAATGACTGCTTCAATGTGGCATGGAGGCAATCAGCCTGTGGCACTGCTGAGGTGTTATGGAGGCCCAGGATGCTTCGATAGCAGCCTTAAGCTCATCCAGAGTGTTGGGTCTTGCGTCTCAATTTTCTCTTCACAATATCCCACAGATTCTCTATGGGGTTCAGGTCAGGAGAGTTGGCAGGCCAATTGAGCACAGTAATACCATGGTCAGTAAACCATTTACCAGTGGTTTTGGCACTGTGAGCAGGTGCCAGGTCGTGCTATAAAATGAAATCGTCATCTCCATAAAGCTTTTCAGCAGATGGAAGCATGAAGTGCTCCAAAATCTCCTGATAGCTAGCTGCATTGACCCTGCCCTTGATAAAACACAGTGGACCAACACCAGCAGCTGACGTGGCACCCCAGACCATCACTGACTGTGGGTACTTGACACTGGACTTCAGGCATTTTGGCATTTCCTTCTCCCCAGTCTTCCTCCAGACTCTGGCACCTTGATTTCCGAATGACATGCAACCACTGAGCAACAGTCCAGTGCTGCTTCTCTGTAGCCTAGGTCAGGCGCTTCTGCCGCTGTTTCTGGTTCAAAAGTGGCTTGACCTGGGGAATGCGGCACCTGTAGCCCATTTCCTGCACACGCCTGTGCACGGTGGCTCTAGATGTTTCTACTCCAGACTCAATCCACTGCTTCCGCAGGTCCCCCAAGGTCTGGAATCGGTCCTTCTCCACAATCTTCCTCAGGGTCCGGTCAGCTCTTCTCGTTGTGCAGCGTTTTTTGCCACACTTTTTCCTTCCCACAGACTTCCCACTGAGGTGCCTTGTTACAGCACTCTGGGAACAGCCTATTTGTTCTTTTCTTTCTGTGTCTCACCCTCTTGCTTGAGGGTGTCAATGATGGCCTTCTGGACAGCAGTCAGGTCAGCAGTCTTACCCATGATTGCGGTTTTGGAAATGAAACAGGCTGGGAGTTTTTAAAAGCCTCAGGAATCTTTTGCAGGTGTTTAGAGTTAATTAGTTGATTCAGATGATTAGGTTAATAGCTCGTTTAGAGAACCTTTTCATGATATGCTAATTTTTTGAGACAGGAATTTGGGGTTTTCATAATAAACTTAAAATTTTGGGTTTTCATAATAAACTATAAAATAATAAACTTTATTGTGAATATGCTAATTTTTTTAGAAGGACCTGTATATTAAGTGATAGATACAGTACCCACTGCTGTATATGCTGTTAATATGAATTAAACAAAAGAGAAAAAATGAAAATTACTCACTGCTCTTGATTGAACAACTTTAGTAATTTTTAATTAGAATAGATTTCTTACTTAAATGCTCTGACGAGGAGATAAACATGGCGGACTGTGTACAGATCACTGAGGGGAGGAGCTAAGCTAATGTTGCAGATTCTGTTACCAGTCGTGGGGGGGGGGGGGCTGTTCCAATGTGACATCACATTGGAGTACATTCCTGAACTGCTCATTTTGAGACACTGTTTTCCTTTTATGGGGAAAATACCAAACGCAGTGGATGGATTTTTACCACAATAGGGTGGTTGTGTACACACACCGCGGACACATAAATATGTTAAAAAAACAACATAAAAGTTAATTTTGCATAATCAATGCCCTTTAAGAGGTCCTGCAACTTACTTTGACCATGGGTTGCGACGGAGGCATGGCGGGTATCATGGTGGCAGCGGTTGTGTTTTGCACAGCTGGTAAGCTAGGGGTGATCGTGGGAGCTTGAGCTGGAGATGCAACCGCTGTCTCTGAACTCGGTGAGGTGGCATCAGGGAAAACAGAAGTGGGCGAGCCAGAGGAGACGGCCACATCCTGCTGACCTGCATTTGTATAATTAGAAAAATAACAATTTGTTTTTGACTTGCGTATGAACACAGAACGTTATTCGTCATTCAGACAATTTCAATTTTACCAGGTCCAGCTGGTTTGCGCCCTTTACCCTTCGGTGCAGGAGGAAGAAGCTCAACCTCTTCTTGAGGCATCAGGGCCACTTTCTGAAGGAAGATCTTCTCTAATGCTTGTGCCATCAACACAATGTCATCTGTTGGCTGAGAAAGCAAACAAGAATGAATTGGATTTGCCAAAGCAGCCTCATTCCTGAAATTTTAAAACGGATTGAGCCAAGACGTACCTTGTTATATATATAACAGTTTGTGAACATTGTGTTGAAGTCCTGCATACACTCGCTTGCACTCCAGTAGTACACACTCTCAAGTCTTTTCTTGATGGTACCCATGTCCATTGGGCTCTTTATGATCTTGTGATAGTCCTGGACACCAGAAAGAAGCAGAAAGTCTTTCAAAATCACATTAATATAAAAACCAATAAGGGTCAACTACTTGACAAGCTTTCATGCTCAAGGGAAAGCAGAGCCTAGATTTATGATTATTCAAAATGATGGATGCTAAAACAGCTTTAACCACTCACCGGAAGACCAAGCTTAACAGCATCAACAGGCTGGTAGAAAGGCCATGCAAATTGGTGCCTCCACAGTGTCTTTACGACTACATTTTGCATGTACTGCAGCTGATTAGTCTTGCGGCCAGGTTTGGTAGGGTTAGTCACTTCAGGCGGCGGAGGGTTGGCAACTGCAGGAGGCTCTGGGGTTGCTGAAGTAACCGTTGACATTTTGGCAAAGAGGGGGAAAACAGTTTAATGGGGGAAAGGGGTCTTAATTATTCTGCACAGGCAGACTTATTTTCAATTTGATTTCTCTTTATGCTTTTCAGTTTCTCTCTCTTTTAGCTCTTCAGTCATCTGAGAGAGCCACATCCCATTGCAGGACCCGACCTTTGACCTCTAAAAAACAAGAAACATAACATGAGTCAGAAGAAACGCTTACCTATGCATTTAAAGGCTTCATGATGTTAAAAGACAAACAATACTGAATTTAGATTAAAATAGTCCACACTTTAAGGCACAATTAAACTAATGTAGCGACAGATCTCTTCTGTATTGTGAATGGAATCTTAGTGAAACATTTTCAAGCAAAGACATAAAAATGTACAGCAAGAACATGTTTTTATCCACCATTGATCATTTGATTGGAGGCAGAACTGAATGTGAGCTTGCAGTCAATTTTAAGAAAGGGTGGGGTGTAAGCGAACTAAATGATTAGAGAAATCCAGCACACATCACCACAGAGATGTCTGTCGCTTCACCAGAAGATCGAGTTATGACATATACAACTAGATATACATAGGTGATATTTTCACGTCATGCCAACTTTAAGAATAATTTTCCCTATTTATAACAAGCCTCCAATTGTGTCCATACACAAAAACTAAGCACCGACAACTCAATTTGTAAAGAATCCCATACATGTGTACAAACTGAGCTATTATCCATTCAGCATGCTGACAGGTAATAACATGGACATTCATTCCGAGCTGGAAATGCTATAATGATGGATTATGTTCTTGACATGTCAAATAACATTTCATTTTCTAATCCTTCCCTGAAATCATTTATTTAAGAAAATTCTGTCATGAATGATTTAATTCTTCAGCTGTTTCAAGCCAGCATGACTTTTCTCAGGAATACAAAACGAGCAGAATGACTTCTCAGTCACCAATCACTGGTATGGAAGATGAAATGGAAGTAAATAGTGACTGAGACTTTTTCTGAACACAGAAAGTTCACCTTGGGTATGAGAAAATTATGACAGAATGGTGAAAACTACTCCTTTAAATGTATTATCATCAGCTAATATTAATGAGTTTACGTGTGTAGTTGTATGAAAAGACATCAGTAGTCGCATCATTACCGCGTAAACAATCATGCCGCCTCACATGTCCACTCACCGTTTCAAAATCAAATTAAATGTTCCCTTTTAAAAAGTGCATTTAAAAAAACTCACATTTATATCAACACCCAAAACGGCTAAAACAAACATTAGGTTCATTATCATCTAACTGCTGCACTCACATGCCGCGACTAGAAGAAAATGTAATCAAATGAATTATTTCCAAAGCAACCTTTATATTCCACAACTACAGCCTCCCACTATCCAACTACAAATATAGCCACCAACCAGCATATGTATAAAATAAACAGTCTGGTGTACCTGCACAAGAGAAAATAGAACCGGCGCGCAGAACGCAGCAGTTGATTAGCTTTAGCACAGAGTCAGTCACACACATAAAGATGGCGCGCAGCTACAGCTGGCTAACAGAGTTAGCATCCACGCTGACCGTCTCAACACCTTCCCGAACCTCTATTTTTGATTCACACCCACCCGTAATACATACAAAGAAATTATAGCTAAATAAAGAGGCATATAACTGCTTAGCGAGTGAACGAGCTAATTTGGTCATGTTACTTCAGAGAGGCTTTGTTGTACTATCGCTTTGTTGAAAACAACTAGCCACTTGCTAACGGCTTCTCGTGAGACTCACTGATTGAACGCGAACAATATTAAAATGTTGACACGGAAGGCGAATTACAATGTTAAAATATGTTGTTTAATTAAAAATGTAGTACATTACTCACTCAGGGGCTTTAGGAAAGGGGCAAGCGTGTGGAGATTCTAGAGGCTCGTCGCTTGTTTGGAGGCTGGGCAGCAGCACAGAGATGAGGTACGCGGAGCGTTGTGCGCATGCGCGCTAGGTGCGTTCACAGTCTATGGTTCACACCAGACTGGAATAGAGCGTCTGGCGCGAGTGATTTCAAAGTTAAGTCAATGCAAAGACGCGACGTCATTAGCTGTTTAGTAGTACTAGTGCGACTGCTTTATTCTTCTCTATTTTATTCCCACTGAGATTATATGTTGATTTTCTTATTTATATAATCTAAGTCCTCTGCACTTTTAATAAAACGTAAATTCGTCCCCCCTTTTCTCGGGAAAGTGAGTTCACGTAGAGGTTATCATGGGTCAATGTGAATACATCTAGATTTAAATTCAAATGGACACGATATAGGCTACATCACCCGGCATTTTATTCTCATCATAGACGAGGTAATGTAAGGATGAAGCGCCATACTCCCATGTATAATCTTCACTCATACAGGAAGCCAGAGGGCGCTCTATCCAGAAAGTCCAAAAATGGACTCATAAAGTAATAACTTATGACGTTCCAGGAAATGTCTTATTTGGACAAAGGTATCCATCTATCCATAGACATGTATTTATTATGTCTATGCATCTATCCCTCATTTACTGTCTAGGATCTATCCCTGAGCTGAATAAAAAACTGAAAAGTTTTGACTGATTGAAACGTGAAGGCGTGTATTAACAATAACAACAATATATAGTTTATTTGTGTTTTTCAAGCCATCTCAGGGTGTTTTCATCATAATAAAGTAAATGTTAATGTAGTGCTAATTGATATTTTTACATTGTCTAAAATCCATGATAACTTATTGTTTGTAAAACATAAACGAATTTTTAAATAATTGTGTTTGTAGATCAAAATGGTCAAATAGGAACAATTATTTTAGAATACAAATTAAAGGCTATTGTTCAGCAGTGTATTTGATTTCTTAAAAGGTTATTTAATTTTTTTTAAGACCAATTTATACTGAGAAAAAAATGATATTATAAAAATCAGTACATATTAATTGTCAAAGATTTATTTTATGTTAAGTTACATTATTATTACTTTGTAATATTTTTTAAAACAATGTACTGTTTTATGTATCATTTTTTAATCAAATTTTATTTATTTATTTAAAGCACATAGCACCAACTATATATATATATATAAATATATAGTCTTTGCTTAATATAATGGCAAATCTATGTTATATTTTTATACCTCTTTAATGCCACATAATGTAGATGATATAGCTACATTTTTAGAATAATATATATATATATATATATTTTTTTTTTTTTTAAATATGAAGATCAGAAATACTTGCAAAATATAAACAACGTATTTAGTAGATCTGCTTTCAAGTAATAAAAAGATTAGTATAATTACATTGTGCACTGTAGTGTCTAGATCGGCGTTTGAAAACAAATGTCCCTCTTGGTCTGCCGTTGAGCTTTGCGCATGCGGAGTTGTTGTCACTGCCACATTACCGCCTGAGCTTGCAGTGGAGAGAGGCGCTCATCCACCATCGTATTCAGTACGATCACTTGATCATTGCATGGTCAAAACGGCCTAGCGCGCGATTCATGAACAAATCTCCATCCAAACCCAGTAGTGAACTCATACCAGAAGCCAAAAGCAGCTCTTATTACCTCCTCAGCAGCCGCCGGTGAGTGATTTTACTCGCTGCTTTTGTTGTCTGAATGTATGGGAGAGAGAGAGAGAGGGGCATGTGTGCCGTGAAAAGAGATACATAAATCTGTAGCAGCTACTTCATTTATGTTACGGGGGATGGTACTGACGACTGAAACGATCTCGGTAAAACCATGAATTTGGACACGAAGTTACACGAAATTACACAGATATACTATATGCTAGATTGCAGGTGATCCATGGTTTCTCTGAGGCCCTGCGTCTCTCAGATAGCCTAGCAGCTAACAGTGATGGTGTTTTCACTGGTCTGCCCCTGACACAGACACGAACTTTGTAAATTATATCTAGGTTTTAGCTTGGGTGTTTATCCAGATGATTTTAGACTGAAGTCAACGTCCCATTGCCAATGCCAACATTCTTGCCATGCACGTTCTGATGAGGAAACACTGTTTTATCAGACTGTCTATTATTAAATGTTTTTTTATTATTTTTTTTAAGTCTACTTGTTTTCTTTAGCTTTTATTAGTATACACACAATAAAAAAAAATGTTCAAATGAGTTATATAGAATGTGCAAAGTGTTTACATGTACAGGTGTGCTTAAAACGGTACAGTCCTTCCAGAATCTGAAAGATTGTAAAGTTTTATTCATTGTATGAATTTTATTCATTTAAAAATAAATAATTTGAACCTGAATTTATTATCCTATTTAATTGTTTACACACTGTTGGTTATTTATTTTTCAATTGTCTGCATTGGTAAAGCTGGGATCTCAACATCATATAGTGGGGAAAAGCTCATACATGCAGAGCATGCTGGGAAACCAAAGTACTTAGAGCACCTGTAGGCTTTTCCAGTGGCAATGACGCAGAGAACCCAAAACAATATATTAAAATGTAATTTTAGACATTTGAACAGGATTATTAGTGTAAATTAAATGTAGTTACTATTTGTTTTGTAGCAGAAGTTTACACACATTACTTAGCTTAATCAGGGCAGTACAGAATGCTTTAACATATTTCTAAAATGATAAACATCTTGCATATTGCATATTCTGCAAGTATTACATTTGCAAAGGTAAATTAAATATATAAACATGAGTGGGCAGAACTGTATGCGATTCATATTGTAAAGATGTTGTGACAACCAATGAGTAAGCTGACATGTGCTCAATAGTTTTACATGTAGGCCTATTGAGTAACACCAAAGTCCTTTTAGGCAAGTCATGCCACTCGGCCGCCATCTTGGCAACGCCTCCGGGCATCTATCTCGGACTAACAAGACCAGGTTCCAATCTAAATGAATGGGCAGAGAGTCAGAACTGCACTTTCACTGGTCACCGTGACATAAAAACTGCATGTATAGAAACAGCAGTAAAATATGATAAATATCGCTGAAAAAGTTTGATGACTTTGCCCCAAATTAAGGTTTAAAACGCCTTTTTCCCCACAGGTTATACTTTACTACGCATGCGCAAGGGTTTTCTCCCTCTCTGACGTGCGCGCGGCACAGTTTGAAACACAGTATGTGTGAGCTCTCGCTCGCTCTAGATTCTGGGAGATTTGAACTAATTTGCGAGCATCAGGGAGCCGCTATCAATATGCGGTAGACACTTGGGATGTCTGATATTTACACAACGCACACATACATTGCATATCAAATCTGCCTCCTTTTCAAACCATAACGTATTTTCCACTGACAGGCTTAAATGTTTCCCGGCTTGACTATTAAAAGCAGACGATTGGCTTTCCAGTGGGAGGGGCGGGACATGTGCATACAACCGCCATCTTTGGCGTTACGGGTTTTCCCTATATAGTTGTATTGAGGATTGAGTAAGTGGCATGTCTCTATATAAATAGTTTCTGGTAACACCTACGCAGGATTCGCACCTGAACAATTTTGATGATCAATTACAGATAATGATGTGATAACACCCAACCTAATTCCTCCATTTACTGTGTCATCCAAATTAGAAGACTAATATCATACATATGCTCATCAGTACTTCTCTGTTGGACAGTCAGGTTGACGTTGATCTTGCTCCTATAAACCTGTTCTCTCTAACTTGGTCGCCATGGCAACTGAGGAGAAGAAACCAGACACAGAGGCTACAAAAACACAGCCGGCATCATCTGCCTCCGCCAGCCAAAGCAAGGTAAAAACATTGCCAGAAACGCCCCTCTGCAACACCGTTTGGAATAGTTTTCTGCTTGGTTATGGATCATTTTTTATGTTGTGTAACAGATATACTGTTATAAATGATATAGCAGCATTATTACAGAATTGTGCTTATGATCTGTGACTATTATTTCTCTTTATTGTGTCATTAATGATGTGAGTTCTACTCTATCTCAGTCAGCACCTGTGAAGCCAAACTACACCTTGAAATTCACACTGGCTGGCCATACAAAAGCAGTCTCTTCTGTCAAGTTCAGTCCAAGTGGGGAGTGGCTCGCCAGCTCATGTATGTACTTGTATAAATACAGCACTCATACTCATTGAGAATAGTTATAGCATAAAGCACAGGGCTCCCCCAAAAAAAATTGCCAGTCAAAATTTTCTTGAACCTGACAGACCTATTTTCTCAAATCTACATTAATTTATATATTTATTTAATTTGTATATGCATGTATCTATACAAGGCATATATTTATAGAGTGTGTGAGAGAGAGAGATATTAGGGGTGTACATGTATTCGTTCAGAACCGTCACAGTTTGGTGCATACAGTCAGATGACAAATACAGTCAGGCCACACACCAATCCAGAATGTGGCGCACGCAGTAATGCAATGCTGTTTGCTAATGCCACAATAGAAAAGACAATCTATCCACCAAAACAAGAGTTCTGATTGCACACAAGAGTTTCGATGCATTTTTCCACAAACTTCACGGAAAGGAAGCCGGGACGGCAGAAAGCGGCATCCTGTTTGTCGTCTTTATTTTTAAAAACTTTTTTTTATTACTGTGAGTGTACACAAATAAAAACACGTATTTTTATGACCATAAGTGCAAGTATTTTAAGTAGTTTCCGCTGTTATAATGAGACAAAAATCATTTGGCATTGTGCCGATTTGTGTCGTGGAAGTCCAGTGATGAAATGTGCGTGTCCTGGAAATAGGAAGCCTCAGATGCCGCTTCTCTCGCTGTCTCCTTGTGGAAAGGTGAAGTAGGCTCTTTTTCACCTCCTCGCTCATCTTAACCTGATTTCTTGAAATAGTGTTGTATTGAATTTTGTGCATCCGCCATTGTCACAGCATGTTAATGAACTCTTACGCGCTGAGAAAATGACAGCGTAGGCAAGGCACAACACGTTAATCAAACGACATCATCCAGATGTGCCAGTCACCGGAGTACAACAACTTCTCAGTTTTATAGCTGATTGTGACCAAATAACTTTTTTTTTTTTTTTTCAGCCCTATAAAAAAAAAAAGGCATTTGCAAGAGTTCATTCTGTTTACTGCTTAATACGCTAAAGGAGGCTGTACTGTACTACCTACCTCAGGGGCGACTACATGTTGTTCAAACTGTCAACTTTGCACTACTGTCTGTTCAAAATAAATGGAAAAAAAACTAGGATTTGTTTCTGACTGTGACCCCAAAACTGAGGTACGTTCTTAACCGTGACTTCCGTGTACTGTTACACCCCTAATATATATTATTTATTTTAGCTAAATAAATAAAACAAGCAGGGATACCTTTATGTCTGTATTTAGTTGACAAAGGGTTTATAAATGCCTCTTTATAAAAGTAATGTTTGTAATCTTTATAACAATTTTTTGGAAATTATGCAGATGTGAAGATAGTGGTCCAGGGGCCTGTGTGTTCCCAAATGCATGTTATAATTGACATGCAGATTACGAGTTTGTGAGCAGCATTTCTTGTGAACCAAGCCATTCCACATGACACCAGTGATCACACTAAACCATATCATGATTTCAAATTTATTTGAATTGCAGCCCAATTTATTTATTTAATTCAACAATTTATGATTTAATTAATTATTAGCTTTTAATGAATTTTTTTTTTTTTTTTTTTTAATAAATAAAAAAAGTTTGTTTGTTTCCGCTCATCCAGCTGCAGATAAGTTGATCAAAATATGGGGTGCATATGATGGCAAGTTTGAGAAGACGATATCTGGACACAAACTTGTGAGTATCTCAAAAGATCCATGATCTCAAGAGTAGTGCTGCTTTTACTGCACGAGGTGACTGACCTGGTTTGCTCTCATATCTGCAGGGCATCTCAGACGTGGCCTGGTCCTCTGACTCAAACCTCCTGGTCTCAGCTTCCGATGACAAGACCCTGAAGATCTGGGATGTGAGCTCTGTAAGTCAACATCACAAAGCTAAACCTTTTAATATAGAATTTAAAGCATCTGAGCTGTAATTGTTATGGCACAATTTATTATATTCCTTTTCCCTTTGTGTTTTTCATCAGGGAAAGTGTTTAAAGACACTAAAGGGTCATAGCAACTACGTATTTTGCTGTAACTTTAACCCCCAGTCCAATCTCATTGTTTCTGGATCTGTAAGTCCATTCATCATTTTATATTTTACAATTTTGTTAATTATGGCATACATGTATGATGCATTCTAATTATTATCTCTCCGGCAGTTTGATGAGAGTGTGAGAATTTGGGATGTTAAAACTGGGAAATGTCTGAAGACGCTGCCAGCTCACTCGGACCCCGTCTCTGCGGTGTGTGTTTTTTTTTTTTTTTTTGACCTATGATGATCAAATAGTTACATTCATAACCGTGTACATTGGGTGGGTGATATACTTTTAAGTGATATTTTCTTTTTGAATTGTGTATTTTGTTTATTATAGGTTCATTTCAACAGAGACGGTTCATTGATTGTGTCCAGCAGTTATGATGGACTTTGGTGAGTGAGCTTTGGCCGTGAACATTATTTAGAAAATATGTCAGATGCATAACTAACAACCATACCTACTTATTTGACTTTTAAACAGCCGAATCTGGGACACAGCATCAGGCCAGTGCCTTAAAACACTTATCGGTAAGTTGACCAGTGTTTTACACAACAGCACTTGTTCAGACAATTTTTAAAGGCAACAATTTGTTTCCATCCAATAAAGAGAATTTAACTTGTGCACAAAGTTAGAATATCACATAAAACATTGTGATTAAACCACCGTTTCCACCCCATCTGTTCAAGAGAACAAAATCGTTATGTGTAAATTGGTGAAAAATATCTGTAATAAAAATGAATGTTGCTGCAATCAGAGAAGCCACTTTAGCTCTTTCTTCGTACATCATTAATCATTAATGACTTGCGCCTCAGAGCGCACAGACGAAATGCAACAAAAGCTGTCATGTTATCTTGTGTTCGGATGCTTGGTGTTTGGGAACACAATTGTTTGTGACAATTTTGGGAGGTTATTATACCCAACAATTTTGATGACAGACTTTAGCTCAGGCATTTCAGAGTGAGCAAACCAACATTTAAGATGCTGTGCAATGAAACCGATCTGCTGGTTAGTCCAGTTATCCAATCACGTCCTTTGTTGGGACAGATAACTTTTTTGTTGCCCATCAAGAGATTTATTCGTTAAATTAAGTTTGTGCATGTCTTAATGAATAAAAATGCACCTTAATTGAACACATACGTGGTGTATTTTTATTTTTATGCACATTTTAAAAAAATGTGTACGTCTGTGTTTTCATCTAACTTTTTTTTTATGTGCTAACCCAAAATTCGCATTCAAATGTATTGATGGGAACATAGCTAGTGTTTATGAAACACTGCTCTCATCAAACATGCATGCATAATATTAGTCAACAAGAAAAATAAATGTACAACATCTTAAGTAAGAAGAAAGAGATTTTAAAGTATAAACGGGCATTATAGATTTATAAATATTTTTTAAAATATTCAACAGATGATGACAACCCACCTGTGTCTTTTGTGAAGTTCTCCCCCAATGGCAAATACATCCTGGCTGCCACTCTGGATAAGTGAGTCATAGATTTCCTTTTATTCTGGGCCTTTTATGCTGCTCATTCTTTAAAAAAAAGAAAAGTCATAATTTATATTAATCCATTTAGAATCCTTTAAAAAAATGCATTCATTCCCTTTGTGTTTTAGCACTTTGAAGCTTTGGGACTACAGCAAAGGAAAGGTTAGAATTTTTCTGTTTTATTTAGTGCATTGTTCTATTTTTTTTTTTTTTTTATCATGCTGAATCTGTGTATAACAATATACTTTTTCCTTGTTTAGTGTTTGAAAACGTATACCGGTCATAAAAATGAGAAGTACTGCATATTTGCTAATTTCTCCGTCACTGGTGGAAAGGTGTGTAGGCTCTACACTATACTAATCAATTTCTAAGCATATCACACTAACACAGGCAATCATTAGTGTTGTTCAGAACCATCGAATTGTTATTGCCGAAAGTGAATTTACATATTGAAAGAGTTTTTTCTTTTTAAGTGGATTGTCTCTGGTTCGGAGGACAACATGGTCTATATCTGGAACCTTCAGACCAAGGAGATTGTACAGAAACTACAAGGGCACACAGGTAGGAGCAGAACCTCAGTGGATGTTTCACGAAGAAGCTTAAGCCCAACAGTTTAAACACTTCCTACTAATAGCTTGAGCTAAGCAGTGCTAAATTTGACATTTCTTTTATTTCAGTAATACTTAGCTTTTTTTTGGTAGTCATATTTAATCATTTTTTCCATAATGGCACACACACATAGATATATATATATATATATTTATATTAGTGCTGTCAAACGATTCAAATATTTAATCGCGATTAATTGCATTGATGTCATAATTAACTCGCGATTAATCGCACATTTTTATCTATTCTAAATGTCTCTTGATTTCTCTTTGTCCCATTATTTTTTTCTCATTTTAATGCTCTTATCAACATGGAAAAGTGGATCGACTTGCTTTGTGCAAATGCTTTTTATTGAAAACAACATTGGCATTTAACTTACTGTGTTCAATTTCACACTATAACATTCTCATCTGGAGCAAATAATCTCTCACACAATGTAACACTGTCCATCAATAAAAGGGTGAAAGAAATACTGATGAGGTCCTGATATTGACGAGGGGGCGGAGAATTCGCATCAGCTGTGTCTGTGTGTGCTTGGCCATCATCAATTGGTATTTCAGACTGGACGTGCTGCGATGATGATAGCTCAGTTCACAACGACAAAACACACAGATCACTTTGGTCTCGTCAATGGAACCATTTTGCAACTTTTTAAAAGTAAACTTTCCATTCAGAATCTTTTTGGCATCCATTTCGACGTCTCGTGCTCGTCATCCACTCAAAACGTAACGTTAACCTACTATTTGGCCGGCTCGCAAACCCAAACAACTGTGTGCGGCGTGCCTGTTGTTTTGTTTCCGGTTTAGCTGGATCAGCTTGCGCTTTCAAAACGTCCTCACGCGGCACAAGCCATTGAAATGAATGGGTTTCATAGCGCAGCGCGTCCTGTTGCAAAAGCATGTGAAAAAACTACAAAGTTTGCTAGGCCAAAAAGACCGTTAATCGCGCGATAAAAAAATTGAAGCTGTTAAAATGAGTTTGCGTTAACGCCGTTAAAATGCGTTTAACTGACAGCCCTAATTTATTTTTATATATATATATATATATATATATATATATATATATAATTATTTTTTTTATATATATTTTTTATATATATATATTACATATATATATTATTTATATATATTACATATATAACATATATATATATATATATATATATATATATAGAGAGAGAGAGAGAGAGAGAGAGAGAGAGAGAGAGAGAGAGACAGAGACACACTAGCAGTTAACTGGCAGTAGACAATAAAGGTAAACGTTACAATAACTTGAGACACTAAAGCAGGGTTCCTCAAACTCGGTCCTGGAGGGCCACTGTCCGGCAGAGTTTATCTCCAACCCTGATCAAACACACCTACCTGTGATTTTCTAGTGATCCTGAAGACCTTGATTAACTTGCTCAGGTGTGTTAGATCAGGGTTGGGGCTAAACTCTGCTGGACAGCGGCCCTCCTGGACAAGTGTCTTGGTGAAAGAGTGATGTAACATCTCACAGCAAGAACTGCCGAATTTGGTGCAGATTATAAGGATGTCAAGCTGGTGACACACCAGATACTGACTGCTACTTATGATATTAACCCCCTTTGCTCAGGGACACGTTCCATTTCTGTTTGTCAAATTTCAGTTTATGGCTCAGTTGCTAAATCTTTTTTTGTTCATGCAACAAAGCTTTATTAGACCAAGGATCAGAAATAAAGGATCCAATACCACTTTTTAATCAAAGATTTTACTCATTTCAGAAATCTTGGCCCAATAATTTTGTATCTGATTATGACCAAAGACAGTGAGTGAGTGTACTTGTTTGTGTTTTGCACTTAATAAAGCATAGAGGAGAAAGCGTTAAATGCATACGGTTTGGTGAAATCTGCATCCTACAAATTTTTATTTTTTTTGCTGAATATTTTAATAGCTGCACCTCTAAAGTAGATTGAAACTAATCTTGTTTTTTTCTTTGTAGATGTGGTGATCTCAACTGCATGTCACCCCACAGAAAATATCATCGCATCAGCAGCACTAGAAAATGACAAAACCATCAAACTTTGGAAGAGCGACTGCTAAGCCTCAAGCTTATTTTACTTTATTATTTTTTTTTTTTTTTAATTAATTTTCTACTATTCATTATATGGGGAGGGGGGGGGAAGAGACTTTTGTTTTTCATTTGAAAGGTCACGCAACGCCGTTCACATTGACATCAAGGTTCGGCAAGAGGATTGGTGAAAGCGCCCTACCCCGACATAGCCTCTCCTAACATAGCACCCCTCTCTCCACTCATGTGCACTAAAACAATCACTTTCTCTCTGCCTTGCCACCAGCTCTCATTCATAACTTTAAGCATCCAGCAAAACTTTTAACCAGACTCTAAATCTAGGCAGCTTTGTTTGAAATTCATAGACCTGTTAGGAGAAAGAGAGCGTTCATGACTTTTTTTTTTTTTTTTTTTTTTTTTTTTTTTTCCTGTAAGTTTTGTAGAATCAGTGATGGTTTGCACACTTTCTGAAGCCAGCGGAACGCCTTGGGCACATTTTAAGTGGCCATTTTAACAGAAATGTTTGGAGGATTAAATTTCTCTTCCTGATTTTGTCATTTCCATGAGAGATTTGCAGCTTCTCTCCATTATTTGGCCAAGAAGAGGTTTCACAAACTTCATCTGTGAACACCTGAAATACTTACCTTGACTTACTGATGTCAAATCAAACCTCAATGTACGAAATGTGTTGTGGCAGAAGGATGTTTTGAACATCCACTATTTCATGTTTATTTCTGTAAATGTTAAAACTGCAATTAAATCAATTCATTGTGTTATAGTTGCTAAGCTAATTGTCAGACATTGTTTATGGTTTTCAGTGGCTTTCAGTGTTGTCTAGGCAGTGCTAACAATAAAACTCCTTTCTCTTTTGTTATGAAGGCTTATTGCAGTTACAGAGATGATGTATGCCAAAAGTTCACTATTCTTACAGCTGTAACTACCTGTAACACCTTTGTTCATATCAGTTTGGGTGCTTTTGATAAATAAACTACAATACATTGGGATGGAGTAGCAGTTTGGTCAGAGCTTTCAGAGAAAGCATCATCAGTTAAAAGGAAAAGTTACTAGTAGACTGAAGTTTCACAAACTATAAATATTAATTCTAAGCTACAAAGAAAAAATACAAACTGTTTCTAATTATTATCTGGTTACAATTACACAACGCAAGAAGTGTTACCGTGAACTGAATATGCCATAACCTTATATCTCGTGACCAAAAGCAGTCTCGATGTATTAAGAGCCTTGAGATGTTTTGTGTACCTGACACTTTGTACATACTTGCAGATTCTCTGTTCTTTGATATGTTTACCTTTTGTTCTGTGGTCTTTTTAACTGTCTCAAGTAGCTGAGAGTACTTCAAAAACTGTTTTATTTTTTCTGCTTTATGTGGATGATGGTTTGTCATAAACCCATCCTCTGCTTCTGGACTCTCCAGATTTCCAGTGCACAGCAGTGATGACAGGGGCCGCATGAGGAATTGTATCTGTATTGCATTTAGTCACTTTGGACATGACCTGTGACTCAATAAAGATTTTTTTACCTCGATCAATGCAACATTGTCCATGCTTTTATATAACTGATATAGTTAAATTATCTTGTGTGCCTTAGGTTTGAAAACCGTGCTGTTAACAGGTTTATTTTGTGCTGACTGTACATTTTCCCACTTGTCACACAGTAATGGTGAGAATTCTCCAAGTGGGTGGACCTCTATTTGTTTCCTTTCAGGTCTTTTCTGTGTGTGTAATTTATCAAGCTACTCATAATTGAACTCTAGAATGCATGAACCGAAAAACCTATATGAGTGCATAAAGGGTTCAAAATTACCCATATTGGAATGAATGGTTTTCTTTTTTTTTCTTTTTATTGTCCTATTATACTTGAATAATGAAAATAATGGATGATACACGTTTTAAAATGTATTCATTTTAAAATGCAGTTGCACTTTTTCTAAAACTTAAACTCTAAACTAATTTAAATTTAATTTACAGTTAAAGTATATGCTGAACCGTCAGTCCCCACATTTCTCACAGACCATGGAAAAAATAATCTTTTCAGGCGGAGAGATTAAGATTTCACATAAGATTTTCACCTTTCTAAGCATACTTTTAGGCAGTTTGGGTTAGGCCTTTCTGATGTCCTTTCTCTACTCATCTACTGCATCTGTAATTGCATTACGTCAGAGTAGGTTCTACATTTGAGAACTTTGAGACTGTTAAAAAAAGTATGCATGCGTACAGTATTAATAAATACTTTTTTTGAAGAATTAACGGAATATCAAATATTTATTATAAAATATTTTTGAAAAATCACATGGTTCATTCAAAGTGCAATGGCTAAACAAATTAAAATGATTGAAACAGATGTGAAGGGGGAAGTGAATTTATAAGTGTGTCCGGTTTTTCTATTTTTTTTTTTCAAATATATTTATTGAACATTTTCCAACTTTAAATGAAAGCATAAATATTTCAACCACAATTAAGCGGGGGGAAAGGCAAAAGTAATGAGCACATTATTTAAAGGGTAAAGAAAGGTAATCAGGGTAAATAAATACATATACCGGTAAGAAAATAAAGTAAAAAATAATTAAACAATAACACTAAATATATAACTGCTGTACATTACAATTTTACAATTTCAAAACCCTTATGTACTCACTTGAGGCACATGAATGGGAAAACTCTCCAGCAGAATAGTTGACAGTTCCCTAGATTATTGATATAGGGCTTCCAGACAAGATAAAACTGGTCAGGCTGACCAAGTTAAATATTCCAGTTAAATATTTTTTCTTCAAAATAAAAGCTTTATCAAAACCAATACCACTTTTTTTATCAAAGATTTTACTCATTTCAGAAACTATCTTGGCCCAATAATTTTGTATCTGATTACGACCAAAGACAGTGAGTGAGTGTACTTATTTGTGTTTTGCACTTAATAAGGTATAGAGGAGAAAGAGTTACCTTAAATGCATACGGTTTGGTGAAATATGCATCCTACAATTTTGAACTGTATAGCCTTGGCATGATTACAGAGATAGATTTTGGATATTTCCATACTACTTCACTTATAGAGACAGAAAGTTCTCTCTCCCAAGCACGTCTAGTATTCAGAACTACATTTCCCTCAGATTGAGAACCTTGCATAACAGACTCACTGACCTTTTTTTCAGGTGTCTGAAATAGACTTCTGTTATTATATAATGAGATCTATCACAATATAGCTAGTTTCTAATCTGTAAAGAAAGAAAAAAAAGTTCATGCTTTAATTATTGATACCGCTGTATCAACTCCTCAAAATACATCAAACCTTCATTAAACAAGTCCATAAGCCGACTAATACCTTTGTTCACCCAAAATCTAAACCTCCCTTCAGACATGGAAGTCCAGATTGTTCACAATTGGTGTGAGAGCAGAGGTTAACTTAGTTCTTCCCTCGAAGCGACAAACAGCCTTCCATGCCTTAAGTGCATTTACAGTTACACGGTTATCACAATTCTCCAATGCTATGATTTTTTTTTTCTTGTTGTTGAAAAACAACAAATCCACAAGGGGAAGTTTTGACAATGATTGTTCAAGATATAACCACAAGTGTTATCATGAGCAACCCCATCAGAAAATATATTTTAGATGTGCAGACCAGACCACTGGTAGGCCTATAGCTTAATATTAGGTTAATCCAGTCCACCCATTGACCTTAGTTAGTGCAGAGAATTCCAGCCTTGGCTTATACATGCTAAAGGAACTGAGCCCGCTTATTAAAGCTTATTCAGTCAAGAGCAGTAAGTTATTTTCTCTTTTGTTTGATTCACAATTACGACACAGAGCAGCAGCTCGGTATATTAGGCTGCTGTCTAAAAACGCGCGGATCGACACTGCGCGCTGAATGTAAGCACCAATGACGATACATTATGTGATTATGTGACGTCACAGTGATATTCCACAGCAAGAAAAAAAGAACTCTGAGTGAACGAGCCATTACATAACTTCGAGCAGAAACAAAGACTATCAAACACTTGAAGCAAATCAAGCAATTTACTTTTGATTTCAATGAGAATCCGAGAAGAAACGACTATCACCTGAACAAACAACCAAGAGGCTTCTCCTACATCAGAGGTTGGAGAACAGCCCAACAGGTCTACGCTTAAACTGATTTTGTGAAATGTTTTGTGTTTATATACTAGCCTATAGGCTATAGT
Organism: Meda fulgida; assembly: GCA_030578275.1. Taxonomy (NCBI): domain Eukaryota; kingdom Metazoa; phylum Chordata; class Actinopteri; order Cypriniformes; family Leuciscidae; genus Meda; species Meda fulgida. The sequence goes on along the minus strand of CM060636.1, from coordinate 10,753,414 downwards.
AGCTATAGGCCTATAAACACAAAACATTTCACAAAATAAAGTTTAAGCGTAGGCTAATATATATATATATATATATATATATATATATATATATATATATATACATATAGGCTATATTGGCATCTCATGTCTAAAGTAAAGTGTTTAAATATTCTTTTTTAGAAAAAAAGCGAAAACATGACGATGGTCTCTGTAAATGCTACATTACACAGAGTTTCTGACAAAAATATAAATTACTCATGATACCGTAGGGTACATATTTCACGTTATTTTTGGGGACGTGAATTGTTTCTTGGGGTCTAACGCTAACCTTAATATTCATTCATTCAATCTTTATTAAGGACACAGAATCCTGGTCCATAGTATTAAAAAAAATATCATTACATTGTTTACCCATATGAGCGCCAGTGCTTCCAAATTCTTGAAGTAAACCTAACCGAGCTTTTCCTCGGACAGACCAAAGCTTGTACCATACAGTTTGACTGATTCAGGACTCTACACATAAATGTATAGATATAGTGCCTAATGCCAGCTGCACAAGTTCTTATTTCACTGTTAATAAACATCTCACTTGCACTACTGTGAAATAGACTATTTGACTTCTAAATTCTGTTGGTATAGGATAGTGTCACAGTCCTCGTCTGCACCTTTCTGTCCTTGTCTGCACTTCACTTCCCAGAATCCTCCTTGTCTGTACACCTGAATTCACTGAATTATTACACAGTAGCGATAGTGTTAAGCGCACCAGAATAAAATATAATATTCAGAAATAAACAGTGTAGCTGACTTAACATCCACAAATGAATAAGCGCGACGATTCAGGGAGCAGGCTACACAGTGAACTCAGAGAAAACACTACTTAAGCTCCGTTGCTTTCTTTGACACTCTCTGTCTCTGGTCCTGTGCTGTGCTCCCTCCGTGTGCAGTGCAAGAGAAGGAGTTTGGCTACTCGGTGTGCAGTGTGAGAGAGGGAGTGGCCACTCAGTGTGCAGTGTGAGAGAAGGAGTGGCCACTCAGTGTGTGGTGTGAGAGGGGGAGTGGCCACTCAGTGTGCCATGTGAGAGGGGGAATGACCACTCAGTGTGCAGTGTGAGAGAAGGAGTGGCCACTCAGTGTGCAGTGTGAGAGGGGGAGTGGCCACTCAGTGTGCAGTGTAAGAGAAGGAGTGGCCACTCAGTGTGCAGTGTGAGAGAGGGAGTGGCCACTCAGTGTGCAGTGTGAGAGAAGGAGTGGCCACTCAGTGTGCAGTGTGAGAGAGGGAGTGGCCACTCAGTGTGCAGTGTGAGAGGAGTGGCCACTCAGTGTGCAGTGTGAGAGAGGGAGTGGCCACTCAGTGTGCAGTGTGAGAGGGGGAGTGGCCTCTCAGTGTACAGTGTGAGAGAAGGAGTGGCCACTCAGTGTGAGAGGGGGAGTGGCCACTCAGTGTGCAGTGTGAGAGAAGGAGTGGCCACTCAGTGTGCAGTGTGAGAGAAGGAGTGGCCACTCAGTGTGCAGTGCGAGAGGGGGAGTGGCCACTCAGTGTGCAGTGCGAGAGGGGAAATGGCCACTCAGTGTGCAGTGTGAGAGAAGGAGTGGCCACTCAATGTGCAGTGTGAGAGGGGGAGTGGCCCTGTTACAAATAATATAAAGGCAAACGTTATAACATTTTTCCGCATAGACTTACAGTTAACTTTTTTGTATAGGCTTACAGTTTATTTGTTTAACAGTTCTATCTAGCAATATATTAGACAAACTTAAAGAGGGACCATAAATAATGAAGTGGGGAGCACTGTGTGCTCAGGCGTTTCCGTCGACGTTGCAGCGCTGTCAAAATAAAAGTCCCCCTTCCAACACATCGGCCTAACAGAAAGTATCGCCCGTAAAAAGAAGAAGAAGAAAAAAGAGCCAAATAACAGCCAATATATCGGCCTTGGAGATATATCAGTTGACCACTATTGGTAATTTCTAACTCGTCTACTTCCTTACCTGTTTAAAAAAAAAATGTATAGAAAAAAGGCAGAAGAAAAAAGGCTTCAGTGGGTTATTCAAGAGAACCTGGCAGACTATAAATACAAAAATACGATACAAAAAGCACAACAAAGGCGGCCCTGCTCAACCACAGCCTGACACAAATTCAGCTGATCCTCAACCAGGTCCATCTGTTCTCGAGCCAGAGGCTCTGCAGGATCCAACCAATCCCCAACCAGATCCATCTATGCTTAAATCGGTAGCTCTGCAGGATCCAGCTAATCCTCAACAGGGTCCATCCATCCTCGAGACAGCATCTCGGCCGGTTCCTCAACCGGGTCCAACCGTCTTCAAGACAGAAGCTCTGCAGGATCCAGCTGATCCTCAACCTGGTCCAACCATCCTCGAGACAGAAGCTCTGCAGGATCCAGCTGATCCTCAACCGGGTCCAACCATCCTCGAGACAGAAGCTCTGCAGGATCCAGCTGATCTTCAACTGGGTCCAACCATCCTCGAGACAGAAGCTCTGCAGGATCCAGCTGATCCTCAACCGGGTCCAACCATCCTCGAGACAGAAGCTCTGCAGGATCCAGGTGATCCTCAACCGGGTCCAACCGTCCTCGAGACAGAAGCTCTGCAGGATCCAGCTGATCCTCAACCGGGTCCAACCATCCTCGAGACTGAAGCTCTGCAGGATCCAGCTGATCCTCAACCGGGTCCAACCATCCTCGAGACAGAAGCTCTGCAGGATCCAGCTGATCCTGAACTGGGTCCAACCATCCTCGAGACAGAAGCTCTGCAGGATCCAGCTGATCCTCAACCGGGTCCAACCATCCTCGAGACAGAAGCTCTGCAGGATCCAGCTGATCCTCAACCGGGTCCAACCGTCCTCGAGACAGAAGCTCTGCAGGATCCAGCTGATCCTCAACCGGGTCCAACCATCCTCGAGACTGAAGCCCTGCAGGATCCAGCTGATCCTCAACCAAATCCATTGGTCTTCAAGCCAACGGCTCTGAAGGATCCAACTGATTTTCAGTTGAGTCCAGCCGATCCTCAAAAATGCCCACCAATTTGGCCCGTTTCTAGGCGAAGACGTCGTTTTGGAGATCCTGTCATTTACATACCTCCAGGTCCCCGTAAGTCTTTTTATACTTGCCAACTGTTTCTTGTTTCTGCACGGATTGTTTCACACCTGTGTTTAGTTTCCTTAATAAGTCTGTGTGTTTATACACGTCTTTTGTCTAATAGCCTTCATCTAAAAGATGAATCTAGTACTCTAGACACAATATTTTTTGTCCCTAAATACAATAGTCCCTATTTAAAAAATATGATTATAAAGAAACTGATTGATTATCATGCTGTTTTACTCTCACTTAAATATAAACATGATCCATATTTAATCTCCTGCTTTACATTGGATGTGTATATTTATTGTCTGTTAATTCACAACCAGCACTGCTATTCAAGTTTACATAAATGTTACATAACATGTTCTTTTTGTACATTTTTTGCAGTTCCATATCAGAAACTTTATGAATACAAGAGGTTAATTGGAAGAGGTGGCAATGGCTCTGTGTATGAGGGGATGTGGAAATCTGATAACCAGAAGGTAGAATTACTGTATTCACCAAAAATACCATATAGATCAGTCTTTAATATTAATTAGTTAGAAGATTAATTTACACATACATTTATTTATTTTTGCAGATTGCCATGAAATTCATCCGGAAGAGAGCAACGGACGAGTATATTAAAATGGTATGTTTGCAAAACTTCATGAATATATCAACATTAATCTAATTGGGAAAAATTAGATACCCATAGTGAGCTAACCTTTTGATAAAAACTTTTCTCTAGCCTGGGTGTGCCGATCCAGTGTTTGCAGAAGTGGCTATAAATCTGGTGCTGAAACAACCTCCGTTAAATCCCAACATTGTGTATATGTGGGAATGGTTTGAAGAGAGTAAAGAATACATCCTCATTCTGGAGTATCCGCATCCCTGCAAGAGCTTGCACTTATTCCTCAAGAACAACATGCCTCGACTGAATGAATCACAGGCACGTGACCTGATGTTCCAAGCAGTGCTCGCAGCAAAGCACTGTCTTGACCGGGGAGTCTTCCACTGTAGCATCAAACCTGACAACATCCTGGTCAATACAGAGACAATGGAACAGAAGTTAATAGACTTCAGTGGCAGTAGGATTGTCAAATCTTCTGGCCACACAAGAGAACATCTAGGTGAATTGGCTTTCTGTGTTTACAGTAAGCTGTAATATGTCAGTCTTTTGTGGTGATTTAATATCAAATTATTTATTTATAAGAATAGATAAATGAAAACAGACAAATGAAATATTTACTCAATGTAAAAATTATTTGCTTTAATGAACAGGAGGTTGCCGCCCACCTGAGTACCCCATAAAATATCATGCGGGCCCAACAATAGTCTATAGTCTGGGCACTGTGCTGTACGAATTGGTGTACGGACTACAGCCTTATGATAGAATGATTTTCTGTATGAGGGATGACCTCACAGTAACCAGAGGTAAGAGAACAGTCACCAATAACACAAAGACAATAGGAATGTTAAAAACATGGCATTGTCATACATAAGATTGTCACATACGTGACTAACCAGTGCTCTTTTGAAAACTTGTGCAGAACGCCAGGATTTGATAAGCCGTTGCCTGACTTATGATCCTACAAAGAGACCAACTTTAAAGGAGATCTTACAGGATGAATGGTTTCACCAGGGACAATTCAGCCGTAGCTAAGGAGTCAGGTAGAGTATAAGTCAGGTATAAGAATAGATAAGTGAAAACAGATAAATGAAATGCTTGCTAAATGTTAAAATCTCTTGCTTTAATGAATAGGAGGTTGGCCCCCACCTGAGTGCCCCATAAAATATCATGCGGGCCCAACAACAGTCTATGGTCTGGGCACCGCACTATTTGAAATGACCGGACAACAGCCATAAAAAGTTGTGAGGGATGACCCCACCGTATCCAGAGGTAAGAGAACAGATGGCATTGTCATACATTTGATTGTCACATGACTGTTTACATACATGACTAACCAGTGCTCTTTTTTTTTTTTTAAAAAACGAGTGCAAAATGCAAAAAATCAGCAAACTTGGTACACAAAATGGAGAAGCACATACATAGAATGTTTACATTAACATATCTTAAGTTAATGTAAACAGTTTCGTGTCATTACTAGTTTATTAGATCCGTGGCGTGCACCGGTCTTAAAGTGACAACAGCTGCCATCTGTCGTTCATGTTAATCAAACAACAAAATACAAATAAAAATCACTCACTGCTTTTGACTGAATAACTTCAGTAGCTTTAAGAATCACTGTATATTTCATTCATACAGTTAAGTCTGTGTTTTAGTTTGGCTGTACTGCTCAGTGACTTGCAAAATAGTTTAAGAAAAAACGAACATGAAAAACAATCGTGGATCGTGATCCTGTCTGACAAAAAAAACTCTACTACGGAAGCCCATTTCCACCACATAAGAAAAGAAAATGACCATATGCCAAAGCATGATTTATGATAAAAAGTCGAAATTATGACTTTCTCTGCTTCCATACAAAGCAGAGAAAACTTGCAAAAATTTCCAAAAGAGGAGAGATAAAAAAGAGGAGCAAATTTAGGCCACAAAAAAGAGCATGCCTTGAGCAAAAAAGGACAAATTTAGTATATAAAAGGAGTACGATTATTGCACAAAATATTCAAGTAACCCTATACTGCTCCTCAAATATAGTTCAGTTACTGGGTGGAGGTATTGGCTTAATAAAACATTTAAAAAAATGACATATTGAGTGATTTGTCTGGTTAATCTGAACTTGTGTTCAGCATATATATATATGACATATATATGCATATATATATATATATAATATGTATAAGGTGAACTGTGACTCACTGTCCATGTATGTTTGATCATGGCCACCTGACCCACACATCTAGCAAATGTACACTTACAGAAATCAGTCACTCTTCACTTAATTCATAACTGCTCCCCCGAAGATAACGTGTCTTTCCCTGCTGGAGATAAGAAAGATGCAGTAATCACATTTATTTAGCTGATTATACATGTAAACAGTAGTTGTTTGTGTGATATGCAATAAACAGGCAAGAGCTGAATCGATGTGCACTTCACCGTAACAGTAATGTTGTTCGACAAAAAAGAATTGCACGCATATAGTAGCCTCGGAGCGAACTATTTAAAGCATTATAGAAAAACGATGATGCCATACCAAATAGTCAGCTGGGTGACTAGATATTACTGCATACACTTCAAATGTTTGCGAAAGACTGGTAAAGTAGGCTGCACATTATTTTATTATCAAGCAGTATCTGTTGTTTATAAGCTATAATATTTATATAATCTTTTGAATAGTCTGACTCTGTTTTCAATTCTAATCTTTTAAATCATATTTCTGAGATTCGTTTTCACGCACACGTTGCATGCATTGTTGAGATTAGTTTGCGCTGCAGGACTCTTTTGGAGAAAAACATTGTCAGCCAAAAGATTTATATTTCTTTAGTATATTGTGTAGGATTTGTGGCCTATGTGTTCTGATAAAATGATGAAATTTTACAGTTGTATTTTGTAAATACAACTATTGCAAAACTATTGTTTTGTTGTATAATTAATATTTATTGTAATTAAAATAACATTTTAAGCAGCACTGTGCATGAAGTAATAAAATAAAACCAGCCAGAAAACACCACAGTCTTTTGTTTATGTGGGAAACAATGGAAATAAAACTGTGGATATTGCCATAATTCCTATTTTTGCTGTAACAACTTTTTTTTTTAAAGGAATATTTATTTTTTATTTTAAGGACCGTGGACAGTGTAGTTGTAACACGACTCTGGCTTATCCATGTGTGGTTTATTAACAAAGCAAGTTCAGAGTACAGACAAGCGTTGTCACGATACACACACGGGTAACAGAGAGATCCAATAGCAGTATCTTTATTCGAGTAATCCGTACTCACAATCCAGTTCAGGCAAAGGTTCAAAATCCACAAGGGCAATCCGAAACATAGAACACAAACGAGAAATAGGAAAACGCAAGGCACAGAAGTGTGAGGACATTAAACAAGGACTCCGTAACAGACACTAACCAAGACAGGGAATATATACACATCTCTCACAAGACTAACACAGAACAGCTGGGAACAATGATACGGGGAACAGCTGAGTATAATGAACTGACGAGTGACAGTGACAGACAGAATGCTGGGAATTGAAGTCAAGTGTGAAGGACACCGTGAGAACGAGGACCTCTAGTGATAGACAAGGGAACACAACCAGACACTGTGACAGGCGTGGGTCAAAACACCAGGTCAATATCAGAGGCAGAGCATCTACATGGTCATTGCCAAGGATCAGGACAGGCAGCACACAACAGTAGAGGTAGTCCAGGCAAACACAAGTGGTAGGCAGGCAGCAAAGAATCGTAAGCCTACAAGAGAATCCAAAGCAGAGTCAAACACGGGCAGAACATAGGGTTGCCACCTGTCCCTGTTTTACCGGGATTGTCCTTTTTTTTAATAACCTGTCCCGGGAAATTTATGCACTCTCTGAAAGGCTACGTGAAAATGTATGTTCAAACTGTGTAGCGCGCATGACAGAGGGAGAGAGCAAGAGAACTTGCGTGTGAGTGCTAGTGTGCGTGTGTTTCTCAAAAAGCGCATGTAAGAAGCGCATGTAACCACCCCCCCCCCCCTGCGTTTACACGTGTTCTGCAGTGTTTACATTCATGTGTTTGTAGTGTGTTCTGCAGTGTTTACATTCATGTGTTTGTAGTGTGTTCTGCAGTGTTTACATTCATGCGTTCGTAGTGTGTACTGCAGTGTAAGTGCTGACTCTCTGACTCAGTCTTTAACCACTGAAGTGCTGACTCTCTGACTCAGTCTTTAACCACTGAAGTGCTGACTCTCTGACTCAGTCTTTAACCACTGTGCACCTGATATGACCATCAGTGGAAAGTAAAACTGGTTCTGAAGCTCACATTATCACGAGATCCCACACACAGAACTCAAGTCTGTGCTGATGACAAAGGATTTAACATAACCCACTGGAAGCCCCTGACTGTAAAGAATTTATAAATGTTTATCCATTTCATAACAAATAAGTTATACCTACTCTTCTTAAAAATACTGCTTTATGTATATACTGCTTTACATACCTGTATGTTTGTGCTTTTAAACACAGACCAGCTTACAACTTAAAGCTACACTGTGTAGGATTATCTCCCATATAGCGGTGAAATTGTATATGACTACCAACTGAATATTACTTTCCAGCCCCTCCCATTCCGACGGCGTTTTAACTCATACGGTGGCCGTATTATTTCAAATCCGCCGGCAATCGCAAGTCATCTCCCCCTCGTATTCGTCACGGTGCCACTGACTGCAAAAGCGCGAAAGGTGAAGCTTGAATTTCCAGGTATGTCCCTCTTTGGCCAATGCATTTTCAAGATGGATGCACAACCATTGTTTATCATTCATAATGATACTAAAACAATTGACAAATACTTTATTCATTATACAATAATTTATAAGTGATACATAATCAATTAACTAATAACATATAAATCATCTACTATTGATGTTTGATTTATTTCATGATTTACAGTTGTTTTAAGATAACTTACAACACATTTGTAAATCGTTAGCATACCACTTATTAATAATTCATGAATGTATAGTATGTTTTGTAAATAAGTTAATCATTAATTAATTATTTATAAATGACTTAAAACTAATTTAACAACAGATTCATAAAATGTTAACATATCACTTATTAATCATTTATGAACATATAGTCATGTTTTCTAAATGATTAGTTCATCATTAAGTACAGTGGGTCTGTACATTCATCAGGCATGAGATGATTCTCCAGATGACATTTCTGTTCTGCAGATGACCGTGGCTTATTTGGGTCTTGACAAATCGACTATTCAGCCCGTTCAAAAACAACATGTTCTTCAGGCAAACTATTGATAGCAATGTGTTTTCAATGCCACCATGTATGGACAATTCTCCAGTGCACTTACAGGTCACAATGAGCCTAGGAAGAGGTCAAAGACAGCCGGTGGAGGTGGAGCAACAGCTTGGCAAGATATAGTGATCACATGACTGACGTATCTCCTGCCTGTGTGTGTGCACTGAAAACGGGTTACATTTCTGAGAGCCGGAGGGCCATCCAGCTTAATCAAGGGCGGTTCATCTGCCGTTTGGGCAATCAAGTGGCGGATCCAGGGATCTGGGGGAATGGAGACTTCACCCGGTTTGGCAACGTTTTGGCAAGGAAGAGGTCGACCTGATTGCCTCAGAAAGGTTTGCGAGACCCTAGTCCGTGGGTTACCCCACGAATGGCCGAGTTGCCTGTTGTATGCGTTTCCTCCTTTTCCACTTCTTTGGGAGACATTACACTATTATTTCCTATTTAAGCACAGGGTGCTTTTAGTGGCACCTCGATGGCCAGCCAGGCCATGGTTACCTCTCCTGAGTCTGTTACATGGCGAACCATGGCAGCTTGCCATCAGACGGGAGCTTCTTTCTCAGCTGCGTGACCTGTTTGGCACCCAGATCCAGCTCGTCTTCAGCTGCAGGTCTGGCCATTGGATCCAGTATACAGTTAATAGATTGTGAACCAGCAGGAGTGAACACTATCGGCAATGCTAGGTCTCCTTCCTTGCTAGATCCGGAATTCACAGAACCACAGTTACACACAGAACTATAGCGTTATCTGTTGATTTATCCATACACTTAACCGGTTATGTTGTTTTCTTTAATACCCCCCAGATTGGAGAATAGCTTTGTAATTTTCATACAAGTAAGAAATGTCTTTATATTGATTTTCTTTGATAATATAATTTTTGCTTCATACATTTTGTGCTGTACAGTTGTGCTCCTATTAAAAGCAAGAGCTTTTAATCTGAATAATAATGGTTATTAATAATTCGGTCCCACTTTATATTAAGTGCCTTTAAATACTATGTACTTACATTGAAATTAATAATTTGATACAATGGACTTATTGTGTACATGTTTTTACATTGCACTTAAATTTTAAAATACCTGCATGTAATTACAGCTGTAATAAATGTATGTAATTACATTTGTAATTACACTGTTGACCCTTCCATTACACCTTAATCCACCCTTAAAGTTACCCATACCAGCACACCTGTCCCTAACCTTACCTGTATCAAACCCCAATAGCAGCAAAAAATTTTTACAATACAACATGAACACAATAAGTATATTGTACTTATTTTTCGATGTGAGTACATAGTACTTAAAGCCACTTAATATAAATAAAAAATATTCACTAAGCTGATTGTACACGGTCCATTTCCATTTTTTGAAGATGCATTGCCTTCTTTGCCAACTTGGACAGAACACACTTGTGATTTAGTATTTGTTTCAGCATTGTGTACGCTGGTAACATTTGTAATAGAAAAAAGCCACCCCACTTTAGTTATTACTGTGGTTGGATCGACTTGCATCAGAAAATGCTCATAAACCTGACTTAATAAAATGTTTATGCATTATATTGTGTCGTATGAGGCAATAACTTCTTTACTGTAGGCTATTGGATATCATGGAAAATGGTTTTTAACTCATGTTTGTCCAACTAGATTAGTGAAGACATAACGCATCTCATTTTTTAAGTGGATGTTTAATTTGATTGAAAGACAAAACATCAAAGAACAACTCACAAAGTAGAACAGATGACTTTTTTTCATTTTCTTAAAATAAGACAAAATATGATGAGAGGACAATCCTTCTCTTTGAGATGGCAAAAGAAGGAAACCAAAAGGCAAAGTAGAGGTGAAAAGAGCGAAGGTGTCAAGACTTGACGTCACCCCTTACATACTCCACTTTAAAATGCTCCGATTTGAATTTTTCCACTTCAAATCAACATTTATACAATGTATACAACAGCCCACAGAAAGAGGAAAGGAAGGGAGGATATATAAGCAAGGAATAAAATTACATTTGTACAAAAATAGATTTTTTTCCCCCCTACAATGTTTTTTTTTTTTAAAAAAGGTCTTGTCTCTGTGACGACTGAAGCGGTGACTGGGTCAAAGTTTATCCTTGCTCGTTTAAACAGGAAAAAAGTGGCTAAACAATAGGTTTCTTTAGATATTTTCATTCCAGACATTTGTTTGAGGTTTTGTGTGAACAAAAATGTATTCATCTACCAAGGAGCTGGTGTGTGATCTTTCCTTAGGGCTCTGAACTGCTGGTATCAGTCTAAAATTTTCTGTTTTCTTTCTTTCTTTTTTTGTGTTATTCAAGGCTGAACACAAAAGCGTCAGCAATTAAAAAAAACATTTCTAGTATCTGAGAATATAACAGTGCAATTAGGCCTGGTTTTAGTCAATTTAAGAAAAACGATAGGCTCTTTTACTAACATTGTCTGGAAACATTTAAAGAATGGATTTATATACTTTCATATTTAGAAATATACACACATTTACATATAGACAAAATATAGCTTTATGTTATAAAGCATGTATTAATTCTATCAAGGTTATCACTTCTGCATTACTCCATTTCCTACAGGAGAACGTTTTTCATCTTGATCTCACAAACCTGCGTATGGCTTCAAGATACTGGGGATCCAAAATACTTATCCATTAAAAGGTCCGGTGAAGCCAATAAAATTCCTTTGCCAAGCAACCCAAACGAGGTTAAGTAATCGTAGAGAGGCATCCTAATAAACAGCACTGACTGAAGTTAGTTGGGCTTCACTCCATCTCGAGTGATCTAAAATCATGCTATTGCTGAAGACCCTTGTAAGACTGCACTCAAACAAAAACAAACATTGGTAATATCACGTAAAAGTGCCATTTTTTCCTCTGATTAAATACTTGTACAAAATTCAAGTAATGTTGCAGTGCTGCATCTCCACCACTAGGTGGAAGTCTCAGCTCTCCCATTGCCTCAGTATTCCCTACCAGTACTGCTCCACTCCTCCTGTCTATGCAAAAACCCGAATATCTCTCGACAAACTGCTGGAGACCCCAATCTTGGTCCTGGCGGTCTAACCTTGTTCACATGTGGTCTTTCATTGCCAGAATTTGAAAAACAAACTCACTATGGACAGTCTTTGGGGAAAAATGCTAAATGCATAGTTTAGCAGCAGCAGCAGCATACAGGAAAAAAAGAGAGAAAATGCTGAAGACGGCAAATTACAGACCCCGAAAACAAACAAAACTAAAAAAAAAAAAAAAGGCCCCGAAACCTCCATTCTCTCAAAACAACACAACATCTGAAACATGAGGTTAAGTGCTTAAAAACATCCTAATGATAGCACAAACTTGCAAGACTTGACTGCATGAGACGGCTGGTGCAAACGGCTAATGCAGGAGAGGATGGGCGACACAAAGGACTCCATATACCTTGATAAAAGTGACTGAAACAGAGGTAACGGGACACGTTTTGAAAAATCATTCCAAAAAAAAAAATGGTTGTAATAAACTGTACAAGTGTCGGACAAGTTCAGAAAATCACTTGAAGTGAATTACTATACAGACAGATGAGAGACGCAGTGGGACATGTGGGCGACTTCTAGGTGGCGGGATATCCACTATAAGCGTCCTTTGTATACCTTATTCACGTTTCTGCATCATGAGCTCTGAGAACAGGCAGATTGGATTTTTAAAAGCTCATGTTTCGAGTGTATAATGAATAAGTGTGAATGATCATAATCCAAAACTGAAAGTGGCTCATTAGACTTAGAATCTACTCACAGCGACCTCGGGCATCCCTTCCTTTCTGATCCTGACGTTACGTCCTTATTGTGTCTCCTACCCACCACTAATTACACTGGGGGAGAGCTGGGAGAACCAACGTGGCCTGTGATTCCTCCCTTGGTTCCTTCGTTCAGAGCAACCTCACTTTTTAAATGACAGTAATTACAGGAACATTCTATCAGGAACAGCCCGCTTGAGGGAAAAATGGCAATTGCAGCAGGATTGTAATCGCAAAAACTCCCACCAGGGGCTGAAAACACAATGTTTTGTGTTAGAAACCCGGATCATTACCCCGCATTGCCATCATTATCATAAATCTTCATGCGCCCAGACACGGCAGCCCAGCCTCAATCCCGAATGCACGACTGCTAAAGTCGGCCCATCCATCAGCCACATGAGGCTGATTACAGCCATGGATCCCTCCCATAGGATCCATTATATCCCAACATACACAGTCCTGCGCAAGACATTCCTACAATTACTGCATCTCCATCAAATATATTCTTTTTTTTTTTCATATTTATCCATTGAAGGATAGTTTGATTCACCGGTGTCCAGTATTGTATATGGGCTTCAAGTCCATTGTCATCTTTTTTTTCTTATGCGTAATATATATATATATTTATATCTTTATACAAAGTATAAAACAGACCCATGGACTCCATGACTGTGTATTGGAAACGCAGAGTTGAGCGACGGTTCTTAAAGTCCGTCTGCTCTGGCAAATGGTGTCACGTGTTCCGTTTCTTCAGGGCCTTTGGGGTGGTAGACCCTTGTTACCCCCAGCGACAGGAGGGCGTTATGTCATTGTCATTTGGTGGGGCGCCTCTAGCATCTCCATGAGGAAGGTGTCGATGGGTGTGTCTCCTATGAGCTTGAAGAAGAACAGATGCTCCAAACACTTCAGTCCAATGGAACGCAGGGCAGGGAGCCGCAGCAACAGCTTAGCAAACCTGCACACAAAATCACAAATAATCAAACGTGTAAATAAAAAAACAAGACAGATATACAATTAAACTGATATATCTTTTTTATCTGTCCTTAATACGGCTGACAACCAGTTAGCCGTTGAAGTTGGACGAGACCTGAGAAGTATGAAGCTATGAAACTTTGGTGCCTTTTCTCTGCAAATTTAAATCAATCAAAAAGTTGCATCATAATACAATATTATCTTTTTATTAATAAATGTATTCAAGTTTTTTTTTTTTATATGCTACTTGTGATGTCATTCTGCATCCAGGTCTTCACTGCAGTGGTGCAGAAGGACAGGAAGTGATTCTTGTACCTTCCAGGTTGTTCAGGATACTTCTGTTTGCAGTAGGCTTCCAGAGAGGCATAGACCTTCTCTCTCAGCGCCTCCACCTCACCAGGGTTCGACAGGCCTTTGGAGTCTGAAATAGTAGAGGATGTATAACAAAGTTATGTTTTGGAGTAGGAATTGAACCATCCTGCTCCAGCACACCCTCAAAGAGAACGGTGTTCTAACGGAACAATGCAGCAGCTCAAGACCGTTAATGGAACCAAACGAATTTCTTCAAAACACTGAACTGTTCTAAATAAGAAACGTGTCGGTTCTGGATTCTCAACACTAATCCTCCCTCAACTCAATCTGGTACTCTGGAAGAGGCTTCTGAGAGCCTCTAATTGGGAAAATAAGAGCCGTCTCTTTTCCCCTATCTCTATAAAGTGAAGGGAACAGAGGAGAGGTCTGTCCTCAGGGAACGAGCAATGCGCTCAGTGAATGAGAGATGCTTTAGTGTACGCGATTGGGGGGAGGGGTTATGTTTACTCTGGGATACAAAGACCACTGTTAAGAAAAAAAAAACATTCGAAAGATATAGTGGAGAGTGAGAGGAAATTGAGAAGTAAGAAAGGGAACGGGGACAGGAAACATCACAGGCTGGACACCTTATGGCAATATCAAGAACTTAAACTGCAGAAACAATGTTTAGACCTGTAGTGTCAGAAAAAGGAATATAAAGTAGCACCTGGGTTGAAAAGGACGATGGCTCGAAGGCACCCTAGCTCTGTTTTATCCATCTGCATGTCTCTCATCTTTGACACCAACTCTGTCAGCACCCTGAATATGAGAGAAAACACACAGGTCAAGACTGAAAAACAGCAGCTGAGAAATGAGACTCACGCGGGCAGATATTATTCCATTACTGCTTTAGCGGGCAGCAGCTCTTAAATATCGCCACAATAAAATGTCTAAATTGGCATGACTTCCTCTGATCCAGAGGGTGACGTCTCCTTTGTCGATCTTGGCCTTTGTGTGACCAGGTGACGGAACACACACCGGTGCGATGCAACCTCGTTCCCACTCTTAACACACTGTAATTGAATTGGCCTCCTGGAACAATGAGCGGAGGGGTGGGGAACAGCCCAGTGTTTAAGTCGACCATCCACTTCATTTGTGCCATGGCTGTCACTTGCAGAGGACCTGATAAAGAAGCATTATCAGCGGCGCGCATCTTAATGCGAGCGGCATTAACATCGAGATCCATTCTTCCAGAGGAGTCGAGTGTATCTTAATGGCTAAAGCAGCCTCTGGGCGGTGAGAGGCGGGTGGAGTCTTCAACCACGGTCAGGTGACACGACTGCAGGGGATGTCAATGTTACAATTACCATTAATGCAGTCAGGATTAGTATTTCTTTTTCAGTAAAATTATCTTTAAGATACATTTTCTTAAACAGAAACGTGTAGGATTGTTTTCAGTGAATATCTGTTTCAAAGATAAACATGTTAGATTTAGTGTTTAAAAAAAGTCACTTATAGTCTAATACTAAAGAGTAATTATATATATTTGCCTTTAGTTTTTACTTTTTACCATTGCTATTCATTTCTATCTAAAGTTACTTCATTAGTGGGAATGCTGAACAATGTATTTCACTTGCTATGTTTTCATCCAAAGTTGCGAAATTAGCTTGTGCGTAAAATTGGAATATCGCATAAAACATTTGCAAATTAAGCACCGTTTTTGTCCCATGTGTTTAAGGGAACAAAGTTGTTACTTCCTGGAAAATTGGCACAAAATATTTGTAATAAAAATGGAAGTTGCAGCAATCGGGGAATCCACTGTGGCTCTTTTTTCCTAGATCATAAATGACTTGTGTTTTAGAGTGTGCAGGCAAAACCCAATTAACGTTTTAATGTTATCTGGCGTTCGGATTCCTGGTGTTTGGACATGCAATCATGTGAGACGCTTCTGGGAGGGAATTAAACCAAATACATTTTTATGACAGACTTCGGCTCAGGCATTTCAGAATGATCAAACCAACATTAAAGCTGATGTGCAATGAAACTGATCCAATGGTTAGTCCAGTTATCCAATCACAACCACTGATGAGGCAAAGTCAAGTGAGATTTTTTATTTTGTGCATTGAGGGATTTATTCAGTAAATGTTTTTCCATCGTAGTTTATGCGCAGATAAAATTATTATCAGATAAAAAATGATCCGCCTTAATTGAGCGCACAAGTCTTTATGTGCATTTTTAGAATTTATGCGCATCTTGGTGTTCCATCTATTGTTTTTTTTAATGCAAAATCCTAAAATTCACATAAACATGGACAATGGAAACAGGCTGTTGTCAACAAGTGGTGCTGCTGGGTTGGTGTACACTTGACAACTAAACTTTGTACTCCGTAACACCATAGGCACGGCCCTCTTCAAACCTTATCTGGGCTTAGATCTGGCCAAAGAAAAAAGCTGGTAGCACAGCATTGTTCAGGTTTGTGTGGGAGCAGATACAGTGTATCAACAAAAAATACACTGAGTGTATCCGCCATATTTTTTGATTTCATCCTAAATGACACACAAATGGATTTCCTTTAACATTTTCTGTCTGAGCACTCGACCATTTCTGCATGACCTCTGTTTCCAGCGCGGCTGCATATTTAATGAATATCGATGTAAATCCATAGAAAGCTCCACTGGCAGAAATGTCAAGGTTCCTCTGTCCTCGTCATTAACATTTCCAGTGTGAAAATCTCTTTGTGCCGTTATGCATGTATACGTTCCATATTGTTAAAGCTTCAAAATATATTACCAAAAATAAAATATTATACGTTTCATTCAATTTCAAATTTTACATACATTTCTTCGTAAAAAGTATATAAACACACACACACACACACACACACACACACACACACACACACACACACACACACACACACACACACACACACACACACACACACACACACACACACACTTTGAAATTGAATGAAAAATTTGGTTTTTTAATATAGTTTATACACAATGTACATATATTTTGTACTGAACAATATGTAAAAAACATAAAAAAAAAAAAAAAAAGCAAAAAAAAAAAGCAAAATAAAAAAAAGCAAATATAGTTTGCAATTACAAAAAATTGTATTATATTTGTATTTATTCTTAACCCTTACCAGGTTTTGATCATTTGGTCAAATCGTCCACAAATTTTCAGTGGACCAAAATTAGAGGTATCATTCGAACCTGTCAAATATGGCTCCTACTCCGGCACTGTGGGCGCTGTTCCGGTGCACGTGTAATCCCGTGGCCAATAGTATCCCGTCCTTCACTGTTATCGAACGATGTGAAAATGACGCAATGAGGAGCTCATTCCATCCTGAGAGAGACAGGCGAAATCATGATAAAACATTCCGCACCAAGAGAGTGAATTAAGCAAGTATCAGAGTGACAGGGCTCCTTTAACTAGTCTGCCTAGCAACTGCCCCACTCCCCCTCATTTCCCAAGAGTTGAGCTTGGGAAAAACTCAGATGCTTTCATCTGTGAGACAGCAGAACTAAAGTGGTTATTTATAGAAAACCTGAGAGCTCAGAGAGAGAACGAGAGGAGACCCTCTCAACATGTTCTTCAGCTTGTTCTGCGTAGATAAGTATGACTCGCTAATAGAACGGGCCATAAAGGAAATTAAAAGCAAAGCAGTTCGTTGAACGGTGGTCTACAGAGCATCTGTGTGTTCAACTCATACTTTGTAAACTTCTTAGAAACATAGAAACTTTCCCCTTTTCAATATTTTACATTAGTTTTTTGTTCTTCTCTTAATCCTTACACCACAACAATCATGACATGTTTTGCTCTCCCCACCACATAAATGAACTTCATATGAACTTCAAAACCAGACAGCATGTTTGAGGATTAAAGGTATGTTCAGCATCTAGAGTCTTGTCCAAGTAGGCAGAATTCTACAGTGTTGTCTATGTAGGCAGCACACTAGTTTTTTTTTATGATATACTGTATATTTTATTAACAAGTAATTTGAATGGTGCTCAACACACTTAACGGTGGATGTCATTGATTAGATTCCAGCAGTAAAATGTAAAAATTCACAAAAATCATTTTAAATAATAAAATAATGGATAAGTTCAAAATGAAGTCAATGTATTTTGAAAGACTTTCTGATAGTCAAATGTTAGTGAAACTTTTAAATAATAAAAAACAAATCAGAAAAGGCTATTTCTGAGAAAGGTGATTATTTGATTAGATTTGCAGATGACCCTTTTCATATTGTGTATCTAATGAAATCACATTTTGGGAAAATAATTTTTGATCATATCACATTTCGAACACGTTATCTGTAGATAAATTCTAGAATGTTTTCTTAAGGCCGTTCACACCATCAGATGATATCGATCTGTTTATTCTAAGTGTGCACTGCAGTTATGTAATCTGTTGCTTAAATGCTCAAGCTCTTTAAAGCAGGATTGATTCTGATTGACTGCCAATGTTTTTATCATTCATCAACTGGAAAATATCATTCTGATAAAATCTGAAAGTAATTCCAACTTTATCATTCCTTTGTGCCGTTATCGCTGTAGTTGTGGTGTGGACTCTGCTATTCTTTTAGATTTAGAATGATTTTTAAAACTATATCTTTATCATTATTTTTATCTTTCTTGGTGTGAACAGGGCTTAAGGGAGCAGCTCACTAGGTTTTGAAACAGTCTGTTAAAAACAAACAAACAAACTTAACTGCCTTAAGGGAGTTTTTTGTTGTTGTTGCAATTTCCGGCAATTTTAGACCTTTAAAAACACGTTTAAAACCTAGCATGTCATCTAAGCAGGCAGAATGCTACAATGTAGTCTAGATAGACACCAAACTAGGTTATGAAACACATCCGTAGTATCTGCATAACTTTCAATTCAACACTCCTAATTCAGTATTTTACATGTTAATGAACTGGTCCTGTTTCTAGCCGAGTAAGCCGTTCTTTATGTGTGCTTCTGTCAGTTTGTGCTCTTAAATTCACCTGCTCGTAAAAGAATGACCTGGTCGTCCAGCGGGAGCTCCGAAAAATGCGGAATCCTCTTGGCCCATTCCACTAGAGTGAAGAGCTGCTTGTCTGCGGCCTGACAGATGTTTGTGACTGGATCATTGGGCTGTTGGAGGACACAAGAACACAAGCGTCATACACGTGGTCCATCTAAATGTCTAGACATGTGTTTGATTTCACACACCGTTGTTTTAAAATGTATCAGAATGCAATTCAAGTACACATTGTATTCTCAGTGTTGACACAAGGGGCGCTATAGTGAGCATTACCTTAACCTGCCATCGTCTTCAGTCAGTTTTCTCTTTTAGGACAACTACTGTCATGCTGGGGCATGGTTAAAGTTACTTGAACTGTTGACATGTTTATAGCTGACTATCTGTTTAAAAGCACAGATATTTCAGGGTTACTTTATCACCCTCTTGAATACTTCTGCTCTCCTCACACATGGGGACTAATCCACTTGGAGCCGAAGTGAACAGGAAGGCAAAACAAACAGTGCTTTTGCCCCGGCCTGCGCAGGAAATACCTGCCGAGAGCTGGTGCTAAAAAATGACTGTCTTTCTAATCGGGCGTTTCCTGCAGGAAGCTCTCTGGATCTAAATTCACTTTGACAAATTTGGCCATTTCCAAACATTTACGGAATACCGCTAAACGTATAAAAGGACACAGAAAAGGACACGTAATTAACTGTCAAACAAAGGGTTGTGGTTTAAAAAATAAATTTAAAAAATGCATGCATTGTTCTTGAAAACGCCATTGTGCAGGACGTCACACAAGGGAGTTTGTGTACGGCAAGTAGCCCTTAATGCCTCCTGCAGATTTAAGTCTATTAGCACGTCTCGATGCGGAACGCCCCGGCTCCATCAAAGAGAGAGGACAAATGAGAGATATGAAAAATGGCATAGATGATTCCAGCTTCACGTTGCGTGAAGCCAAGGGAGGGATAGATACGCTGCTTTGTTTTATAAGATGAAAGTGAGTCAACGGCGTGCGGGAGAGAGGGAATAAGAGCAGAAGAGAGAGGAAAGCAGCAGGAGAGGGTTTTCTGTAAGGACGAGAACAAATAGACATTGAGTGCAGTTTCTCAACTCAAGTGTCAAAAGGAAAGGCATTAGAAAACATCAACAGGACATTGCAATGGGTGAAAGGACAAATAGTTTTTTAAGAAAACAAACAGAGGGGTAGAAGAATTGTATCAATATTTATAAAAATTATTGGTGGGAGGGTGTGTGTGCATTCCTGGAAAATCCTGACCTCACTTTTGGCAGCCTGCTAGATTCACTCGATGCATTGCAGGAAGTTTATTAATAGGTTCGACACAGTGACACCACAATTATAAGTCAAGAGCTTTTGAAAAGGTCAATATATCAGTTGCAGTCACTCAAACAGCCTAATCTAACACTCTGTAAAGTGAAAAAAGAAATCACTCAGTTAAGAAAAGACACACAAACATGTTTGGTTATTGTTTCAATGGGACTTTCCATTATCATTTTTATACTGTACAAACTGTATATTCTATCCCTCAACCCTAAACCTACCCATCACAGAAAACTTTCTAAATTTGAACCTTTCAAAACACATCACTTAGTATGATTTATAAGCTGTTTTCCCCATGGATATTGCCATTTTGTCCCCATAAAGTAGGGTTTACATTAATGTTTGACCCTTCTCAGACCAGGCCTGAACAAGCTTGAAGTGTTTCAGATGCGATGTCTGCGACAGATACTGCGAGAATCACTTCACTTCAATTGTCTCCAGAATATAGTCATCCGTCAGCGATGCGAGCAGCAACCAACGATAGAGGAACAGATACAGCAACGGCAGTTGCGAGGGTTTGGCAACGACTGCAGAATGACCGATAACAGATTACCAAAACTATAAAATCATTGTATTTGCAGATGCCTTTTTTTGTTAATTTTGTATCTAATAATATGGCCAAATACTTGATGTGACCCCTTTGTGGCCATTATAGATGCAAGAAACATCTCCACAGTTTGAATTTGGGAAATGCCTGATGACAGATAAACAGAGGGCTCTTCCGTGATTTACGAATCAGAACACGGGAACTCCCAGGAGAACTCGTCAAAGAGTTGAATGTTTCCCCTGTATGGTATTTAAGTGGCTGACTTTTAACTTGCACTGACAACAGCAGCAGATCAAAGGCAGAAGTTGGAGATGGCAAACTGTTAGCCAGACGCAAAGCCATCTCTCAGAAAACAGATGCAGCTTATATGAATATTTCTGTGGTTGATCAGGGACATACAGACGATCTCTTCGGTGGAACAGTTTCTGCACATAAACAAACAGATAATTAATTCACAAAGCAACAATATAAAGGAAAGTGAAGTGGTGAAGAGAACCTCTGATGCTCCTTAAAAGAATACATCTCCCAGAGTTCTTGTTGAACACGGTAAAACTCATGAATGATGAATAGCCATCTTAGCTGTTTACACTGACCTTATTTCTTCACTCAAAAATTATAAAAAAAAGTGCAGTAAGCGATTTCTGAGAAACACTGTTGATATTTGAAATCAACCCAAACAACCCCTTGTTTTTCAGTGATATTTCTTTTCTCTTTTGTAATGTCTCTCAGCCATCTCTCTTTCTACAGTCTTTCTTCAAATCTCACTCTTGTTCACTCTCTCTCCTCTCCCATCATGAGTGGATACTACTGCTGATTGGCTACAAGTGTGTTGTGGTGCTCTGTCCGATCCACTTTCAACAGCGTGTCTCAGAAATTGCTTACTGCACCTTTAACGTGCTTAACACATTTATTGATTATAAAACAAAAACAAAAAAACATTGAATGATTTCAAACTAATTTTTGTGGGGGAAAAATATAAAAATGTTTTTTAAACAATTTAAACTTTAAACAAAGCTAAAGTTCAGGTAAATGTGTCACGGTCTCTCCCACATTTATTAATAAAAAAAAAAAAAATACAAATAAAAATTAACTAAATATAAACGATAAATAAAAAAAAAGATTCTGTACATCAATAATGATTATTTTAACGGCCTCTTTAATGACAATGCAAGCTTCATAAAGTGTGCAAATACAATAATATGGTACTATAGGTCAGGCTTAAAATGCAGAACTCCATTTTTAAGCAATATTTAACTAGGTGGGGTTCATCTCCCCATCCTGAGAGGTTGATCTAGATAAAAATGTATCCAAGTAACAGAAAATAAGTGGTTGATGGAGGAGGTAAAACCCACCATTAATGATTTCTATAGTGTGAATAAAGCCAGCCATATGATTTGCTTGAGACTCGGCAGCGAGGGGCAAACTCTAGCCCCAGGGCGCGAATGATGACGACTTTTTAAGATTCGAGGAAACGCTTTGATAACATTCTCTTCATGACCATCACAAAACAACGGCTGTTTTTGTTCCCGCTGAATGGAAAGCATTCGGCCTGCATTATTCACAGCGGATCCTGGTCCCGGGCTCTAGCAGAAACACCACGCTTGCATATCGCACTATGAAATTTTTATCACTTGAGGAGGAGAGATGAGAGACGGTTGAATTTTTCATTATCTGCTTAAACTATATTATTGTTGCGTGACAAAAGAGAGGAAAAAAGGCAGTCTGGATTTACAGCTGTGCAAGACGAGCGAGACGTCTGCGAGCTCATGTGACATATCTGCCTCAAAAACACTTCCTGTGACTAGAGATGCACACATACATCAATACAGTACTAGTTACTGTCCAATTACAGGTTATTAAATCTATATATAGGTCTATGTGTGTATATATGTAAATATGTATATATATATATATATCTCTCTCTCTCTCTCTCTCTCTCTATATATATATATATATATATATATGGAAATAATTATTGGCTTAGTATCGGTCTGAATTTTCCAATTAAAATCAATATTTAAAAAGACATGAAATAACCTGCCAGGGTTATCAGCAAAAATCTGTTGTTAATTTTACCTGATAAACACATTTAAAGGCATTTACGCTACCTTTTTGTCAGGTTTTCAAGCATAATCAGTGCATGTACACGCTCGACTTTGTCTGAACTAAATGTTGGAATGGAAAATTAAGAAAGCAAAAAAGAGAGGTGAAAAACGAGCAAGTGTGACTGTGTTCTCCTCTAAAGGCAGCCCTACCCTGCCTAACTGGAGGCATGTTACTAACGCCTGTTTAACTCCTGTTCTAGGTCACCATGAGATAAACACACTTCATTCAGCTTGGCCAAACCCCAACCATTAAGCAGCAGTGGTGGCCCATTCATGAGCTGCACTCCCGGGCCGAGGTCCTCTGATTAATTAGTGCACGGGGCAGTGGATTCCAAAAGAGCACAGACAGAAGGGGAGCTCCAGGGACAGCGGGACACCATAACTCTGACAACCGGCCAAGAGAACATATTCCAGTAAAGTGTCTCCCTGCTGCTGTCCAACTCTGAACTACATCATTATTATTATTATTTATTTTAAAATCCTGTTAGAAACAAGCATCTACAGGCAGCAGGTTGAGTTAGACTGAGCTGAGTTTAGCTGAGAGTTTTGGCAGCTTAACGAAGGTAAAAACTAATGACACTTAATGTGGTGATATTCATGACATCTCCGGATGGGGTCCAATCTTTGCATTTTAAATTTAACGAGGAAGTACTAGAATGGCTTCACAGAAAAAACATTATTGAGGGCATGGGACAAACAAAATATCCCATGGTTATTATTAAACTAGTATAATAAAATAAAATGATTCCTTAAAACTACAACTTTATATAAATCACAAACCAAATAGAAAAATGTCCATAGAATAAAAACTACTTCTGAAACTCAAAAGGTGAAATGTAAAATATAATAACTACTTTAAATCGCAATATAATTATGCACAATAATAATAAAAAAAATACTGAAAAATAACAATAACCTTGGTTCACCCCTGCACTCACAAAACGAGCCCTCTACTGGAGATACAGTGTAATGAACCAAACAAAGGCAGCGAATCAGTGACTGAGTGCTTTCTAATGTAAAGCCTGGCAGCTTCTCCCACATGACAGGCCTTATGTTCTCCCTCGTCTCGCTACCTTTCCCCAAACGTCGGTCCTCCTTTCCCACACATCTTCATCTTCCCAAAATAACCCCCATTTACTCATATAACAGCTTCCAGAACATTTTTGCTTCGGTACAGAGCAGTCCCAAAAGACGCACTCAACCACCCAAACTCTCTCTCTCTCACGTTCTCTATCCTCCTCATGTTCTACCACTCTTCCTGTGCGAAAAAACTCTCCTCAGAAGCTGACGGCAGGCTGAAAGCTCCCAGGGACCGTCAGAGTATTTCATTATTCAAACAATGCTGGAAAGTGAAGCCAATGATCACTTTTGTGGTGCTGATTTGTCATGGTGACTAGACGAGGGAGGGAGACTTCACAGCACACAGGTAAATTCAACAACTTTATCTTGCTCTGCTTCTCTCAGGGAATTACCAACCAAATCTCCATTAAAACAGATTAAGAAGTTGAATCCGTATCCTAGTGGTTAACGTACGTGCTCTAACAAAGAAAGCCTAGTGGTTAGTGCACATTTCAACACTTTGAGCTGCAAAAAGTTGGAGTGATAGACAACTTAGTGCACACACATCAACATACTGAGCAGTAAGAAGGTGGACTCATGGCCTAGTGGTTAGTGCTAGGGCTGTCACAATATCACAACACGATTGCAGTGGTCAACATAATTCATGATAACGATATTATAACGATATCCATCCATGTTATTTTGCAATGTAGAAGTAAGCTATTTTCTTTTGAATGTGTGAGACTTCCACTTAATTAACTGCTATGCGTAAATATCAAAAATGCAGTAAACGCTAAAACTACGTGAGCTACAAACCAGTGTTTATCATTATGACAATACATTAAAATATGATAAGAAACACCAGTCTGCAATATCAAGCAGCACAACAAGCTGTTTTGTACAGCTAAAAACAACTGGAAGAGGATGACACCGGAGTTACAAATCTCTTACGCTCTTACGTTAATAATAAGGTGAATAGACATTTTGAAGAAAAAACAAACAAACAACAAAATCAAGAAGTAAAATCTGACTCATTCAAGTGTAAAAAAATAAATAGTTGTTCAAATTTTGGCTCAGCATCCCCTCCTTCAAATCACTTCCAGGTCTACTTCCTCTATACTTTTCAAAACAGTGGCAAACAAAAGCCAGAATTTATAGAAAATAGAGAAAATTTGAGACTGTAAACTTCATCAGTCAATGTAAGTCAAACCGTAACAAAACTAATAAGCAAAGAGTGTACTTTATAAATGATTTGTAATTCAACAGGGGACAGGTGAAAAAACAGCATTACAAAAAGAGAAAGAGCAGAACTGATAGGTGAACAGCAATAATGAGCAGTTTTCAAGCAATGCTTCACACTGCAGTAATTGGAGAAAACAGTCTTTCTTTGGAGAAGTGCACTATGACGTCACATATGGCCAAACACGGCTATCAACAAGCTAAATCACTTACATTACACCAAAACAAGCAGAGACAGAAAGGAGCCGTCGTACGGGCAAAACAGCATATGGCTCAAGACATCTTAGCTCTGGGGTTTCTTCAATGTCTCAAGTTGTTCTTGTAACTAGGCCCACACTAAATCTGCCCCCACAGATTTACATAGAACTGGAGCATTCCATGTTTGTTATATCATTCTGCTCTTGAGTTTTTGATTATTAGATATGCTTTTGCCACTCTTTATTGACAGAACAAAAGTGAAAAGAAAAAGGTTTAGACCAGTTTGTTGCAAAATTTCCATTTAAACGTTTATGAAATTAGTTGTTGCGCAAATCCCTAGTGCTAACCATTGCTCCAAAGCTCATACATGCAAAATGATTCTTCAATGTACCTCAAGGGTCTAAAGTATACAGGGGATTCTAAATGTTATCATGGTGGATAGAAAACCAGAGGCTATTTCCATTCCTCAGGCTTTCCAGTGCACAAAGAGGAAGTGATGTCACTTACTGAATCTGAAGGTATGGGTACATTGGTCTCAATGTAAGTCTCTGTTTTGGGCTCCACGGCAAGCTCTGCTTCCAGGATCTTCTCCACGGGCATGTCTTCATTCACGCTGCTGGTCGACTCCACCTCATTCTCGTTGCGTTCCTTGGCTCGCTGGCGCTCCTCCTGGACGGCTGTATGTAACAATACTAGTCACGGTCACTACAGTTAGTCTAATCAAAAAGTCACACACATACACACTCACATTTAAGATGGTACTCTAATAAACTACATCTCAGGTTTTAATCATTTTTGACCCCCAAATATGAGTGTATAAACCTGAAGTGATATATATATATATATATATATATATATATATATATATATATATATACACATACATATGCGTGTGTGTATTGATTTCATTTCCAACTTTGTAGCATGACAGAATGTGATGTAACATGTTTCTTGTCTCTGTGGGTTCCTCCAACAGGCTTGTGGTTAACGTTGAACAGTCACTCAGTCTCACTGTGGCCAGAGCACTATTAACCACAATCCAAGCCCCTGTGGTAAGAGTGTGTATGTGCCGAGCACATTTCACCCAAAAGACTCTGAACCCAGTCCCTATTCACAGCACATTCACATTCTCCTTTCCCTAACCCCTCGCTATTTTCCTCAACGGCGAATCACAGAGGGACCGCGCTGGTGGTAGGGGGTTCAGAAAAGGGGGATTCTGCTTTACAGAAAGTGCTGTCTGGAGGTTAGCCCAAGGGTAAAATACCTCTTCAGGAGTCAGAGAGAGGTGAGAGGGGCTGAAATCACGTTAGCTTTATTTCCCCTGGAGAGGAGGAGAGCATAAATTCATTTAATCCTGTTTTTCTGCAGATTCGCTCAGCTCTTTTTGGGGGAAGCATGGCCCAGCTCTCCCATGCCTAGGGGTACAGCACGAGCTTATGGGATACGAAACAGGCGAACGCAAGCAAATGATCATATCCTTGAAAGACGCCGTGATGATATAAGTAATGGAGATGAAAGGTTGCACTGAGGTCATAGACAGTGTGTGTGAGAGCGAGACATCATGTACGTATGATCGCAGTGCTCCCTTCGTCTACAGGGGGAGGATTTTCTCTCTCACATGAAACAAGGGCTAGAGAGTCTGCACGGGCAGATGTGGACTGTATGTTGGCTATGCAATCTATAGATACAGTATATAATTTATATGGCCATCTGACTTGCAAAGCTTACTGTTGTTTTAAACATCTTTATAAATGTTTAAACTTTGGGATATATAAATGAATATATAAATGAATTGTATTACATATTATAGAATTGTATCCTATATAGTGTATTAGGGGTGTATTAGGGGTGTAACGATATTCAAACCGAACCGGAAAAAAGTGATACAGAACCCACGATTCGAATTGCGATACTCTCATGGCGTACCGAACACGCCCCGTCCCCTGCTACCTCGGCCCCGCCCAGCCCGGCTCATTGGACCTCATGTCTTGGGTACACAACAATTCAGTTTTGTAGCCTAACCATCATCACCATATAATAGCAAGCTTTTTGATCACGAAATTCAAACAATAAATGCCGTTGTGGCGCTCTTTGATGTGGCGTGACAGATCACTGTACTAGGCTCCTCATTTAAGTAAGCGCGATCATCTCTTCCTCAGTTACAGAATAAACATGAATGGACACCTGAAGGTATGTTGAACGATACAGTATACTTACTGAAAGGCATCATAACTCGTGTAATCGTGCAATCAGTGTTTCAGCAGTGGAAAGACGTCAATAAAACAGCATAGCTTGTCAATAGCATTATATTTACCTCAGCAGGCAAGTGATTCAGTGTCCACAACTTGTTGGTGCCTAGAGAAATTAACTCTTGCACTAAATAAATGCACTATATTAGCCTATATATTATATTTTACTTAACCTGTTAATGATATCTTGATAATTTAATGTATGTTTAAAATATTTTTCATAAAAATGACAGCAACTGTGTAAATTATTATATTTCAATAACAAATTAGAGGAAAAACAAAAGTTAATGCAAATACTGCCTTGTGTTCAGTTTACATGTTTTCATACAATCTGTTGGATGTTGATTATTATATCTAAAAAATAAATAGCATATGAATTTAGGCTAAAAGTCTAGGCTCTGTTGTTAACCTTTAATGTTATAGTAACGTGCGGCTCCCTATATAGTTTACAGCATTAGCAGATTTTTTTTTAATCCTTGCGAAACGTTTAATCTTAATTGAATTAATTTAAAGACAAAGACACACAATTTTTTCATTAAACCGCTAAAAAAAAGAAGACAAAAAGCAATTTTAGCTTTCTAAACCGAACTGAGACGTCAAAACCGTGGGAAGAACCGAACTGTCAGTTTTTTGTATCGTTACACCCCTACTTATATATATATATACAGGTCCTTCTCAAAAATTAGCATATTGTGATAAAGTTCATTATTTTCCATAATGTAATGGTAAAAATTAAACTTTCATATATTTTAGATTCATTGCACACCAACTGAAATATTTCAGGTCTTTTATTGTTTTAATACTGATGATTCTGGCATACAGCTCATGAAAACCCAAAATTCCTATCTCAAAAAATTAGCATATCATGAAAAGGTTCTCTAAACGAGCTATTAACCTAATCATCTGAATCAACTAATTAACTCTAAACACCTGCAAAAGATTTCTGAGGCTTTTAAAAACTCCCAGCCTGTTTCATTACTCAAAACCGCAATCATGGGTAAGACTGCCGACCTGACTGCTGTCCAGAAGGCCATCATTGACACCCTCAAGCAAGAGGGTAAGACACAGAAAGAAATTTCTGAACAAATAGGCTGTTCCCAGAGTGCTGTATCAAGGCACCTCAGTGGGAAGTCTGTGGGAAGGACACAACGAGAAGAGCTGACCGGACCCTAAGGAAGATTGTGGAGAAGGACCGATTCCAGACCTTGGGGGACCTGCGGAAGCAGTGGACTGAGTCTGGAGTAGAAACATCCAGAGCCACCGTGCACAGGCGTGTGCAGGAAATGGGGTACAGGTGCCGCATTCCCCAGGTCAAGCCACTTTTGAACCAGAAATAGCGGCAGAAGCGCCTGACCTGGGCTACAGAGAAGCAGCACTGGACTGTTGCTCAGTGGTTGCATGTCATTCGGAAATCAAGGTGCCAGAGTCTGGAGGAAGACTGGGGAGAAGGAAATGCCAAAATGCCTGAAGTCCAGTGTCAAGTACCCACAGTCAGTGATGGTCTGGGGTGCCACGTCAGCTGCTGGTGTTGGTCCACTGTGTTTTATCAAGGGCAGGGTCAATGCAGCTAGCTATCAGGAGACTTTGGAGCACTTCATGCTTCCATCTGCTGAAAAGCTTTATGGAGATGACGATTTCATTTTTCAGCACGACCTGGCACCTGCTCACAGTGCCAAAACACTGGTAAATGGTTTACTGACCATGGTATTACTGTGGTCAATTGGCCTGCCAACTCTTCTGACCTGAACCCCATAGAGAATCTGTGGGATATTGTGAAGAGAAAGTTGAGAAACGAAAGACCCAACACTCTGGATGAGCTTAAGGCCGCTATCGAAGCATCCTGGGCCTCCATAACACCTCAGCAGTGCCACAGGCTGATTGCCTCCATGCCACGCCACATTGAAGCAGTCATTTCTGCAAAAGGATTCCCGACCAAGTATTGAGTGCATAACTGAACATAATTATTTGAAGGTTGACTTTTTTTTGTATTAAAAACACTTCTTTTATTGGTCGGATGAAATATGCTAATTTTTTGAGACAGAAATTTGGGGTTTTCATGAGCTGTATGACAAAATCATCAGTAATAAAACAAATCAAATACCTGAATTATTTCAGTTGGTGTGCAATGAATCTAAAATATATGAAAGTTAAATTTTTATCATTACATTATGGAAAATAATGAACTTTATCACAATATGCTAATTTTTTGAGAAGGACCTGTATATATATATATATATATATATATATATATATATATATATATATGTGTGTGTGTGTGTGTGTGTGTGTGTGATGTGAATGAGCGTTTGAATGTGGAATTATATATATATATATATATATATATATATATATATATAGAGAGAGAGAGAGAGAGAGAGAGAGAGAGAGAGAGAATCCAAAACCTCTACACCCCCTTCTAAGACAACAAACAAAAAGCACACATTAACAACAATCGTGTGTGTATGCATGTCTATATGTGAAAGGGAATATGTGCCACACTTAGCTACAGAAGAGTTCATTGGTTCCACCTTAAAAACTGAAGACTAGTCTCAGCAGACAAAATATTTCCAAAAACAACACTGAAAAATTCTGATATCTCATAAATCTAAAATGATTCTCTCTGCCTGAGGGGCAAAATATAGTCTCTCAGATCAATATTCCACCAGCTGTGTGCTAAAATCTTCTATTAGCATGCTTCTCCTTTTCTTGGGGACAAGTGTGCAAAAAGTTCTAATGCCCCCTTTTTCTTCAGTGTGATAACCCAACCCTCACTTCTCCCTCTCTTTCATCCTTCTCTGCCTCAGGTGATGATTTGGGAGACAAGATGGTCTTCTATATTTAGCAACAAAAAAGCCTATCTGAGAAAAAAAAAAACATACCACATTGTATCGATTAACTATTTCCTGTTTTCTCACAGTATGTGGCAAAGTACACTACCTGGAATCTCGAAGATAGTCACTGTTCCTCATGTGCATCATGGACTCGTTGACTGATGTCTCAGCGTGAGATAATGCAAGCACTAATTAAGTGCTGACCTGCAGTCTGACTATTTAATGGCTGACTGCAGTAATATGAATGTTTCTTCTAGAGTCACACAGAGCTGAGATTGAGTCTAATACTGAGGAGACATGGAGTGCATGAAACATCTCGCCCCATGCTGGAAAGCTCAGGTCAGTCAGTGCAAAGAACGATGGACTCCTTCAACCAAGTCCTTTTTTTACGTGGGATTCATTTTAATGAGAGCTGGTGGAGTGAATAGTACTATAAATTTTGAGGGTGAGAAAGAAGAATCTTCTATCCTCAACTTTATGTGCTGTACCTTCTCTCTTCATGCCCATGGCCAAACACTTCTGATAGCGGCAGTACTGACAGCGGTTGCGCTGGCGTTTGTCAATCATACAGTCTTTGTTGTCTCGACAAGTGTAGGTCAGGTCCTTACGCACAGTCCTCTTGAAGAAACCCTTGCATCCCTCGCAGCTGTACACACCGTAGTGTTTACCTGTGAAAAAAAAAAAAGCTTTAGTCTAGGTTATGTTCTAGGGGTTCAGGTCTACATTGGTAATAATTCATGGATCACACTTTTGGGACTTGATCCTTCAACCTTTCAACTGAAGTGTGTTGAAATAACTTCTATCCCATCTTAATATTCAGAGACAACTACAAGTATCCACTTGTAGTGTAAACAATGTAAATACTGTGTATCTGTGCTGCTATAAAAAATATTGAATCCCTGCTGAACAATAACAGTTTAAACCAGCATAAGCTAGTCTTTCTCAGTCTGATTTTTTATTATTATTATTTTTTTTATCTCAATGGGACCTTCCTGGTAAAAATAAAAGGATACATGTATGTTGTTTAGCTGATCGACCAGTTGAAAAATGCCCAAACACCCTTCTAAAACCATCTTTACCAGGCTAGAAGGCCAGCTGAGAACAGAACAACAATTTAGACTGGTTTTTTATCTGTTTTTTCCCCCATCCCAACTAGCTCTGCACACCAACAATGACCTAACAGTGTGCCTTTGGGGCTGGACTATTTGTTTACTAGTCAAAATCTGCTAAGGGGTAATTAAATGCAACATATCACGTAAAAATGTGTCATCTTTTATTGCTAAATCTTTTAAACAACAGAGAGATAGTGATCAAATTACATTTTATTAAAATCACCTGTCAAGTTTTTAATATACATTATTTAATATATTCAGTGCCCATGAGTTGTATGTCAATATTTTTAGTTCTAATATTCCAACAAACAGCCAGCCTAAGTTTTTGAAGGACCTGATAACGTGCGTAACTGTTTGATTTTTGGGTAATTATAAAACGTGCAAGAGACGTTCAAAATGCTTCGGATTGTCAAAACATTTTACATTCAGCTGTCGCAAATTCATTGACTTGAAAATCAGGTACATTTTTTACCAGGAAAGGAAGGGTTTTGATGCACAAATCTGTTCATATTGTCTCTTATAACAAATAATTTTATATATAAATATATATATTTAAACCCATGAACATGCAGATCCTGTTGTAAATAATGCAAATTTTGACTCTTACACCGTGACTACACCAGACGTGACCGTTGACGTGTCGCATCGCGCCGCAACAGCTAGAAGCTGTCTACACTAGATGCGACAAAGTGACCGTTGCAAATCCATTTGTCCTTCCTATGAGAAGTATCACAAGTGCTTGAAGTACGTCAGAAATAGAACGAGGCATCGGTTTACTGTCGGGTCATACCTCACCACATCCAATGTAGACAACATCACTGATTATAATGGGTTCTATTGTCTTTTGTTACGTCGCATCGCACTGCATTAGCTGGTTTAAACTGGTTTAGCTTGTTTAGCTGATCAACCATTTGAAAAGTGCCCAAAACCTTTCTAAAATCAACCAAAAGACCATCCTGACTGGCATAGAAGACAAGAAAACCAGCTTTTTAGCTTTTATTTCTATCCCAACCAGCCCTGCAGAGCAACACTGGCAAAACATTTGGATGTGCATTTGGGGATAAATGATCAGTTTTGCACATATACTTTTGCATACAGATGTGTCTTTGTACCTGAGGAGCGGTCGCCGCAGATGGCACAGATGTGTTTGGTGAGGGAGAGGGGGGTGCACGAGGGCTGGGCTGGCACCTTCATCACACCGTTGATGCCCAGGGGCGGCTTGATATCTTCTGAGCTGCTGACAGAGTTCATGGGCGAGTTCAGCTGCAAAATATACGCAAACAAACACCACATATCATTTAAACACATCAACATATCATCTCTAAAGGCCTGGGTGAAAGCTAGCTTGAGTTCCACAAGGCCCTGAGTTTTCTGTCAATTACTTCAGAATGGGGCCAGACTCGACCTGATGGGTCAGCGTTGAGATCTCAGATTGATTTTTTGCCGCGAGACAGAGGTTCTCTCATCTGATTTCGCTCTCTCTCTTCCTTTCTCACAATGTAAGAACAAGAAATGGATGCTGAGTGTGTCCCCAGCCTAATTTTTTCATATCCAGCACCAGCAGTGCACATGTTCTATGCTAGAATAGCGGCAATAAAATATTTAGCGGGACAGTGGAATAAAGACGTGGTTCTGTTTCTCTCTCTTTCTCTCCAAGCTAAAATGTGTCTGGTGGGCCTCATCCAGACATTTATTTTCTCTCGCATGCGTATTTTGAATGAAAAGCACAGAGAAACTCAAAATTACATGGAGATGACAGCTAAAAAAAAAATCTAAATTCATCACAAATGTTTATTATTCAATGTGAGCCAATGTTTTTGTGCACATTTTATTCAGTCATTCTAAGGTAATGACACAACAATTGAGCAAGAAGCAATCACAATAACAGACACATCCTGTTCATTTCACTCTACACGTTCATTTTCAATTACACACTTTAATTATATCAGTCACACATGGGTGTTGAGTAAATGAATGTTGCCGATGGGTAGACACTCTGCCTAAGGATCCAAAAGGCTGTTCTAAAAAAAAAGTAAAAAAAAAAAAAAAAAAACCTGACAGATGCTATCTTGGCTATTATAAGAAGCAATAAGAAACATTGGTAACTGTGATGTCCGCATGCATTTTAATTTATTTTGCCATTTCATTTATAATACAGTAGATGTTTAGCCAGGGACAGATTTTTGGGAAGCTCTTAAAAGCATGACAGACTTAGTAAAGATCTTGGGACTGTGCGTGCTCTTGGCCATGAGACAGAAACACTCATGTGAGTCTCCATAGTCTTGTTCTCATGCTTTAGCGAGAACACTGCTAGCAGTCAAACTAGTGAGAGGGGCCAGATAAAGACCCCATTTAGACCAAAAGGAGCATCATCACTTCCCACTTCACGCCAAGGCTGTGTGTTGATGTGAGTATGTGAGACATGCAGACTTGCTAGACTTCTGCGGAGGGCCATATAGCTAGAGGACACTAGACACAGACAGACCAGTCTAGCCCTATTGAATTGCCACCACAATGTCATTTCCATCACTTTTAAAAAGATATATTGTGTTTAACAGCATTCTGTGATGTCAATATTTCTTTATTTAAATGGCAGACTCCTATGCATTTCTAATGTTTATTTCCCAGCTAGAATTTTGTGGATATTAAACACACAATTAAATATATTTTATACACTTAATTTTACACAAACGACAACAAAATATCCTGTCCAACTGATTTTTATTTTTCTGTTTTTAAATCACACAAATCACGTTTTATATTTCATCTTAAGTTTTTCTCCTAGGTAAAAGCACAGCAATCTTTGATGAAACTTTATTAGTTTATTAGTAAATATCTAACTTGGATTATCAGTTAGAAATAATTGGTTGGAGTTAAAATGACTCCATTGGGAGTCAGTTTTTAGGTTATCATATTTAAAAAGTATATTTTTTAATAACTAACTTTCATGTTTTAATATATACAATTTTTTAATCTAAATTAAATAAAAAATACCAAAAATAATGAAGACGTCATGATAAAAAGTCAGTTTTAATGTTACCTTCATATATATGAATATATATCTACTACAGTTTTAGTAATAAAAAGTTGTATCACACACCCCCTTAAACTCATACATAGACACACAGTAAAGACACGGCCCATGTCATTACACTGATAACCACAACATGCCTTGAATACAGAAACTGCTGCTAATACTGCATGCTGAAAAGAACTGACCAATTGCACAAAAAAGACAAACCAAACAAACACTCAAAGACTGAATCTTTGTCAAAAACATGATTAACACTTCTGAAAACTACCACTCTTTCATTCTGTATGATTCATTCCATTAGTCAAAATACGAACAGGCAAAACGCTGTGGACAAAAGCCCCTGTACTTTCACTCTGCTTGATTTATAATGTCAGAAATGTTCATTGTCCTTGAAAAACATTGAAGGCACTCAAGGCTGTAGGGGCCGTAACAGTGCAGCCCATTCTGATGGAGAGAGGTGTTAATCATGAGCGAGCAAGGAAAGGATGGGGCGGCAGTAAATTACACATGCCATCCTTTATTTGAAGGTTGTCAGTTGAAGAGAAATAAAACGCCTTTTGTTGTGAATTTTTGTCTCCAATGAAAACCTTAAAAATGCTCATGCTAACAACATTCAAATACTCATAGGGAGAATTCACTAAGAATGAACTGAGCCTGCTGATAGAGCTATTCATTTTCACACACTAGCTGCGTTAACCCTTCAAATTGTTCAAAGTGAAATTGCGAATTGAAAATACGGCCAATGGAAACACGTCAATTTAGCAAAAACTCCCATATATCGCAAAAATGTTTTTACGCTCGCAATAAGTTGGTTTTTCAGGCAATTCAAAAAAGGAATATTTTGCAAAATTGCAATGGAAAATGGCAGCATTTACAGGTCACCTGGCATATGTAAAAGTCGATTATTCTTTAAAGAAGGCGAGGTATGTTTGAAGACGGAAGACGATACTTATTAAACTCATAAAAGACAAAAGAATTACAGGATTACTGGATTCTAAACAAGAAAGAAATGCCACAATTGATCAAGACCTTGAAGCAGATAGAAGGGAGAAACACCCAGAAATGCCTCATACGTGGCTGCTCCCAAGTTTAAGGGGCTTTCCTTGCCATTTAGGCTTGGATAACATGCCTAAGTCTCGAATAAAAATAATGGCTAAAGCGGTGGCTGCGATAAACGTAAACCTACGAACATCCGTTGCCATGATTTTTCGAATGACTTATCGCAAGAAGAAAAAAAAATGTTTTACTTGCATAACATTGGTTAATGGAAATGCCGTCACTTCGCAATAATTTTTTACCACCTTGTTGGTCTCCACCTGGTTACCATGATCAAGAAAAGTTGAATACAAATGTCTTTTAAAATAAAATAATTTAAAACAACATGAAATAAAGGATAAAATAAAACAATAAAGTAAATAGAAAATATCAGTGCAAGGTAGAGCATGGTGCTAGCAAAGTCAAGGTCATGGGTACAATTCCCAGGAAATGCATAAACTGATAAAATGTACACCTTGGATGCAATGTAAGTTGCTTTGGATGAAAGTATTTGCCAAATGCATAAACATGACATTTCTAAATCAGCGTGTAGAGTTTTCATTAAAAAAAAAAGAGGAATGCGAAAAACGCTGAAAAGACTGACCATGACAGGATGCAGGTTTAGCTTGAAATACTTGCATGCAAAAGTGACGCAACTGAATTAATTCATCCGTCAGTCTCTCACACTTGAACTATGCACACATTGTGTGTTAGTTCACAAACTAAAGCAGCTGTTAAAATGAGCCTCCGTCTCCACTTCATACCTCAGTTTCTCTGTTTTGCTGGACCTCTGTAGTTCGTCTCTATCAGATGCAGAGCTGTACTATCAGAGGACTCGATCACAGTATGGCTATTTCCAACATGCAACTCAATCTACCCAAACTCCCTCTCAATGCTGTACTTGTGTGTAGGGTTGTATGTGTGTGTGTGTTACAGAAGGATTAAAGGGTCCTAGTTCTGTGACTGTAAATAGAATAATCCTCCCTCCCATACATGATCACGCACTCTTCTTTGAGGGGTAGGGTGTCAGACAAGTGCCCCGAGTAAAAACAGCATGATCAGCCAGCCGTGCTGTGACACTTAAGCTGTACGGAGAGGAGGGGGCATCCCAAAAGTTCAGACACAACATGTACAAAGTACATGTACACACACACTATGTAGACAAGTGGCTTTAAGTAGGTAATTTACATTTATGCATTTGGCAGATGCAAAGTGACTTGCATTGCATTCAAGGTATAGCCTACATTTGATCAGTTTTTGCATTCCTGGGTATCAAACCCATGACCTTGGCACTGCTAGCACCATGCCTTACTGTCTGAGCGACAGGAAGACTCAAGAGCTTATACTACAGGCCTGCTTTAGGATTGGATATCGAGTTTGATTTATCATTTAAAGATACGGTCCAAAAATCAAAACTTATGTAGTAATTATATACTCAATCACATTCCAAACCTTTTATATTAATCAGAGCTCTGAACCGATTTAAGGAATGAAAATAATAAAATTTTAACAGGAACATCAACAAAAACAAATCAAGTTTTAAGGAGTGGTTCACTTTAAAATGAAAATGACCCCATGATTTACTCACCCTCAAGCCATCCTAAGTGTATATGACTTTCTTCTTTCAGACGAATACAATCAGAGTTATATTCAATAAAAGTCCTAGCTCTTTCAAGCTTTATAATGGCAGTGGATTGAAACCAATAGATTGAAGCTCAAAAAGGTGCATCCATCCATCATAAACAAACTCCAAACAGCTCCTGTGGGTTAATAAAGGCCTTCTGAAGCAAAGCGATGAGTTTGTGTAAGAAAAATATTCATATTTAAAACTTAATAAAGTAAAATAACTAACTTACGGACAAATTAACATACGGATCTGACTTAAGTGTAAAGCGCAACTTATGCGAGTAATGCGAAGTGCTGCTGATATTTACGCTACGCCGCGAGTCGCAAGTAGACTGCGTATGGCCGTTTGGCTGGAAGCTAGAATTTTACTTTGTAAAGTGTCTAACACAAACTCATAGCTTTGCTTCAGAAGGCCTTTATTAACCCACAGGAGCCGTTTGGAGTTCGTTTATGATGGGTAGAGGCACTTTTTGCGCTTCAATCTGTTGGTTGAAATCTACTGCCATTATAAAGCTTGGAAGAGCCAGGACATTTATTAATATAACTGTATCCGTCTGAAAGAAGAAAGTCACCTAGGATGGCTTGAGGGTGAGTAAATCATGAGCTAATTTTCATTTTAAAGAGAACTTCTCCTTTAATAGTTTTGAACAGAAACAATTATTTGAAATTACATTAACTGGTTAATAATGTTATTGTATCGTTCTGTTGAATATTTTAATTTGGCAGTCAATCAATCATGAATTGGTGAATTGTGCATTTTTACGTAGAAAAACAGCATAGAAGCATGCAAGATTGATGTGTGAATGACCTCTTAATTTTTATACATTTAGATCCAATATGATGTTATAATCCAGCATTGATTAACTGAGTGTTCTTTTCTTAGTGGAAAGCACAAGTTTCGAACGTATGGACTACAGGTTCAGTCTGGACCTTTAGACTTGGTTCAAAACTCTTGTCCTTGGA
Source organism: Meda fulgida (assembly GCA_030578275.1). NCBI lineage: Eukaryota > Metazoa > Chordata > Actinopteri > Cypriniformes > Leuciscidae > Meda > Meda fulgida. The sequence goes on along the minus strand of CM060636.1, from coordinate 10,715,076 downwards.
AAAAACATGAATCTTATTTTACTTTCAGGATTTAGACATGAACAATGCTTAAGGAGACATATTCTCCCACGAATAGATACATTTTTTACGCACGAATGATGACCTGGCAAGGCAAAGTCGACGCACATCACACAAAGAGAGCAAGAGCATAAATCTGGAACCTTAGAGGAGCTTAGCTGTTCTTACCAAGCCGAAAAACAGACTTCCCTCCAAAGGACACTTCAAAGGGTAACCCAAATCCTGCAGCAGCACCCTTAAATTCATGCTCTCTTCTCACAAGCAGCAAGCAACTTCATATAGCAGCGATCTAGAGTGCACTCGACTTCCCAAAAAAAAAAAAAAAAAGATGATTTGATTCCTCTCCAAGGTGCATAAATCAAGGTTTCAAACTCAAAGCCATGCATTGCAGTGATTTTACCACAGTGAAATGAAGTAAAGGCCACTATTTTTCAATTGCTAATTACATTCATTCATAATAATAATCATAATAATAATAACCATTAACACAATCACTACACTTTGGGATATATACAACTGATGTGCACATTGAAGCAATACGTAGAGATGTCATAATTATAAATGACTAATAATTGTGATAAATAATTAAACTTTTTGTTTTAAGTCAATAGAACTTTAAGCACCAAAGTATTTATTCTTCAAAATAAAATACATTTTCTTTAAGACTTCGAGAACTTTTACCTAAATAATAAATATAGCCGCAAGCGGCGAGAATCGGGGTTCAAGCACCGATGGCACATGCGGATGATTAGCAATCCAATTAAAAGTTGTGCTTTTTACAACAAAATCCGTCTTGAATACTCATTGATAGTAAGAGTTTCATGAAACACATTACAGCAACACACACTTGTTTCAAAAAGGGCAATTGACTTTCACAGGATATCATTCCCTCTTACGGTTAGATATCTTAAAAAAGTAAAAAAAAAACTCTGTAAAATGCTTACTGTCGTAAGATATGTGATCATAATATATGTGTGGATTAATATTGAACATTTAAATTTAGATAAATCACGTGTCATAGGATGACCGGACAAGGAAGATGACGACAAAGAAAATTAGTACAAAAAAGAAAAACAGTGCTTGGACCACTAAAATAATAATAATAATAATTTCAAATACTTAATTATTCTCCTGTTATAAAACAAGCATTTGACATTCATTATGCGCTTTTACCATCTCAACCAATTTCTTAGATCTTAACCAAACTTAGTTCTGTATAACGATGATACCTTTTTAAAACTTTACAAATTAAAATCATAGCCATGATAGTCCACCGAGAGGCTACGTCACCCAGTCGTCACAACAGACTTCGACTCCAATCCACTCTTAGCTGGGATGTGAACATCAGCACGTGGAAAAGCTCGGCTGATAACGCTGGCCTTATCCTTATCTCTAACCACTGCAGGGCAGCGGGGCGACCTCCTCTGTCAGATAATCCACTCAACATCTGACCTCCGATCTTTCACACCCATTACTCACCCTGAGTGTGACCTCATTGAGGCTGCTGTCAGTAGCGGTGTGGGAGACACATTTGGAGCCGTCCCTGTGGATACTGCTGTCAGCGGCAGTAAGTTAGTCCTGTTTCGTATCAGCCCTAAAGGCGAGTGTCGGTGTCATTTGGGTTCCTGCAGTGAAACGCTTCTCGACAGGATGTCCAACTCTCAAACATGTATCACTCAGCCGGATCTAAAGGCAGTTTTGGAAGTCTGACAGCCAGAGCCCATTAGAGCCATATCATTATGCAAACACAATCTTTTTCTATATTTGTTTTTCTGGCTTCCTTAATCTTTAAATGCAAGATAAGTTATTAATTGTATTGTACTATTATATTGTACTTAGATTTTCATTGCATATATTACATTATTGCAATTGCATGCATTATTGTTAGAGAAACACTTTTTTTCAGCCAAATGTTAAATACATTATTTAAAAGATTGAATCATTAAATATAATGTCATTTACTAAAGTGCATGCTTAAAATTTCTTAATATCTTACACAATTTTACACTTTTTTTTTTTTTACTGGATAAGACAGAAACACTAAGGCTGAATCCGAAATCGCTCCCTAAACCCTCAATCCCTATTCCCAACATTAGTCCTCTGATACTGTTCATTTCGCGGATTCGGACAGCCGTTGAGCGTACATCAGTTGTACACTCGTTATTGCACTGCAATGTGGGATTGAATAAGTGCACTCAATAATGTCCTCTGTGCTTTCAGACAAAACTACAATGGATGTCCCTTCAAATAGTGCCCTATTTAAGGGTATAGGGGGCGATTTCAGATTCAGCCTAAGAAAAAGTTTTTTTGCAGTGCAGATGAATACAAATTTAAAAACTATATTTTGTGGATTGATTTACTACATATGTTTCTGATTATTTTTGTGAGAATGTTGAAAATGATTATCACATTGTAGCTGGTCTATTAAGAATCCAAAAATATGCGAAAGTTAATTTACATTCTTTATCCCCATGCATCATTCCCATTCAACCAGGCAGTGACGCCTTGCCTTTGCAGACAGTGTCTTAAGACTTATAGGATTGATTTTGTTTTGTGTTTACACAGGAGCATGTACACACATGCATGCACATGCACAATGCATACATGAATTCTCCAAAAGTCTGTGTGTATGGATAAGAAGGATTGATGTCATATCTTGTTCAGAAAGCCATTCCATCTAGTCAAAGCCAAGTATGCCTCATCATTCTCTTCAGGCCATATGTAAATATGCACATCAATTAAGACGACACCAGTGACCAACCAGTATCCTGCAGCCTCGTGCAACTCCAGTCAAGTCAATAAAAGAAAAGCAGATCTTCAACCCACTTCTCTGTTCTGTCTGGCTCCTGCTGTGCATGATGTCTGTGCTTTGGAAGACTGTGCTAGGCCAAGACAGATTATAACTGTAGAGCAGTTTCCTCAGAAGAAATGCTGTATAGTGGAATAATTGCATTGAGCTGAAACAGCTGTCAGCATCCAGAGCTAATCTCCAAGTGTGGAAAATCATCACTGGAGCGCTGTGTTCGCAACAATTGCGATGTGCCTGCATTGTTAAACCAATAATGAAACATGGAGATTTGTAAATGCTGATTCTTAAAAAACAAATGAATGCTCTGACACTTAAAACAGAAAAAAAAACCCCAACAAAAACCAAGCCAGATAAAAAAAAAGTGTTAAAAAAAATTCAAAAGATTCAGTCTGGACGTGGTGATAACTATGGGTGTAATGGTTCTTGTTTAAAAAAAAAAAAAAAAAAGACACTCGGCAAACAGTGCACCGTGTCTTAAATCTGATGACACATCTGTAATACGGTTTGTTGAAAATAATTAGAGTTCCGCTAATGTATGCTTTTGTCGATGGATACACATTCTGGCTTCCCAATACATTAAAACAGTGATGATCAAAAAACATGAACAAAACAGTCACTCTTTGTAAATTTTTTTTAATGTGAGTGCCGTACGCTCTAATATGATCAGTCATTTACTCCGTCATCACCCAGATGTTGATAGCGCGAGCGCAGGTGAGATCTGAACAGCACATGCTGCTACCGGTGTTTAAACTAAACTCATTTAAGCCCTGCCTTAAAGATTCAAGCCCAAGAAGACGCGAAAGACAACTCGCACACACGGCGTGAGAAGATTTGTGTTCGCTCATCCGTAGCCTCGCCTCAGACTACTGAGTTCTCTTTCAAGTCTTGTGCTTGAACGGACAAATTCGGAAAAAAAAAAATTATGTCAACATCCCCATCTTGTGAGTATCCTAGCAAACATTAAAGGTTATGTCTTAAGTGAACGTAAACAGTCGAGAAAGACAACGCATGTGTACAGTATCAGTGTATTAGATCACTGCATTATGTGAAAGTAACAGCACCCTAATATTTTGTTTGCTGTCTTTGTTTTTAATGTTAATCAAGCAAAAAAAAAGATAAGGAAATAACTCACTGCTCTTGAATGAATAGCTTTTTGTAACTTTAATAGGGATTAATCTTTAATCTCTAATTATGCAAAGTTATTTTACACTTGATTACTGTTTCTGTATCTGAAATCTAATATTAGACCTACCAGAAAAACCTGAAAAGCACTGTTTAATTTATTTGTTTCTTTGCTCTAGTGTATTTGTTTGAGCTGGTGCTTGTAATTAAATTATTTGTTCTTATTTTCCTTATTTTATTTGACAGTACTTTTATCCCTAAACATAGCACACACGAATCGTGACCCTAAAACTGAGATACAAACCGAACAGAGTAATTTGAACTGCTACAACCCTAGTGATAACCACAGTGCAAAAACAAACAAACAAGCATTCAGAGGAAACAAAACGCAAAGTAAAGCCACTGTCCTTGAGCTTGCCAGATAATGCCTCAACTAATTTCAAGGTTTTACTTGAGAAATAAACCATGAAATCTGAGAAATGTATCATCAGCTTTGTGTTTGAGGGCTATTGTGTACAAGTATCATGGTTGCAAGAAGAAATTAACAGGCAAAATCCGCAGCTCCTATCGCATGGACTCTTTACAGTGTCTGAGGACACAGTCCCAGGTGGAGAGAGAATAACCGAGTTTTTTTGGCAAAGTAAAAGTAAATGTGCATTGTATATCTCTCCACACTGAGCAAACAATTCTTTTATGTACCAACATCAAAATCCTCTTTTCTGCCTCTTTAGAAAATCCCCTGCAAGCTGAGCCTCCTTGAGAACATTTGAAACAACTGTTTCAAAAACGCTCTCTCCTCCAATCATACACTCTCAGTGCGTTGTTACCCTTAAAGTGTTATTTCACCCAAAATGGAAAATTCTTTCTAGAATTACTCATTAACCCTCATGTCTTTCCAAACCTGTAATACTTTCGTTCATCTTAGGAACAAAAATGAAGATCTTTTTGATAAAATTGAGAGATTTCTGTCCCTTAATTGACAGCTACGCAACTGAAACGTTGATGTTTCGAAATTTTCTGATGAGACACGATCGTTTTATAAGATGAACAGATCGAATTTAAGCTTTTATTCACATAAACATTCATCAACTTATGACACATCAGTTATGGTAAACGGAAGCTCAAGCATGTTCGCTTGATGTGCGAGAACAGAATGAGGTACATTCTCGTGTTACGCAGCACATTTGAGCTTCAGCAAGAACCAATGAGGTTAATTACCTCAGATCCTACCACATCTTTAAATTACTATTAGTATTATTTGAAGTTAACATTATAAAATACGTAGACCTACACCACAAAACAAGCTGAGTTTAATTTAGTTGTTTAGTTGAGTTTAGTTGTTTCATTTGTTTAAACAAATTCTTTAATTTACCTGTAATGGCCGTTCACAGCGCAAGCGTCAGCGGCAAATATTTATAGAAGATTTACCTGTAGGTTTTTCAAATGTTATTTAATAAAAATATTTTTTTTTCCTCAATCTCTCTTTTTTTCTCTCCTCCAACAAAAAAAGAATCGTAGTTTGTATCGAATCGTGGGCAAAAAATCGTGATACCAACTGAATCGTGGGCTTGGTGTATCGTTACAGCCCCAATGTTTAAGCTTCAGCAAGAACCAATGAGGTTCTTTCTTTTGTTATGCAGCATATTTGACTTGAGCAAGAACCAATGTTCATTCTCATGTAAAGAAGCACGTTTGAGATTATCAAAAATGTCCTCAAATGTGTTCCGAAGATGAACAACTCCTACAGGTTTGGAATGACACGAGAGTGAGTAATGACAGAATTTTCATTTTTGTGTGAACAATCCCTTTAAGAGCAGTTCACTTCTTCTTTTCTCAATAGAAGTCAATAATTTAGAAAGGATATGTCATAGTGCATCCAGGTTTGGGTGAAAAGTTTCAAGGAAGCTGCCGTGTCCTCTCGGTCTCTCTAAGCTAGTGTGCACTTTGGCGGACAAAGCATATACAACATAACAACAGTCGCCAAGAAAAGAGTTTCTGCAGCTAATGTGATGTTTGTGTTTCATATTGCAGAAATATATCAGTTTGGGTCTAAACTTTGCTTGACCTTTCTTTAATAGGGGCTAATTGTTTTAGAGACTGAGCTGTAGTGTAAACGCACTTCATTGCCAAACAAACCAGTCAGACCAGAGACAGCATAAAGCATGATGGTTCATATGCTCTCTGTCGGAATGGAAGTTTCAACTTTTATTTAAAAAAGGTCCATGTTTGTTACAAATTAAATTACATTGAATAAAAAGACACTGGTAATATCTAGATATCAGAATAAAATAAAAAAACTAAGCACTAACTAAACTAATAAAATAAAAAAGAACCTGTTATATCTAGAGATGATAATGTAATTAACCTGAACAGTGAGGAAACTGAGATTTTCCTACTGGCACTGAACAGGTTTACAGACGTTACAGACGTTCACAGTATAGAAGTAGATAAAACAAACTAGAAACATGATCAGTCTCTTTGATAATTTTGTTCTCTCTTTACCCTCTTCCCACAAACCTTGGGATCTGAATGTGAAATAACAAAAGATTCCTATTTTCCTCATTAGAGGCCCTGTGAAAGTATCTCAGTCAAGGCCAGAATGTGTATTCTATCCTGCTCCCTTCACAGGCTTCAGAGAGCTGAGCAAATACTCACTTGAAGAGGTGCTCGATTTTCAGAATTAAGAATTACATTCTTCTCCATACGGTCTGCAAGTTAACTACTGGCTGCAAATTCACATAATCAGGTCTTAAATTAATATTTCACATAAAATACAAGTTTAGCTCTACTAGCAGATTTTTATGGCATGCTTTTGATAAACAGAAATCATTCATACTCGTACCTCCATTTTCAAATAATTGTTGTAAAAAAAACTTAGTAAACAAAGTAAATAGACAATGCATTGACAGAAATTTACTTATAATCGAAATGTAAAAGTATATAAGCAAAGTTTTATTTATATAGTACTATGGTAGACAATCTAGGGTAGGTGCATCACTGTCAATACTTTTTTTTTATTTTTACTTATTGCAGTCCAAATTGTCCAATAATCCAGCATGTCTGTCCAGCTGATGTGAGAGACTGAGCACAGGGTTATGACCTCCAGCAAAGATTGACGGGCAGCACCACAGGGGTCAGGGGATCAAGTACTTGCTGCTATTTAATGAATCACAGGACGACAGTGAAGGCAAGATGACAGCTCTTTCTCACTAGACCACAACCAATCTTCAATCTAGGGCCACATCACCAAACAAAAAAATATGTAAGACGACCACACCAAGTCTGATATGACTAAACACAAATATCAAATAAATAAAATACACTTTTTTGCTACAATATTTCTTAATTTATTCCAAAACCAGATTTTTGACATTCTCTGCATGGTCTGAGAGAAAAAAAGAAATGTCCTTTCACTTTCAACTGTTTATTTTCCATTTTTTTGTGTAAATATTTGTATCAACATAAGATTCAACAACTGAGACATAAGCTGAACAAATCTGACATAAATTAGATGAACAGAAATGGAATAATGAGTCCCTGAACAAAGGGATCAAAAGCAGCAGTCAGTGTGTGGTGTTTCCACCAGCTGCTTCAAGTACAACAGTGCATCTCCAGCTCAAGTCACTTGCAAGTTCGTAAACACGTCTGGGGGACACATGGTTACATGTAGTTTGGCACTGAAAGGATGATCAGCTGTCCTTCCCATCTCCCTGTCTTACGCATCTTTCATTACAGACATTGCAGTTTATTGTTCTGTTCACATCTGCAGTCCTCATATTTGAGAGAAATAGGCCATTTGTGTACAAAGTCTTAGATCTTTGAGTTCAGCTCATGAAAAATGAGGGCAAAAACAAGTGTTGCGTTTATAATTTTGTTCAGTGTGTATGTGTATATATATATATATATATATACACATGACACAGCCCCATAAATATCTTTAGTGGAGTTAGCTTCTTGTAGGCGATTGTAGTATAGCTAATTACTTTTAAAGACTACTTTGACTATACTTTAATTGCTTTAAAATAATAGCAGCTCGAACAGCTTGAAAATAGTTTCCTCAACACTGATAATGACCTTCCAGTAACAACTTTCAGTACAGTACACACTGAACCGTAATAAGCCATTTAGGCGGGATCGAAAGCAAGCAAATGTTCAGGGATTCTTCTGGGGAGACAAAGCGGCGTGTCCCCTTTCATTGCCGCTGGAAGTGTAAACTGAACCACGTTCTGCCTAATGTGTCCCAGCTGCTGGGAGACGGCAGGATCCGTGCTGTGCCGAGGCTGGTGGGATTGAGGCTGACAGCGTTTATGCCTGTGTGTGCAAGAGTGAGTCACTGCAGCTATCGCTATGGGTTGTCTCAGTCAAAACCAACCTCCCCAAGTGAAGGCAATCCGAACATTTCAAATCCTACCACAGTCCAACAAATGTGTATTGTAAATGCTTTCCAGCTCCATGTGATGGTGGATGCTGTTATGATTTAAAACTGTAAACACTCTAAACAGACACATGAATCCAGACAAAACAAAAACCTATTGTTTTACACTCAGTAGGTGCCATAACAAAGGCAGTACAACACTTGAAATCCTAAGGAGCAGATATATATATATATATATATATATATATATATATATATATATATAAATAAAAATATATGAGATTAAGAGCATTTAAGCATTTATATGCCACAGGAAAAAAAAAATTAAAGAATAAAAAAGTAATAACTACAGAAATGTATATATAAATGACTGATTTAATATAATAATAAATAATAGGCTTTTAATAATATTTTTAATATTCATATTTTTTACATTCTTTATGGCCATTTATTATAAGTTTGGTCCTCTTGCAGGTAAAATAAATAAGACTTACCAGGTGGTGGGTAACTAAGGACTGCATGTAAAAATGATAGTCATAGTCAGACCCACAATTCTCTTTTATTGTCATAAAAAAGTGTTACACTTGTTGGTGTTAAACCTTCAAAACAAACATCTTTGGACAAAATGACGATTGACGCATGCGGTCTGTGTGTTGGGGAATTGTGTGCAGTGTGTTGCTGGGCAGTTTATGCCAGTGGGGTGCCTGTTCCGGATCCTTGGAGGTTAAATACAGAGGGACTGAGTCGCAACCCCGTTCCACCCGGCTGGGCCTTAAAACAGCCAGTCAGCCGAGTGCTAAACATAAGTGACAAATGCCGTCTGACTCAAATCACCTTCCATCATCCCATGACTGCCTCCCACCCAGAGAGAGAGAGAGAGAGAGAGAGAGAGAGAGAGAGAGAGAGAGAGAGAGAGAGAGAGAGAGAGAGAGAGAGAGAGAGAGAGAGAGAGAGAGAGAGTGAGAGTGAGAGAGCGAGCACTTATTTATTTTCACTCACTCAGCACTTATTTGTATAATTACACTGTAACAAGGACACCTTAATATAAAGTGTGACCTCAGAAAAGATGTGTAGAAATGAACCAATCCTTTGCTGCGGAAACAACAAAATCCACTTCAACTTCCTCCAACCTAACAACACTAATTTAAATGAACTAAAAGCCTACTAAAAAAAAACGCAGTACAGTTATCAATGAGAAAACGGACGGCACTCTACAAACGTGTGTGAATTTGAGAACCATTTTACTCTTGTGGATCAGGCTTTCAAAGAAAACTAGGACACTGCCAGCTTTGATGTCTTAATTGTGAGCCTCTTTTTAAATGACAAAAGAGATGTGCAGGCCTATTTATGGAACAAAAGACAGATTGAGCGAGAGTATTGGAAAGAGAGAGAGCGAGAGGGAACAGACGAGTTAAACTGAACGATTTGCAACAATGTTTAATTATGAAACATAAATCCGACAGCTGAATGCAAGCCCTTCTTTAAATACAGCTCTACAGCAGGGACTCGGACTGTGGCCCTACCTGTGGGCTGACGCTGTGGCCGTAACCCATCCCCGGTGACCCCATGGAATGTGGCCCCATGGGCGAGCTGATGACAGAGAAGGGAGAGCCCAGGCCGTTCATGGGCGAGCTCAGAGTGCTGATGGGGGAATGCAGGGACCCCGAGTGGCCTAAAGAAGTCGGGCTGAGCAGTGATGGATGCATCCCTCGGTGGGACGTGGGCGAGCTGAGAGGAGAGGACGTCACATGTCCTGAGGAGTCTGTGGGGAGAATAGTAGAAGGAAATGGTTAGAACATTTAGTGCAAAAAAAGTTGATATCCTCTTTTCAAGTATTTCAGCGTGACAGGCAGATACAAGCACAAAAGAGGGAGACAGTTAGAGAAAGAGACCTTTTCTAGCTAAACCGTACACTGCATGATTATTCTGAGAAACTAACAAAAGACAGGCAGTCACATGGGTGCACTGCACTTAAAATGATGCCCCTGTGTGGTGCTCACTAGTTTCTAAAAAAGAGAAGTTGACTCCTGAAACTGGTTAGATTTTTGGTACTTTAGGATTTTCAGATCTTTACTGAGAAGGAAATTCAGAGACTGGACTTCCTGGAGCGTTAACAGAGTACCTCTAATCTAGTGTTTTTATGGGTCTTGAGAACGCTTCAGAAAACAGAGAGAGAAAGAGAACGAGAGCGAGATACAAGGTCAAGGGCCCTAAGGATGCCAACTGATTAGGTAGCAGACTCATTTTCTGCTCCTGTACTCTTCCTCCCTTCTCGCACCATCCTCCGCTCTCTCGTTCTCCTTGAACTTGTCCGTCATGCTGTCAGCTGTCATGAAGAGATGATGGGGGGACATCTGTCAGTCTTGCCTGGGTGACACGGCCATATTTCCTGTGTCCATGAACGCTTACTTTCCCTCTCTAACCTTGCCTTGTTCTCCTTGTACTTCGCTCACTTTCGTTTACCTCACACTTTTCTTCCTCCCCCATCTCTCTCAATCTTCCCAAACCTGCAGGCTTTATATCCATGAATCTTTCTGCATTTCATTACAGTTATTACTAACAGTATTGGTGATTACCAAAATATTTTTATTTTATTTTTGTAATGGTTAATCCAGCAGTATGTGTAAGCTCTTTAGTCACAGTTGGCCAAGTCAAGGTACAGACTTGAATCCTACTGAAAAAATTTGGGATTTAGTGGATTCAAATATAGATAGCACAAAAGTTTTATCAATAGCAAGTCTTTGGGAACAACTAGAAACTATTTAGAAGTCAATAACAAAAGAGACATCGGAAGAGTACAGTACATAAAAACAATGGCAGCAAGAATGCAAGCTGTTATCAAGGCCAAAGGACGCCTACAAAACATTTTTTTCGTTATTATGTGTGAATAAAGACTATTTAGTTGTTTCAGTTTTTTACAGATATTATACAAATATTTGTGTTTTCTCTTTATTATGCCTGTATATATAGAGCAAAATATATGCATCAATTCACAACGGGCAGAGTATATCCATAACTGCAGAAATCTTTTTAGCTGAGTTTTGAGGGCACAATGTAGGTTTGTTCATGATCCATAAATTCTAGTATAACTTTTTCAAATCTAAGCACAAAAAGACAAAAAAAAAAAAAGCATTCAAATGTTTTATGTATTTCATGACTTAATACTGTTACGCAAGTGCCGAGACTCATAACAGGCTAGTTTCATAAGGGGGCTGCACAGAATATGGATGATGTATTACTCAATTAGGTGACAGTTGAGAAAAACAGCATGTCCAGTCTGTGTTTTCTAGGAGCTCTCGGTCTCCACTTGTCTGATGTCACTTCACAGTGTCTTCTGATGGATTCCAGGCCAAAAGGCACTCGAGAGGGGCGGACGGAGTACATAAGAGAGAGAGAGCTCGTCAGCGGGGTATGCTAGCGTCTGCCTGCCAGATCCGCCACGCCAAACACTTTCCCAACATCCTGCCCTCCTCCGGAGCACTTCCTGCAAACACCCTGAAATCAGCTGCAGCTTCTGTCAATGCATTCATATACACATTCACACCCGCTGATTGCCAAAAAACAGTGATTAATTCATTCTCTAATGTCACGGTGTCACATAAACAGGAAAACACGGTTTCCCGGCACATGGAAGTGAAACGTAATCATTATTCAGTCTAATGAGGGATTTATCTTGAGGTGATAAGACCCCCAGAGATGGTCTGTTTCAGAAACACTTTGATGCCAATCTGTTAGTGGACCGCTGCAACACACTGGGGACAAAGCTGATCCAGGTTCAGTTTGGGAGTGTAATGCCATATCCTAACCAGCTGTTTCAATCTGTTTTGTTTTTTTTCAAACTAAAATTATAAAAGGTTTTTTTTTTAATTGGTTACATTTTAGACATATGAAGTTAACAAATACACTGAACATATATAAATGTTTTAATATAAAAAAAAAATATATATGTATTTTTGATAAATCCACAAACAAAAAGATATTGTAATATTTAAAAATAAATAAATGAATAAATTAAAAACCTAATTCGTAATTACATGCAGGAATGCTCTTTACATGAATTTTAGAAAACAAATATGTTGTATGTGTGCATGTCAGTATTAAGTTGTTTAGGATTGTGTGTGTGACTGTGCGTGTGCACATTCTATGTTTTATAATATACAGCATATGTCCATGGCCTGTACTATTCAGATGTGTGTGCTGCCAGTTGGTGGTGTGTTCCTCTCTAAGAAGGCTAGGGTTGCCAGATCAGGATTACAGACGGATAAAATGGGCTCTTATTTAATCCGCCCCAGAGAGGGGCATAGCTAGTGGAAAACAGAATAGAGAGAGAGAGAGAGAGAGAGAGAGAGAGAGAGAGAGAGAGAGAGAAGGACAGAGAAAAGAGAAGAAGAGTCTTTCACATTGAAGTTGATGTGAGACTTGCTTCATTCGAAAACTTTTTAGTTCAAAAGAAAATTGTTGATCTAGACTAGGGATATGAAGAAAACATTTTAAAACTGACTAGTCAGTGGGTTGCCCAAATACTGGACGTTTAAAAAAAAAGACGAAATCATAAAAAAAAAAAAGACTAAATCATTTAAAAACAGCTAGAAGCATGGTAACTAAAGCAAAAATGATAAGAAATAGGGAAAACAATCGAGCTAAACTAGTCAACCTCCTCGACCATCATACCTAGTCTAAACCCATTCCCATAAATTTCTGAATCCCTTCACAAGACATTGTGCCATAAAATAGTCCATTTCTTTGTTTTCTGTTTCATACATCTTTCACTCTTTTCCCCATTGTCTTACTTTGTCTTGACCTGTTTGGTTGGGAAGAGAAACGTGTTTTACAAGCTATCTGAGAAAGCACCTGTAAAATCATCAGGCTGCCGTGCTACCTGAAGCTAACCGGATAAATCTGCTAGATTAGATAAGAGCAGGTAAGACAGAAATCACAGCTCTGGCAACGTCTAAATAAGAGTGGCGGCCCTCCAATCTTCACTCTGTGCCAGCAGACACAGCTGACATCTGCTGCTGATCACCTCCAAGGCATCTGACAGGTACAAACCACCAAATAAATCAGCAGGAATCAGGATCATTATCCCGCTACGTCAGCTACAGGACATATTGGAGAAAGGTGCCCTGCATAATGCACAACAGGTTGCCCAGCCTTCTAGGGGAGGTCATTGTAGACTTTGTGCTACTTTCACTTCCATTCAAGTTGGTTGTCCCAAAAGGACATTTGATAAAAAGAGGATCTAAACGTTACAGATTTACCTCTTGGCTGAGAATCAAACATGGAGGAAACTCTCATTTGGGCAGCTTAATATCAAAAAGAGTAAGAGTCTGTGTGCTAGAACAAATTTATAAATTAGATTTATGAATTTACATATGATTATAAATTAATTTAAAGAAAGAAAGAAATCCACATTCTTTAAATCTAATATTAAAGCAACTTAATACAATTTACGGTTTCCACACTTTTTGACAAATGAATTGCCATGTTATTTCCATGATTTTACAACAATCGCTCATTGGTGATTAAAAAAAAAACAATCTAGACAAAGAAACACTTTAGACCTGAGCATAATTAGAAGAAATTATATTTTGACACGAGACATTTTTCTTTGAATCACTCTCTCCTCGTCCCTCCCTACAATATTTAACTAATTTCCATGGCTTTTTGAAGACGGGTAAATTACAATTTTACATATTTCCTAGTTTTCCCCAATTTTTTCGGAAGTCCGTACTCTCTGACTGAATGGTATGTTTAGATCCTCTATTGGTCAAAGTTATATATTTTTTTTGTTATGTGAATTCATAGGTCTCCTCATTTATATACGTATGAATTTTAAGTGAATGGGATTCTCTTTAAAAAAAATCTTAACCTTTACCTTGATTAGCATCATGTAGCTCCATGGTGGCGCTTTACACAACCTTTGTAGGCAATGAAGGGACAGTGTAAAGGTGAAGGGAAAGAAAGAGAACTCCTGTTCTCATGATACCCAAGGACCCCACACACACACACATGCGCCTGGACACTATCATGTTGGGCCTGCTGGTGTGATGACTGCATGACTAATGTTTGCACTTGAAAGGAGCTGAATGGGAGTGATTGGTAGGGAGAGCCTCTCTTGTATTCTTCTGATCTCCGCTTCACAGGTTTGCTGTGACAGGTGCTTTAACTACAGTTTCATATTCATTCAACTTATTGCTCTGGGCCGGTTACATCACTGCTGAAGAACAAAGTAAGCATGCATTCCTGTTGCAAGATAAACGAAGTCTATAAACGAGTGCCATGGCTAGCCGTAATTTGTCAGGAAAACATACGGGTGGGGAAAGACCCTATAGGTTGGTGTCTCAGCAGTATAAAAATAATTTATTTTTTTATTTATAATACGAAAATAATGTATTTTGAAGAACGTCTCAAGACTCCCTTTCATCGCACGGACAAAAAATGTAGGATCAAATTTTTGTGTTAAACTATCCCTTTAAGGCGTTTATGGACAAAAAAATCCTTTCCTTTCCTCACCGTCTGAATCCGACAGTTCCTGGTGTGTCCTGTTGGTGCTAAGAGCTAGCAGGCATCATCTGCAACAGCAGCGTCTGCATTATGAATGGAAAACAGGAGCAGAGCTGTACGGGGCTGAGAGCCTGCAACAGCTGTTCATCTCTATAATTCATTCTCTAACTCCAGAGAGGAGGACTGAGATTATGAGAAGGAAAACTTCAGGTCTAAGCATTCTTCACAGGTGGCTGCCATCTAATAAAGGGGTTTATCACAAAATAATGAAATAATGGTAAAACTATGTATTTTTAAAATCAATTAATTCTGAATGTCTTAAATGGAGAGTTCACAGATCTTAACATAAGACGCATTACTGTTCAATGTTAATAGTTTGGATCGTGAATAATATTTAAATCATATTTATTTATAATAATTAATATGAATTATAGTTAGACTCAACTTGACGTCACCTTAAAAACCTAAATGTTCATTGGGAAGCTCCAAAAAATAATGTGAGAAAGTGTCTAATATCACACTAAAGGCCAATTCACACCAGGACGAATATTCAGAGCGATAAACATTTTAGTTTAAATGAACATCTGTTCAGACCAACATGAACATTCGCATGCCATCAATGTGACAGATTTGTTTTTTTTATGGAGATGTTTTCTAATCTCTTTTCCGTCGACAGCTAATTAAGCGGGGGCAACAAACATGATGTTGACTACATTTTTGTGGCACCCACGAACAGACTATTTTGCCAAGCGACAATGAATGAATAGCAGAGGAACAATCTACAATCATTTCAGTGTTCACCATAGTGAATTAAAAAAAACCTGAACGGCTAATTGAAAGCACGTAAATATTATTTGACTTCCTTTCTTCTCCGTGACAAGCTGATATCAGAAATGTAAAGTTAGGCAGTGCTTTGTGTATTTGTGTAACCAAGGTATTTCAGCTTTTCTATAAGCACCACCTACTGGCAGAGAGGGAATTAGCATTTTCATTTAGCTTTTCTGTTGTGTTTTATGCACTGGTCTGAACAGACTAATTGCATGTGAAAAACTAACAGAATTTTCAAACCAGGAAACAAAAGAAAAAAAATCTAGATCGGTTTCACTAGTCAACACATTTGTTGATTAAGCAGTAACCTTCATGCTGTTCCAAACCTGAATGACAATCTTTCTTCTGTGAAACACAAAAGATACGATTTTCTGCAAACAACATTGGACCCTATTGAGTTTCATAGTATGAAAAAGCACAGCTTTTTCTCAACTTTTTAATATCCAAAGCTAAATGTAATGACCTACCGACCCTACCTGAAACAATGCCCCATAGATTCACAATAACTGGTTAAATGAAGCTCTTGATCCAATCCTAGCTTTTCCATACTATACTTCAGGGAACTCTTTGCTCACGTTCCACGGCCAATCTTCAGCACTTTTCCCAGGAAAATCCCGGCCAATGCAAGTATCCCTTGACAACAACTACAAAAGGAGCAAATAAACCCTTCGCAAGGCGTCCTCCGAACAGAGACTTTCAACTAATACACTGAAATATGTTGTCTTAGAGCCTTTTTTTTTTTTTTTTTGGAAGTGACACAATCTATTATTCATAAAGATGTTTGGCACTGGCTGCTGTGCTTTTTTGAAGCCCACAGATTGTGGGAGCTCTGACAGCAAGATGAAACAGATATCATTTGCATCTCTCCGAAAATGCTCATGTCTATTTGTAGGTAAGGACGAAGGCAAGAGGAGGAAACACTGCAACTTCCTGCGGAACTTTTAAGCCGGCGCTTGAATTAATGCAGGGACTATAAATAAGAACTGGCAACTGGAGAAAATGGAGATGCTATTCTGGATAGTTTGACTTTCGCTGGAGAAAACAGCACAAGAGTGACAAGCAAACAGCCGTCCTGGCCCCCGCCGCCGTGTGGAGAGACGGGACTCGCAGACTAACAAGCAACATACAGTATTTACTGTATATCGCGCCTCTTTGACAGTCATCATTAGTGTTATTCTTATCATTACAGCTTAAACTGCAGCTGTTGTTTATTGTTATGGATGCGGAATAGGCCATGCTTGGTGTGTGGACATTTTTCAGCGTGTGAACGCAAAGTAACAAGGCCTAGCGCTGGCATTAATCAGCCATTTTTCTGTATGTGTTTGTATAAACAGGTTAATCTGTTGTGTGCTGTGTAAGCAATGAAAGTAAATAGAGCCGGCTGATGTGTTTACTCTGACTCTGGGAGTGCTGGTGGCCAGGATGCAGAGCCAAGAAGAACACAAAGTGGCCGTGGTGAAGGGGGCCCCTGTTCCTGCACGGGGCCTTTCTTTGCACCCCACCCTGGAGATACGCTCACCTGTCAGCATACCGTGACAGGACAGTGTAAAACCACCGCAAGACTGTCTCTACAGAAAGGCATGCTGGGTAGGGCATGGTGGGCAGTCGCTTTTAGACTTTTTAAAGTTTTCCCACTCAGAAGGAGACAATATCAACAGGAGATCTCAAATGGGACACATTGTAATGATTTTGCAGTAAATGGTGAAACAAATACAGTGTAGGGGTTTCTTCAACTCTGGGTATGTTTATGTCCCATTTTATTGTTTTATCCTTGCACCAGACGCAGACTTCCAATCTTAAACTTGAAAATACATTTAAAAAAAATGATTTACTACATGTTTAAAACAATGATCATCTAAAGAAAGAGTGAAGCAATCAAATAATTTGAATATATATTATGTGAAAAAGATATCCACATTCTTTTTTTTTTAAATTACGACCAACAGATGTGGTGTCATTCCCACCAAACTGACCAATTCAATAAATAAATAAATAAATAAAAGTTAATTGTGAATTTAGGATACATAATGCAAGACAACAGAGTAAGACATTTAATTCCATGTTAAAAATGTTATGTCCACAACAGAATGCTAAACGCATCAATTTCTAAAAAAAAAAAAAAAAAATTGTCCTGTGATGTCTGTTGGAAAATGTTTGATAAACTATTGAGGGTGTGAAAAGTGTTTTCTGAAATGTTATTTTTCATAAGTCCACAAAAAAGTGCCCAAAGTTGAAGAAACATCCATATACAGAGCCTTTAAGTCTAAAGTATCGTAATCGGACGAGATGCAAGTTGACAGCGGAACCGCAAGCGTAACGGGGCCCAGAAGCATTTTGAACAGCGATTCCTCTGTTTCTACTCCGAAGGATGCATTTACCA
Organism: Meda fulgida; assembly: GCA_030578275.1. NCBI lineage: Eukaryota > Metazoa > Chordata > Actinopteri > Cypriniformes > Leuciscidae > Meda > Meda fulgida. The sequence goes on along the minus strand of CM060636.1, from coordinate 10,697,040 downwards.
AGGCCCTTAAATCAACAAGCGTTAAGACAAACAAAACAACAGCACATAAAATGAAAAGAAAAACAAAATAATGAATGTTGGATGAGTATTCACAGGAAAAAGCCTTGGACGGCCCACCGAGGATATCGTTGAGTGTGGTAAATTGCCACCCACGGTTTGATGGATCTAACGTCTTATTTTCACTGATCTGCTTCTGAATCTGCCATCATTAAGAGCTCAACTCTGCTGTCAGGCTCTCCATTTTTTGGGTGTTCTGTACAAGAGAGAAATGTTGTTTACCTAGAGGAGAGGAGAGAAAGTGGAGGAGACGCACTTGGCTGAGTATGAGGGCAGATAAGAAGAGATTACAGTTGCTATCGCTCCTCTCACCCCGCTGCAAACATCACACCGCTCTGATACGGCCTAATTGTACTCTTTAACTGTGAGGTGATACGAGTCTCCCTTTGAGCCAACACACGCTTGAGAACGCACAACCCCGTGTGCACATACTTGATCTAAACAACTAAACACACCACTTAAGGCCTCGCCTTTATGAACATAAAGCTAATTTTTTATAGAATGTTATTTTTACTTTTCGCTAAAGCCGGTTTGATTTAATGGTCTACTGTGGAAGGAAGCCAACTGTGCAACAGGGAGTTCAAACACAAAAACATCAGAATCTTTGATGTAGCACTGTTCCTGCTTTCTTTAGAAGTAATCATTTTGGGAGGGTGAGGAATGAGAAAATAATTCATTTGCAAACAATGCAGCCACATTGTTTCGAAAATATGCACCCCGAGACACCGCGTGGATGACTCAGTTTATGTAATGCTGATTTCACAGATACTATCTCCATATCATAAAAAGTCTTGACTACATCATGGAACACATCTTTCTAATGAGTTATCCATACAGCATGATCTATGTAGCCTGATTCATTAGCAAATGACTTTACTTAAGGAATCATAAATTGCACAGCCGTCAGCCGCTGTCAAATATAAAAATGAGGCTTTTGTGTTTTTACTGCTTGCATTAAAAAAAGACAGAACATTTATGTTGATAGTATAGATGTTAATAGTATAGTAATTATTTTTCATCGCAATGAACATCGCAATGAACATTAGCACCAACATCGCAAAATCTAAAATAGTAAAAACATTAAAAAATTCTTAGTAAATAAAAAAAAAGTATATTTTGCTTAAAAAATAAACTAAAAACAAATCAAATACAATTTAAAATTTATAATAAAGGAAAACATTCAAATGTCAAGTATTACTTTAAATTATAAGGATTATTCTTTTTTTTAATCTTTTGTGATTATAGTAAAATTATGTATAAAGATACACTACCTTTAAAAAAAGTTTTGGGTAGGTTCGGTTTCCACAAAAATATTGAATCGGCAAATCGGAATCGAAAAATTCAGCTTTTCCATCACAGGAATAAAATTTCATTATAAAATATATTAAAAGAGAAAACAAATTAAATGCCAATGATATTTCACAATATTACTGCTTTTACTGTACTTTTGATCATATAAATGCAGCCCTGGTAAGCATAAGACTTCTCTCAAAAACATTAAAAAAAAATATTACACACCAAACTTTTAAACTGGTCAATAGCAAGATGAATTTTTATATATACACTACAAAGTACGAAAATAAGTAAAAAAAATGTAGAATAATACTACCACTCTTCTCAATAAGCTGTTCTAATCGATGGGTCACTCATGTCTTTAACACGTACGGGACAAGTTACAAAGTTCCACCATTAGAACCACTAACAACTACAACCACACACACACACACGCACGCACACACACACACACACACACACACACACAACCTTGATCTGCCTCAAACTGTCTAAGGCTTTCTCAGAAAAGCTCCATCATTAAAACCCTGTTCATCCCCCACAGATCTGCTTTCCTTTGTAGCTTTGTGCCGCAGCTATGACACATTTCAAGTCTTAGCATAATGCAGAAAGTCATCAAATGAGTTTAGCAGGAGGGTGCAGGCTTATTTAAGACCCAGAGAGGTGGTTCTGGTGGTGGCTGGAATCTCCTCAGGAGAGCTCTCTGACAGTCGAAGACATGATTAGAGCAGGAGCAGGACATGACAGGGAGGGTAATTACACACTACCGCCCATGGCATCCCTCCCCGGAGAGCCGGAGCGAGACTCCCATCACTCCTCGGCGGAGCTCAGCGATCCCTCTGCACTGTGACAACAGAAGGAGAGGCAAAATACACAATCCTCATGTCGCACAAAAAAAGACAAGCAGCCGGGGTCCCACCATGAAACCGTACTGAAAAGCATTCATTTGAAATCCACAAATGAATTAGCGATAATGCCCGAATGAGAACGAGTCCTGTGGCGCTGGCTTTAATGCTAGCAGAATGGCCTGCTGAGGTAAAGGAAGGGTTTATTAAAATGGAGGGCATTATAAGATTTATGCTGATCTGGCTTTTCCTGGTCAGATCTCTCTTGGGTAGATCAGACTCTTTTGTCACCACAAACAGGAAGTGTTGGTTTAAACAGTTCTTTCGATTGCTCACAGGATCGCGCAAATTGAATCAAAGCAGGCGAGCAGGGGACGATCAGAGAGATATTGTACATGTGATTGCAAACTTTACTCTAGGGGTTACACAGATTAGTACAGGGGGTTTTAGACTTAAAACAAAGGAATCCCAAATGTAATGGTTGCTTTCCCTCTTCTAATTATATAAAGGCAGTTATATTATATAAAATTTGACTTACAACTCATTTATACTGAGAAAATACTAATCGTGATATTATGATGATGATTCTGCTTATAGATGAATTTAACTTTTCATATTTGATGAACTTTTCAACATTGACAGTTATTGAATTCAATTAAAACAACACTGAAATAAATCAAGCTAAAAAAAACACTATTATCTTCTTTAGAGCTGCTTTACAGCTGAAATGGAATTCATTTCAGAACTGATTAATTTTACAACTAACACTGATATTTTCCAGTTTATTAATGTGAAGCTGCTTTGAAACAATCTGTACTGTTTAAAGTGCTATATAAATAAAATGTATTGTATAAAACGCTATAAATAAAAAGTGGCCTATTTCCTAAATTATATCAATGCATTATGTTCTATACTGTCAGTGTAAGTGCAGAAGTAAATTATTAAATCGTTATCTGGAAAGTATTTACTTTGTATAAAAGTGAGAGAATATGTATTAATTAAATGTTCAATGTTAAATGTCTTTGTATTATATAAAATGTATAAGGTAAACATTTCAGTGTAAAACAATTGAAATGTTATCTGGAAAATATTTACTTTGTATTTAGCTGAAAAAATATTTATTCGTTTATTTCTTGTTTCTAGTTAGATTTTTTATTTCAATTTGATTTATTTAAATATGGTAAACATTTCAGAATGTAAAATATTAAAAAGTATTAAAAAAAGTTAAGATTTATAGTGAATGCAACAAATAAATTTAAATTAATAATATTTTGAAATAATACATTTTTTTAGATAATATTCAAATTTATTTTGGTTTTAGAACAACAACATAAAAAGGCAATAACTACATTATTAAAGATGTGGATTTTATAAATCACACTATTTTTCTCACACAGTATTAAAATATAAAAAAGATAAAATGTACATTTAATACTCCTCAAATATATACTTATATACACTATATACACTTATATATATACTTAAGACTCTTCTATGGGGGTCCTTGGTATCAACAAAACACCTAGACTACAACTTTTCAGGGCAATAAGTTGATTAGCAAAAATGCTATTCTAATAAAAATCCTATCTCAAACAATACCATCATGCACTTCTCTAGTTTCTGTGGACATAATCACTGACATTAAATGTCTTCTAAAGTACTGCATTACTGTACTAAAGGTACAAGAACTCCATAAAAACTAACTGAGATGGCCTGCGGCCAGATTTTTCAGCGTTTCCTTAGCTGGGAGCAGTGGGTTGTCTTTATGGGACTTGAGGGGAGTCTGGTGGTCTGGCGCTTGGATTTTACACATCCCAGAAGCCCTCGCTGCAACAACACCAGCTTCTTTCAGTGCACGTGTGGATACATAAACTTGCACCAATTAAAAAAGGGAAACAAAACCAGACGACGGAGGAACGAGCAATAAAGCGTGATATGCAACTTAGTGCTTCTAAAGTCTCGATTTGAAGGGGTGTGGGCCAATCAGATGGCTGTGATTCAATTTGATGGTTATTACATGAAGTGAGGCTGCTGGGCTGATGGCAGTGCGCTGTGGAATTTGTCACTTCCTCTCTCTCTCTCTCTGTGTGTGTGTGTGTGTGTGTGTGTGTGTGTGTGTGTGTGTGTGTGTGTGTGTGTGTGTACGGCTGTGGCTGAGAGGCTATTTCAAGACAGACACTGTATTCACTTTCTGTTCTGCAGTGTATCGAGAGAACAGGTCTGGCTAATTCATGTAAATCTTCCCGAGTGCCTGCCCGCCGTGGGAGTTAGGTGCAAGAGTGTGATGCTTGGCACCGAGGCCCATTTCAATGACAGAGTGGCATGAATGTGCGAGTATTCGGGTGCGAGTGTGTGTTTGCATGCATGTCCTTGGCAATGTCCCACAGCAGATGTTTCTCTGTCCGTCCACATATAGGCCTGCTTTGGGAAGATAATATCATGCTCCATAAAAAAAGGTGCAATTTCTTTCTATCACACACAGCCAGATTTATGTGAATCTTTTTTGGTTTTTGTGTAGGAGAAAAACAAAAGGCACCAATTCCGCATTCTGGAAAGGCCTGAATTTATTGACCACATAAGTCTTTGAAATCTTTTTCTCTTTTCATTTTATGATTTTTTTTCTTTTATCCTCTGTTCTGCTCGGGTCCCATTAATGAAAAACAAATGGGGAGTGATTGGGTTTTGGCGAGCTGCTAAAAGAACCATAGAGGCCTCAGGGGTGGGCCGCTCCAGTCGTCTACCTCCTCCCCCCGGAAAAGTGGAGAAGAGTTGTGCGGACCCCTGGGGTGAGCGCAGGGAGGGGTTTTGCTCTGGGAAACTCTACATCTACGTGAGGCAGGAAGAGGCCTTGCAGCCCGAGGGGAATGCGTGCGCCGCTCTGGAGGGGGCAGCGTGTGTGCGTGCGAGCGTGTGTATATGGAAACGTGCTATACGTCTCATGGGGAAAGTGCGGTTTCGATCCTCTCCCACCATCCTCCTTTCTGCCGGCAACAAACAAACAAACAACATCATGGAACCAGCGGGCTGCACTTCCAAGACAAATGGCCAAGATTAGTGAGGAAGGTATGTTCTTTATGAATAATGAGATTCCCACTCCAAAAAACACATCCACTCCCAACCAAACAAACATGTACATATGCCAAAAATACATAAATTAATTTTCAACGTGTGGCTGATATTACCGACATCCACTCAGACTCATAAAGCAGCAAAACAAGATCAGCAACTGCTCCAGATTCTAGTAAAGGCATGGCATAGAAACCACTCTCTCACACACACTCATTTATTTCTAATATTTATTTTTAATTATATTGCATTATATATTTATTTCAAACCAATTGTACTTATTCTTAATAAAGTAAAATGTGGTGGCTATAATTTTTTTAATAGAAATGTAATATAATATCAGGATTTTTCCTGAATAATAAAAAAAAATTATCTGAATGGCCAAAGATTATTTGATCATTTATTGTGACGATACCTGCAGTATCGATATTCTGCTGTACCAATACTCTTTATTCTATCATATTTATGTATTTACTAAAAATATGTCCCATTTTACGAAACATAATTCAGGCCCTGCAATCACAGAATTTAGCATCATCATTTAGAGAGTCTGTGAGTCCATTTCTCAAATGGAGAAACAACAACGCAGAAACCACTGAGAGTTTTGACTTCGCTAACAGGGATTCTCTCTCTCTCTCTCCTGTTCTCATCAGAAGGAGTCCCCTGGGGCCCAGGATAAACTGGGTTCAGAGAGAGTCTTTTATTCTGAGCGATGTGAGGTGAATACTGACTCTGGTTCCTATGCGTTTTTCATTGTAAAACACTTCATGTCCAATTAGCTTTCTCTCTTGACACCTATCACAGTCATGCCGCGGATGCAAACAAACTGCCTTTATCATAACTCCAGGCGGACCTTGGCAAAATAGCACCACTTCAAACGTTTCACCCCTCTCACGGCTAATCAACCTCAGGGCGACTTTAAAGAGGGCTCTGTTGGTTCAACCAGACCTTCTGTAAAAAGTCAGAAAGGCCTGTGAGAGCAGAGACTGTGAGAGCAATAAACGGGAGCTTTTGTCGCACGGAGACGTATGAAAGCAAATTCACTTTTGATGAAGTGGAGCCAGGAAAACGGATAGCCCGGTCCACATCGTGTCAAAAGAAGCACATGTGCCTAAAAGCTCAACCTGTCCAAGTGAATTACACTCATCATCTGTCTGTGAGGGACATCAAATGTCCTCTTTATTCCTAAAGGACAGGCGATACGAGAGACAAAGAGTGCTGAAGTAGCTGCATATTTAAGCACATTTCAGCCTACTGGTAGCATGTCCGTTGGCCCACGGCTGGGCTAAAATTACTGTTTTAATTTCAACTAGAAGATTGTCACTTTTTCTTTCAGGCACACACTTTAAAGCAGGCTGTGCTGTTGTTTTTTACACTGTAAAATGGTTTTGAATTCCATGAGTCACATTTTCATTTCTCTCCACAGAACAATGACTCTGTTATTGACTGTTGTTTTTCCAAACATTAGCGTTTCATGATGTTACACAGCACTGTTTGTGAATGAGGCGGCTTTTCTCAACCCTTTTCGTGATTGAATTCATGTTTCATGCTTCCACAGAGGCCCACCGTGCCCAATTTATAACTGGCTAACTAATGTAAACCCACCATTCGAGGTGTTGTGATTGGCACCTGGGGAAATGTTTGAGCAGGCAGGTGTTTTTTATTGGTTCACTGGAATATGCTCATAAATTCTGAGTCTTGATTGGCTACAGTCAGCTCTGGAAGAACTGCTGGACGGGAGACATCCATGCCAGGCGACTGTGTGGGAATTGGGTGGCCTGAAAACACACACCTTCACAAACTCTCAACAACGGACCACCTGAAGCTTCTCAAACACCTCAACCTCAGCAAAACCGAGGGGCCGTCGCCTGCACTCGGAAAACAAGGGGTTTGCTGACTTCGTTCCTCCCGCCTTTCCATTTTTTCTGGACAGAGGCCAAAAAACACAAAAAGCAGCTGAAAAGGACATTAAAGGGAAGCTTTTGCTGGGTTTTTCCACCAGTTGTGAGAGCTTTTACCGCTCAAGATTACAGTAAGACGGCAGATTAAAAGAATGATTCCGACACATGACTCAGAAGAAAAGGAATAACCTCACATTACATGCCTTCTCTTGTAGCTGAAAGGAATGACTTGACATTGTAATATAGAAAATTACACGCTTCTGTGATGTGAAAGGCAGAACATCGACTCCCATTTTCAAGAGCCAAAAATATCATTAAAAGAAACGATGAGAAATCCACTGGCACTGTGCTAAATCTTTCACTTGAGGTGTTCTCATGGCTACAGATAAACACCTTAAAGGCTGATTTGATTCACAAAAACAAGTGACTGAAAAGTATTACAAATATTCATTCATATAATTCATTCAAAAAAAGTGTAGACCCTTATAACTATTTGTTGCAGTCGATCTCTTAAAACGTAAAAACAATTAAATAACTAAAATAAAAATTAATAAGACAATTAGACCATTATATGCCATGACAAAGTTAGTTCATAATGTGTGTATTAATAATTCATGATATTAAAAAAGTATACACAATAATTAATGTATATTATTTACTACATTTATTTTATTTAACTTGTATTACCTTTAAAAAATTGTAAGCATGCTGTATTTGTTCTAATTAAAAGAATGCTTAATATATATATACACACACACACACACAAAGTATGTAGTATTCAGTATTTTGTTTAGTTTAGTTTAGTTTAAGCACACACACAATATACACGCACTATAAGCAGTGATTATATGGCACAGCTGACCCGACATGACTCTATTGCCAGACTCAATGAACTCACCCCACTCCCTCTTGCTCACGTCAGGCTAATGAAGACAGCTATACTCTAAACCACACATAATAAACAAACTGTTATCGAAGAACAGGGACACCCCCCCCCCCCCCCATCCACCCCCTACACAAACAGGCATGCATGCATAGACACGTGTGTATAAATCCCAGGCCTTACAGACGCAGCTGAGTTTCTGGAGCCAAGGAGGACAGGTCTCCCCCCGCGGTCACTCACCGCCTGTCCTGATAAGACACATTAGCTTCCAGCATATCCCTTCCCACCCACAGCGTCTACATTAACATGCCAATTAGGCCAGAAAACATCATCACGCCTCAGGCCATCGCAATACCAAAAACGCAATCATGTGCACGAACACGCCAAAAAAACAAAACAAAACCCATTTCGTCCAAACTTACAGTGTATGCACACGTATACACACTCTTGCAGTACATTTGCAGTATTATAGTTTTGTCACACGAGTGATACATAATGTCAAGTTTACAATAAATAAATAAAAAGACAGAAACCTGATTATCAAAAATATTTTTTGTTAAAATTATCACCAAAAAAAATGCACACACACACACACATACTGAAGTATAGCTAATGATCTATAAGTATGCATTCATACAGTAAGCTTTTTTACAATTATGTATACTTGAGTTAAAATCAAGACTCACAATAATACTGTAACATAATGTCAATATTTTTATTAAATGTTTTATTTAAAGATATTATACATGCATGCATACATACACAATTAAACGTGCACACTTACATATGCAGTATGCACACTGTTTAAATGGCAAAAAAAAAAGACCTCTGGAATACATGAAAACGCACAGAAAAGGCAAACACCACACACCCTCCATATACACACACACACACTGAAGGCCACTAAACTGTTTAAATTTCAAGCCAATCTGACTTCTGACTTTACGGGGGGTGGGGGGGCATTGAGTGAGTCAGTCAGTCCCAGGCTGAGCGCAAAGGACGACGGGTGACACTGACTGATGGCTGGTTAGAGGTTTGTGTGGGGCATGGAGAGTTTAATCACCCATAACCTCAATTACAGACATCCACTCAGACTCATAAAGCAGCAAAACAAGATCAGCTCCTGCTCCAAATTCCAGTAAAGGCATGGCACAAAAAACGCTCTCTCTCTCTCCCCCTCTCTCTCTCTCACACACACACACACACACACACACACACACACACACACACACACGCCTTCATCGGGAGTATTTAGTGACAACAACACTCAGAATACCTCAGACCACACACAGTTCAAAAGCAAACGAATGCTAAATAAGACTAATAGAAATGATTTAGAAACGTTAAAAAAAACAACTGAACTATTCAGAAATAACCTATAAGAAAGCAGCCTCAAACACGCAACTCTTTTCTAATGATCTTGAAAGGTCCATGTGAGTGCTGAAGTCTCACACACACTAGCTTTACGTGGGATTAAGCTCCAGACTTTATCGCAGAGTTCCCACAATCCTCTGTAGACTATCAGAGTCTCCTCCCAAGCCCCCATCATCTCCTTTTTACCTTGTTTTCCTGTTCCTTCCACCTTAGAAAGGAAAAGGAAAAAGCAAGGTGTTGAGTTGAGAGACCCAGGTCATAGCTTCTCAACGAGACACAAACAGCCAGGAGTGTACGGCTTCACGCGGGACGGGGGTTTAAGGGTCACGGCCCCTCAGCGACCCTCATCAGATGTCTCAGGAAACGTTGAGTCATTCAGTCAGGCGTGCAGCAGGAGACCTCCGTGTTGACGGGTCCAAACAGTGAGACCTCAGAGTGGGAAATGCAATCATTCATTTCTCTGTATGCAGTTCTGCAAGTGGAGTTAAATCAGGCTTTAATGTCGTAAAATGCTCTCTTACATTATAATAATGCTATATACATACAATTAATTGGAATAGTTTAATTTGAATGCAAGTTTATCTGTCAATAACAAACAAACAAAAATATATAATATGAATAAAGCAATGTTTTCATTATAATAATATACAGAGCAATAGTGTATAAATGTATTATTAATTACATTATATGAATTACATACTGTAACTTAATTAATTTACAGTAATAGGGAAAAGACAGTGTACATTTAAAAATACTTGTCCCTGGCCCAGACAAACAACTGTTCTCAGCTGAATTAAATCAGTATTTAATGTCTTAAAACGCTCTCTTAAATGATTTATATTTCACATTTATTTAAATATATGAATATTAATTTGAATCTATACTTAATTACAATCTCTCTTTTTCTCTCTCTCTATATATTTATATGTAATTATATATATTAACTATATTAGATTATAATATATAATATATTTTTATTAATATATTTTGTTTATTATTCTGGTTTTGGTTAATAAATATTAGGTAAAAGATAATGTGCATTTAAAATATGTCCCTGGCGCCATGAATTCAATTGACGGCTCTGACAAACAAGCTGAAATACATGTGCACAAATACACGGATATGTGCACTGACAGCGGAATCTTAAATCGGTAATGCGTCCTATTTAACTTGACGGATTACTTGTCTAAGTGAAAATAATTTGTTGATCCAGAGTGCTGTCATGGCGACTTGAGTCTCACAAATCATTTTTAATTGACAGTATTTAAAGCAGGTGAAGGGAAAAAGCGACTGGCAGAACATAAAACAAACATCTCTCAGTATTGTAAGGGAACTTAACCACCTGTCACTAAAAGAAGCCATTAAATTATTGAAAACCCTGCTTTTAAAGATGAAGTCTCATATTTTGATGCTAAAACACTTTCTCCCAGTTTAATGTACAGCAACAACTTTAAGTAAGCCATTTGTAGGCTGAATTATGAAGAGCGTCAACTACAAACGATCAGACTAACAATTTTCGGTGGATGATCTCATAAACTTGCATTGTAAGAAGAATAAAAGTGATATTTAAGGACCAGAATATAATATATATTTGGGCCCTTGACCAAACACCTAGCATCCACCTAGAAGTGCACTTAAAAACAGTTTAGGACTAACAACTGCCCCCATTTAAATAGAAACGCATCAGCCAAGAGCAATGAAAAGATGAGCGTTTGACAACAGAAGGAAACAGTCAGTGTTACCGCTTGCTTGGAGTCCACCAGTCAGTGTATCCTCTGCTGCGTCCACATTACCACTGTGTGCTCAGCCAATCAACTGCACAATGAAGCAAGATAAATGGGAATTACCCGCAAGGCAAAGGTTAATGTCTTTCGAACCAATCTGCACTCATTCTATCAACAAAGGAGGAGATCAAAAAGCCTGGAGCATCTCTATTGACTCAGTGGTCCAGAGCGACTCCGTGCCTGCGCTGAGGTGCATTATCTGTGGGTTGAGAAAGCCTCTGTCTGTTGCCATACGGCTGTGATTGGAAGTGTACGACGAAGAGGCTTTAAACCTTTTCCGCTTTTTCCTCCACGCAATGAGCTCAAGCAATGAGCAACTGCACCAACAATTGTGACATCTGTTCTGCAGAAAAGACCCGACGGATTACATGTCAATTACAACAAAGAGCCCGGAGTCCTGATAAATGACAGCCCGCAGAGCTCCTTTGTGGCACAGAAGAAAAGTGAACATTTAATGGCTTTCTGTATTCACATGTATTTGGAAACAGATGTGAAACCGGCTAAGAAAAAATATGAGTTTGACTGTAAACAGGCCAGACGATTGAAGAGATTATCTGGGGAAATGAATGCAGTTTTATGCATTTGTTTACACAGATGAGAACTTTAAATAAAGGTTTGTTTGTGTTTGAGTAACATGAGTGTGTTCACATAGATGACAAAAAAACAAAGTGTTAATCTAGTCAACATTACTAATGATGTTTGTTTAAATTATTGGCGAAAACATTTAATTATCACAAAGCTTCTTTTTTAGCTCGTTTACATTATTGTTGAGACAAATATGATTCATCATTGGAATGATTACTTTTTTCTATTAACTATTCGAGGTTGGTTTGTTTGGGTTATATTAGTGTTTACGTGTGTAGGAGGACACTCAACGTGTTAATCCATCAATAAAAATACTGATGAAAATATTTGTTTAAATTACTTACACTTTGTTTTGGTTTCATTTTCATTATTGTTGACGAAAAGGGAAAAAAAAACTCTTGAAGATGAAAGATGCACCACAAAGACGCTACTTATTTGACATATTTTACTTAAAATAAACTGTTGAAATTACTAACAAAAACATCTAATCTTTGTTATTGTTGTGTTAATGAAAACTCTTTGAAGATTTAAAAAAAGGTGCATTTTAACAACAAAACAATTTGATCTAAAATGTACTGTTAAAGAAAATATGCCGAGATAAAAAGAACTCTGCTTGCCGTTTTTATAAGTAAATAATATTCAAATAATATAATAATAGTATGTAGATTGTTCCACCTAAGCTGAACAATAGTAAACTAAACCGCTTTTTGTGTTAATACTGCAGTTGTATGTATGTGTGGGTGTGTTTTTATCATGTTTGTGTCTGCTTTAACTTCTCAGGCTCTTCCTTTCACTCTTAGCACAAACAGGAAGTTTCTAGGCTCTCTTCCTGGAGAGAAGCGCAGTGGGATATGCACACACACTTACAAATGCAGGTTTTATGAGAACATTATGAGAATACACAGATCTTGACAGCAGTCTCATTTTTTTCTGTCTTTTACACATGCACACACACACAGTACAAAAACTTTTGCTCAAAAGGCCTTGTGAACAGAGAGACAGTGTCCATAGCGAACTGATGGAAAGAGCCCACTGCACTTAACAGTCCAAACGCAAACTAACAATTCCTGCTCACTGAGGCAGAACACATGCTCAAAATGCCCTTTTTACAAATCCGCTTGTGTCTGAGGAGAGGATGAGAAACATCTATGACCGCTTCCAATTCTCTGCACACAAAACAGTTTTCAGATTGGATTAAAATTGCACATCGCAGCTGTTGTTGAAGTTGGTTAGCAAGATTTAATTCAAAAGAACAGAGCAGAGAAGTTAAACATTCAAAATCCTCTTTTGCTCTGAAGTGTTTGTCATTCTAGCTACTAAAACTGGTGACGTTCACATGCTAACTTTAACCAACACCCCTATGAAAGTACCTTTACCCACCATCCTGCTAGAATATCCAGTTTAACATGGTGGATTGTTTCTAGCTATTCCAAACTGTTCATTTGCTGTTCCACACACCGGTTATTGGCTGTTCAACCAACCACCATGTTCCAAAAACATACCACAAAAAACTACCAGTACAGCAAGTAGCTAGTTTGTTGCTAGTCTAAGATGGTCTACCAGTTTGCGCCAGTTAATGACCATCTTAGAACCATCTTAAAACAGCAAATGACCAGCGTGAAGCAGATAAAAACAGCTTGGACCAGTAAATAACCACATTGGACCAGCTAGAAACCAGCATCTGTTACTAAACACAGTTACCAGTTTAAGAAGGATGTTCCTGGAGAGCACAATTTCGTAATTAGAAAAAAAAAGAAATTGGGTGCAATGTTGGGTGAAAACATTCCATGATCCATAATTTATGAATTCAGCCTTATCAATTCAATCAGGAGACAAGTTGTTTGCAACTCTGACCCACAATTAGCTGAAAGCATGCAATTTGGTTACTTGCGTGTTAGGTGATAAGTCACAGCTTACAATGGACTTGTGTTGCTCTGATGCACTGCTCTACCTCAGACATGCGATGCATGGGACACAAAAAGCATAAAATTAAAGAATTTTACAAAAGCTTTTTATATAAGCAGAAAAACAAACAGGATATGACTGGAGAAGGGCAGACCTGAGAAAAGGCTTTTAATTTTAGAGTGGTACTCTTCATTTGAATCAACAGGGAGGAAGTAAGAGTGACTATGACGGATTACGAGCAAAAAAAAAACAAAAGGACACTTGCTGCACGTCGTCTGTCAATTCAACCTTGAGGATGCTGTCATTCTTTTGTGAATTCTGCCTCATTTTATCACCTTTTAAAGATTGAAAATTATTCCAGTTATGGCGTTTGAAACCTGCCTGCCACAGATAAGCAACACTGACAGGAATGAGAGAGGAATTGACTCTCACAAAAAGTCCCATAACTCAGTTTACCCTTTCGGCATAAACACACCATGAGTACTTGCAACCTGATAGACCTTCTACCATGCAGATGAAATGGCAAAGCCAGCCCTGCTTGCGGTTGAACAAAGATTTACCTGCGATTGTGTGTAGCGTGAACCTAATGCGCATTTTGCTTTTCATAGTAATTGATCGCTAGCCAGCGAGCTTCAATTTGAGCTTCAGTGTTTTGAATTACTGAGCTGCGAGTGAGCAAGAGGGTAGGGTGAATTAGTGCTATTTCAGATGAGACCACTTTGGCAAGTTACTTGAGTTTACTGAACACAATCTATTTTTGGCGGTATGGTTCCTTATGGGGGTTCTTGCTCCATAATTAATGACTTATAGAGCTTTAGCATTAAGCCCTTATAGAACCATCAGCTTGAGTGATACACAGATTTAAGACAGTTTAGAAATGTCTTTAAGCAACAGTTTTAACATCTAGACGTTGCAGTGAAATCCGGGACGTCAATACTGTAGCTTGGCTATGAGGATGAGTGTCTCTCGGCGATGATGTCCGTAACGCTAGGACTTGGAAGCCTTGGTAATCTGAAACAAAGACAACAGCCAGAAAGTCCACGGAAGTATGCTTGATACTTATAGTGGGAGGGCAGCGAGTAGTTTGAGAATGTTTCCCGGGCAGTAGTGCCACGTATATCCTCCCGGTCTGATAGAAGAATGGGGCCGCGTCAGCTGATCGCGTATGCCTACGTGGCCAGTCTGAACTAACGCTGCGCTCGATATAAAGCAAGTCACATGCGCTGTTGCCAACCTCTTTTAATGGAAAGCAGCTAAAGCCTGTATGAAAAATCACTAGATAACGTCATATGCTGATTAGCATATTCATGATGTCATTGTCACATTCTGCGTAGTCAGCCTTTTTCATGTTTTCTTCTCTACTACTCGGTTCACATACTGTATTTTAATACAGCATTAATAAGACTGTTTTCTTTTATAAATTTTTCTGTTTCTGTTTTCAGAATGAATATGAAATAATTACTGAAACATGACTAATTAAGACTGCTCTTATAAACCAGCTCTCCCTTCCAAGCTAATAATCTCCACTTAAATCAATTTTAACTGAATGTGCTGCTACTCTCAGCCACTCACTGAAAAGAGAAAACACAGAGAGGGGTGTGCGCATGGCGGGAAAGTAAGAACTTGCGCTCGAGCGGCAGAACCGGCGAGTCTCGGAAACTAGATAAGGTTTTTCCAAAAAGTCGCTAAGTGATTTTTTGGAAAAAGAGTCGCTAAAGGGGTCTGAAAAGTCACTAAATCTAGCAACAAAGACGCAGAGTTGGCAACACTGGTCGCACAGCTCGTTTCTATAGTGTAATGCTGTTGATCTTCCGCACACGTGTCCGCCGCGTACTGCAATATAACAGACCAGATGGCGGGAGAGGTGTTAAATAAACAGCGACGTGCCCGCATTAACAGCTTGGGTTACAAACAGCTGCTTTATTTGCCATTTCTGATTTCGGAGTATTATCAGAAAAGCGGGAGCTGGGGGAAACACTGATAATCTGCATCGCAGAGGGATTGAATACACATGATGTGAGCGAGCCGCACAGCTCCCTGTTGACGACAGAGCCCCGTCGGCCCAGAGGGATGTGCCTGCAGTGTAATCAGATGCCGGACAATGCTCAGTAAAACGCCAGAAACATTGTCTGCACAGCTGGAGTAACACTTGTCCACTCTCGGATGGAGATTAAAGACATAATCAAGGCTGCATGTACACACAAATATACATGAAAGAGTATAATCCAGAAAAAGGGAAAAGCGTTGTAGGTGTCTCTTTACACTAATCTCTGCTTTCAATCCCAATTGTTTCCTCTCCATTCGGACATCTTCGCTTGAAAAGCATTAGCAGATAGGGACACGGTGTTCTGAGAATGTCCGCTTTCATAAGCATTAAAACAGCCCTTGCTTCCGTCACGTACACATAGTTAACCCTTTCCTGTGATCAGCCTCTTCTACATAAGATAAGTAGGAGAAGAAAAAGAGGACTAAATGAGAGATAGATGACTAGCTCAGCTGGAAGTGAAAAGCAATCCACCCGGCCGAGACAACAGGAAAGCACATCTCTTAGAATGAGTTATGCACACCAGTTTATTCACAATCCCTGTCTGTAGGCCATTAAAGAGAAGAAAAAGTCATTCTTCAAGAGTAAGCAGGCTTTCAGTGGCCTAAACAGGTGCACCACGTGAAGACAAGCCATCCTAAAATCAAGAAGAAAAAAAAAAAAGAGTTAAAAAAAGAAAATCTACTATAATTTTTGTTACTAGCGTCTATTTATTTTACATTGGTACATTATTTTCACAAAAAAAAAAAATCTTAAATGGAGTTAAAAATGGGTTTCATTATTGTTGAGCAAAAAATTATGATATATTTCTTACTTTTGATTTTGGAGTGAAATTTGACCCAGACTAACACTTAACTAGAAACTAGAAAAAAAATGTTTTGATCATATTCACTGAAACCGACACTATGCTCTGACAGAACAACAAAAATCAGCCGGATTTAGAAAAAACCCATGCTTCTACCTCCACCTGGAGCCTGTTATTTGTTTTGCAAAAATCCACCGCTCCCGGTTCTTCTGGTCCAATCAGCGCAGGGCTGTGTGAGATCTGACTGTCAATCACAGTTCATGCACGCCACAGATGACAATAGTCCTACTTTTCAGCCAAGATTTAAATGAAAATGAATGTAAATGAATTGGTCTTGTTTAAAATCCTCCATGGATTTTAAAGATTTAAGTTTAAATACTAAATTTAATAACCTACTCAACCACTAACAACAGGTTCAATAATATAGTCTAGACTAGAGCGTTTATCCTTCCCCTCACACCAACTGTAAAATCCCTCTCTGTCATTCCTGATGGCATTGCGTTTGATTTTTACTTTCATGCATTCGTTATTACATGGCGACATCAGTCAATTATCTCAATGTCACAGGCTGCAATGGACTTGTGGACATGATGCCCCTGTGGCGTTTGTTTCGCTCGACCACACATGCACTGCTCTCTACCTCCCATATGCACAGCACAGCAGCCTCAACTAAACAGGGGGAGTGCATGTTTGTGTGTGGTAAAAGGTCAACTTTCTGCAAGAATTCCTCTGGAACAGCCCAAGTGCAGCCGAATCCACAGAATGAATGGATGGCATAAAGAAAACATGGGTACAATTGACTATTTGCAGGGAGTTTGATTGACAGGCAAACTGACCAATCATAATCCGTCATCCGCAGAATTTGCCATTTTTGTTCGACAAAGCAGTCAGGAGAGTTAGTAGATTAACATGTGAGGATTTGAACTTGAAAAACAGAGTGTACTGACGTCTTTCCGCGGTTAAAACAACATTCCTTCTTATGTTCATTCATGTTTATTTGATGCTATAAATTAACTAGAAGGAAGAGATGATCGGTTCACGAGGAGCTTTAACTGAGGCTCTACAGCGATCTGTCAGACACATTAAAGAGCCACAAAACGGTCTTTGCGAACTGGCAATTTCACCAAAATGACACTTTATACAGAGTACACTTTTAAATCTATAGGATATATATCAGTGTGACTGATAACTGAAACTGATTCATAGAGTCTTTAAAACATTTTTTTTAGAACCAAAGTCACAGCTGTGTGTCCCTGAACAGCGGTGCACCAAAACAAGACATTTCCATTAGCTGTAAAAGTACCAAACCACTTTCAGAGCAAACATGGGCAAAAAGTAACACATTTTTCCCATTCTGACTGTATCCCAGCATGCTTTGCAGCAAATTAGCACACTCGGCTGGCCCTGTTGCTATCTGTATGACATTGTAAGGTCACAATCTCCTTTCGTTCAGTGACCTCATGCCCTCTTTAACCTGTATCAAAAGATGGCAACGATGGCAGTTGTCTCAACGTTGACCATGGCCTTCATGAGAACAGCTCTGGTGGCATTTATATCAAACAATCACTCCAGTTGCCTGCGCCCCCCATCAAAATACCGACAAAACCCCATCCCATGACCTCCCCTACGAGCCCACATGCCCTCTCAAGCTCTTAGCGGCCACCCTAAGGGAAACCAGCTTCCTTGTGCCTTTGTGGATAGAGCTAACTGACCGTGCGCTTTCCAAAGGACA
This sequence comes from Meda fulgida, assembly GCA_030578275.1. Taxonomy (NCBI): domain Eukaryota; kingdom Metazoa; phylum Chordata; class Actinopteri; order Cypriniformes; family Leuciscidae; genus Meda; species Meda fulgida. The sequence continues at coordinate 10,678,766 of CM060636.1, read as the reverse complement.
CCTGAGCTTTGACAACTGCTAAGCCTAAGGCACGGTCCAGTTAACAAACAGACGATGTGCAGACGTATGGCGAAACACGATATGTGTGCAACATTGCAGCAATGCGTCATCTGACGTAAGAGAAACTATTGAGATGAACATTAATTAAATACACATAAAAAAAACAATTCTTTTTTTTATATTTATTTTAAGAGAGAGAGAGAGAGAGAGAGAGAGAGAGAGAGAGAGAAACCTTACTGACCATAAACTTTGGATCAGTAGTTTGTTTTAATGAATTTCCTGTCAATAAAATCTATGAAACCTATTTAGAATCTTTAGATTCAAAGTAAGTGCATTTCTGATTCAAAATAACTCAAAATGATGGAGAGGGTCACATATTACACGCATAGCTTGCCTAATCCAGACAATTTTTGCATATGATTCCCAAAGTCCTTTGAATTGTTCCCCATCCATCCCCAAAGGAGCATGAAGGATCAGTGCTAAAGTACGTCAGTACTTTATGTTTGTAAAATCAGCATGCACAGTGAACCTATGTGTCCAAAGCATCCTGTTGTCCCTGGCAGGGCAGATCTTATGCATATTGGAATCAGATGACTTCAGTGGAGGCGTCCATCCAAACAACACTTGGAGCTCTTCTTCCATAAACACACACAGACACATGCAAATCGCACACAAACAGCCAGTGTGCTGCGTTCTAAAGTGTTTGTATTTTTCAGTCACAGATAAGTGAGAAGCTCTGGGCACAAATACTGTAATTTATGTGTGGAAAGCCGCACACATTCGTTCGGAAAAAAACCAGGATCAATAAATCACCCAGATTGGCCAGTTCCTTTGGAAGGGCCTCACTGAATGTTCTACTGTTGTAAGACTCCAAGTATGCAAGAATATATTGTTGCGCAACCTGAACGAAAAAAAAGAGGTTCTAACACCACAATATATCACATTCACAATTGTTTTTATATGTCATCCTAAGTGTGGTTCTAAAACAATGCATGGTGCAAACAAATAACAGATACAACAGACAAATAACAAATAAAAAAAAAATCTGTGTTTTTCAAGAATGTCAGCCAATTGAATAGATTTCAGAAATTTGATTTAAAAAAGTTTTTTTCAGAAGCTGAGAAATTTTATAAAAAAGTTTTTTACTTTGACAATGTGCATCATTTAATCACAATAAGATCAGTAAATGTTTTTTTTATTTTTTATTAAACAGTTCATGTTGACGTCGAGCCATGATCACCATAAATTAAACCTTAATGATGAAACAGGCAGAGAAGGTCAGGGAAAGGCTGCATATCCCAGAAGGCAGTGAGATGCAGAGCGAGGCACGGTGTTGCCGCCCACCAACCCCCTCGGTCAGCTGTGACAATGAGATAGGATTTCACTGTGATGGTGGCACACAGAGATTAAGAGCTCAAAGATTTATCAAAGGCTTAGTCGCTCTGATTTTTTTCCTGACCCAGACACAACGAGTAGCTGCTGTCACACTGTGCCAATGTGAGCTCCACTTCCTGTTTGTAACACTCTTTTTTTTTTTGTGGTTTCTTTTGCTTTCTCCTGCAGATTTGGCCCGATCTCTCTAACTATTGCAAGTCACACTTTTGTTTCACACATGCTCTGACTCTGTTTGGCTGGCATGTAACTAAGAATGTCAGCTCGGCTCACCTTCAGAGATGGTCACTGAATCAACTAGTTTATCACACACACACACACACACACACACACACACACACACACACACACACACACACACACACACACACACACACACACACACACACACACACACACGTCATTCTATATAGTCATATAGTCCTGCAGTCATTTGAGGTGAATGTGTGGCTATGTGTTTGTATTGGCGGTCAAAGCAAGAGTTTAGCAGTATTGTTTCTCCATTTTGCCACAAAAAATGCAACGTGATGGTGATACCCACATATCTTCCACAAGGGGTGGTCTTTTAAAATAGTCCTAAAAAGGAAATATTTTGCACACAAAAACTTTTTAATAGTAAATAATAATAATAATAATAATAATAAATGATAATAATAATAGTAAAACTTTTTTTTATCAATTCATTTATTATTATTAACAATACATTAATAACAATATGCATCATCATCATTATTAATCCAACAACAAGGAATATTATCATCATCACACTAAAGAACGGATGATGACTGAAATAAACACTTAAATATTTACAATAAAAGCATATTTACATAAAAACTCAAATATTAATCACTGTTCTTCTATTAACTGGAGAAAGTGAAATATTTAAAGATACTTCACTCCAGAACAATGCTAATAGCTCCGATGCCTGTCAATGGCCTACATTACATTGTCTTCTGACAGACACACTGCACTCTCTGCTAATACAAACTGCTAATAATCTCTGCTCCAAAAATCATCTATTTAAATCGAATATCATAGATGTGTCCTCCATCCTTTTCATTTCAAGAGGCATGGGCAGAGTAACACAAGACATGAAAGCAAGCTGCTTTCAATTAGCTGGCAGATTAGCACAAAAAGTGCTTGACAGCGTCACGGGGAAAACTCCAACCCAACGAGCCACATGACTCCCACTTTGCTTCCAGTGTTTACACGGGGCTGATGAGGGAATAAAGTAAAACGTCTCTCCCAGATGAGATCACTCGGATCAAACTTTTCGTTTTGCTTCTCCTCATTACTCTCCCGACGTATGGAATGTGCTCATTGGTGCAGAAACCGGGGGTGGCTGGAGTGTTTAGGACTGCTGCCAGGTCTTTATCAAATAGCTGATGAAAATGAACTTCGAAATCCAATTAGCCCAAACCCTTTTGGCAGCTACGACCCAAATAATGACAGACTGCAGGCTCGCTGTGAGAATATAAACCAACATAAGTACATATGACAAAGACATGTTAAAAAATGGCAGCCGAATTGTTATTTCTCCACTGGGTTACCTTTGAAGCCCAGTTTAAATAAATATTACCATTAAAATAGCCTGTACGCCGGGTAGTGATGGATTTCAGAGCGAATAAAGAGCTTTACTCTATAATCAACAAGTTGGAGTTTCCAGGCCCCTTTTTGGCGGCCCCGGGCCAAAAGGAAGTGGCGAGGGCGAGCATGGACGCCAAACAGACCCAATTAAAAAACAAGGAGCATGGAACATGTTGCAGCTAACAAGCTCCTTTCCTTGACCTCCCTCACCTTTTGACCCCAGAGTGCCCCTTCCCCTTCCCGTGCGACCACAAGGTCTACAAACACATGCTTTGGTCTCGGAAAGCCTGACCGCATTTTCTATTTGTCTCTCTGTAGGCTGCCGGTGACGTTCCACTGAGCTAAAACACACCCACCTTGAGCTGAGTAATCTATGCAGTTAATTCTACAGCCACTTGTCGTAATAGAACCGCAAAAGTTGTTTCCAAGAACTTGGGACAATAAATAGCCTCCAAATTAATTGGGAGAATTTATGAAGCTGAGAGATGCACCGCGACCCAACCAATATAATTAAGTGTGGCTATAAGTAATAAGGTTTGGCTTTAGGGCGTAACTTGAGTTTAAGATAAGTGATGCCAATAAAAAGTGAATAATTAAAGAAAAAACACCCACACCTGAAGGACAAAGTGGTCTGAAATGAGTCTGACTAAACCCTCGTCCTTACCCAACCCTAATGAAACAACAAAAAACTGAGCCAGCGATCGTCTCCTTATGCCCGCTACAGAAGTGGTCCTGTCATTTGGGCTCTGCAAACATGGACCATATGTGAGTTCAGCGCTGGCAATCAGACTCCATTATGAAGCAGGCGGCTGAGTTCATCAGGAAAATATTAGCCCGCCACTCGGTTGAGCTCTCCCATTGGCCGGTCACGCAGAGCGCTGCGTTTGAGGGCACCCCAGACATTCCTGTGGATAATCTTTTCCATTCCTCTACTCGCTGCAGCAAGAAGAGTCCAGATCGCAGTACAAGGACGGCATTGTGAGGCCCCTCCGCAGCAGTTTTTTAAGTGCTCCCTCTTGCGCACTTCATACGAGCACTTTTAAAAAAAATTATATTAATAAAAAAACCGAGCGCCTTTGAAATGAATTTGGAACTGAATAAGGACGCTGTTTCTCACGGCCTCTTTCCAGTAAGGGTATGTTTTGTAAAAAAAATAACAAAAAAACAATGTAAAACCACTGGAAGCCAAAGTGCCGCCACATCAGGGATTCCGATCTCCCCGGGTGACGTTCCTTTGCCGGCTTCGTTCGCCAACAAACCCATATTCATCTTCCTCACTTGAATGTGTGATTTTGGTCATCACGGTACAAGCAACAAGCTAAGACTGGAACACATCCTCCCTCTCTGAAGAGATTTACGGAAACACATTCCCTAATTAGAAACACGGCTATTACTACTTCTATAAATGAGCGACTCCAGTTAGGCTAGCCACCACACCAGACCGCATGGTTTCCACAGTAACCGTTTCACCGCGAACAGACTGCTGAGCACCACGCAGGGTTTTAAAGACTCGTTCTCCACAAGCTCTATTATGGGCTCTGGAAAAGACAATATGTAGAAAGAAATCCTTTTTATAGGCAAACTTATTTGTGTTGACAAAAACTCTCTGGAGCGTCTCAAGACCACCATGCCAGCTTGCGGAAATATTTGACATTTTTCAAAAACAGAACGACTTGAGCATGAATGGCTCAGAGTAAACCAACTAAACCAAGGAAATCTCTCTGTATACCATCAATAAAAGTGTTGTAAATGTATGCAGACCATCTGCAGTGGCTATTGAAACATGCTTGCCATGCCTTTCAGGGTTGAGAGAGTATAAAACATGGATTCAATCAAATAACATGGGTACGTGAGGGATAAACCAGCCTTCAACTTGTGCTTCTGAACAAACGCTGAACCCTTTGGGGCTTTTGTAAAAAATATTTGATAAAAAACAAAAAAAAAAGTCCATGAAATGACTGTCAAATCCAATTTTGATCCCATTTTAAAAGCAAAATCAAACAGATGAATCAAAATGGTATCTCATTTGAATAGCATATGCAGTATGGATGTGGTCTCCCATAATGCACCAAGCACATGTGTAGGGTCACAGAACTGACTAATTTATATACATACACAGGAGTGTTTCTCATCTGATGTCACAAAAAAAGGTTGCAAATCTGTTATGATAGGGGAAAAAATATGATGCTAAATGCAACTAATTAAACCTAATTAACCATATAATTGTGCAAATGAAGAATAGCTAAATAAATTGGCTTATCAACGTTAGGAATAAACATTTTATGTATATTTTGTTGGCGTCTAAGGACGTCTGTCCAGTCAAATTTATCTATCAATTAGTTGATTCATTTTGTTCGGTCTCTACTTGATGCGCAGTGAAAAATCTAGGCACAAAACCAACTGAGAATCACAGTTCTACAGGATTCTAAACTGAATTGATTCAGGAGTCTTTTATGAACCAATTTTTTAATTTATCAGTTCATATGTCATTTGCTTATGAACTGATCTAGAGGTTACACTATGTTAGGACAACACAATAAAAGACGTAACAAAACATGCTTACACGCAAGCCAACAGTATATCATTCTCCACATACCACAGGGACACGACTGGAATGTGCCGTAACTCTACTCCGTAAGGATCACTTAGAGAAGACTGGTTGCTAACATGTCCATCAGCCCCAGCATATCAAACTGTAAATAACACACTGCAGGGCCAAAACATTCGGATGGGGCCAGACACTATTTCAGATTACAGAGTGTGTTTGTATGTGTGCGCATGTAGCGCAAGATGTGTCTTGTTTCTTGCAGATGCAGACATATTACAAGACCAGACACATTTGGCATGAGTTATAGTGGAGCGCGTTGGAAATCCGTTTAGGGCTCTAAATATGACTTCAATGCATTGATTTATGCATGCATTTTGAGTGTTCTTCAAAGTAAGAACCATAAGGTTTCATGGGAACAGTTGACGCACACAAAAAGGCAGAATTATTATATGGTGGAGCCACATAGCTGCCAACAGTTGAATTATTGCTAGAAGCTTATGCTCTGCAGAGAACATAAGTGATTTTGCAGTCCTGAATAAGCATTCGTTACCTGTAGAAAGTCTGCGCTGATGAAGAGCACACATTCCGCTGAAACACGTACATGCTTCTGCTCGTCCTCTCTGAGGCGGTGGTGGTATTGAGCACTGGGGCTTCAGGAACCCTATGGGAAAACACAAGAGATTCAACTTTACTACATGTAATTCATAATGATGAAACTATTTTGTCAACATAATTGTAATGTCAATTAACTATTGGGGGGAGGGGGAGATTAACACGCATCCTCCAATGCCAATGAATTTAAACAGAACCACAAGATTAACGTAATATTAATAAATAACCTTCTATCTCCACAAAATGACATGAATCAAGTTACTTGCTAGACAGAATGGAAGTCATATTGTGAAAATGCTCTTTTCATAAATTAATGGAACCTGAATAACTAAAGCATAACATTTGCAATATTGTATTACAACAGACTACAATTATTATTCCCATTTGAGTTTGAGCCATGTTGTCCCTCTCTACTGAAAAAAGATGCACTTCTGATTGCCCACTTCAAGATCAGACTGGCAGACTAGACAGAGCAGATGTTTATTTGCCCTTTATATTTTAAATTGATCTTTTAAAGAAGCAACTTCTTTGACTCGTCCTGCCTCGTATATTGTCTCTCTATGTGCCGTGGTAAGCCCCAGCCAACCTCTCACATTTCCAGTTTTTCCCTGATCTCCAACCCACAAACCCAGAGGCTGCCAGACATGCGAGTCGGGATGCAAAGGGGTAAAAAACGCCAGGGGGAGATAAGAAAGGAGCAGGGGTGAGATCGGAGGCGGATGACTCAGTATGGGCAAAAGGCCAGATGATACAGGCATGCCTGCGATGGTCATGGTAAGACGCCATGCTGTGCATCTCAGGGGTTTTTGGGCCATTCCTCACACAGGGACCTTTTCTCTGGTACAATAGGTTAACTGATATCATCACCCACGTGGCAAGAGATCACAGAATGTCAACTGCTAGGGGTTTGCTGTCAATCAACATTTTATCTTAACGGGACATGTTGACCCACAAATGAACATTACACACTCTAGTTTTGTTTCAAATCTGAATGACTTTCTTTCTTCTGTGGAACAAAAGTTACACTTAAGGAATATCCTGGATTTCATAAATGTACAAAATTACAAAAAGCACTAAAAGAAAAATAGTAGACTATATGACGTGTGTGCTATATTCCATGCCATTTTGAGATCTTTTCAAATGAATCAGATGATTCAGTTCACAAAAACTCTTTAAGATTGCGTCTCAATCCACTCCCTAGTTCACTAGTCATGGAGTTGGCCTTTTTTAGGGGTGTCTTAATCACAAAAACTTCCCAGTGCACTGAAAAGTGCGCTCCCTTAAACGTCCCCACAATGCACCATGAAATCCAGAGAGCGATCGGTGCTCCCTATGGATATTCTTAAGCGGGAAACCAAAGCCACAATATATTGATTCACGACCTAGAGAACTAGGGAGCTGATTGAGATGCACCCTTTATTCATGAATCAGACTTATCTGGTTCTCAAGTCAACTCATTGACTCAATTGTCCAGTTGCAAATGGTTTGGAGTGACAAATGGTGAATAGGTGAGGTGAATAAATGACAGTAATACAAATTTTTTAAGGTGAACTATCCCCTTAAGTACCCCTTAAAATCCTTAAAGCGAACAAACTGCAAAAAGTTAACATGGTTTTTTTTATATTAAAACAAATTACAAAATTTAGAGAGCAAAATAAAAATCAGATAGACTGACATTTGAGGATGTAACTTTTGCTGTAGTCTACTTTTACAAGTCAGCTAATGATGTGTGATGACTCACAGAGCCAATGAAAGATAGGATGAGCGAGCATGCACTGAATGTGCACCGAATGATCTTAAAAAGCTTGTAGACCTTTCGGATGGGAGCGAACATGAAGAGCGAAGGGCAGCCACATCCCCCACTCCGGTCCCTGCTCAATAAAGCGCCTTTATTTCTACCATGAAAAACATGTCATTCCAGATGAGCTCAGCCAATGACATTTAAATCAGGCACAGGGATATTGAATTAGTTCCCCATGATAAGCTGGCTGGGATGCTTTCGTCAAAGGGGGGGGATGGGACAGGAAAAGGACGGACTGCCTGTTAGGCGCCTGCTGCAGCTGTTTGATTAAAATTACAAAAACGTGGAATTGTTCAGAGAGGAACGAGAAACCTTAAAAACGATACCAAGGCATGGTAATATAGATATAATGAGCCTGTTTTAAGAGGAAAAAGAACAGCGAAGAGCTGGAGAAAGACAGGAAAAGGGACAGCAACAGTCAAACTATGTAACGATTACATTGCCCAAATATGAAAACTGTCTTCATAGGTACAAACCCCTTTGCTGTTATTATTCTTCATAGTGTGGTTTCCATAGAGCTACAATTCACAGCGACCACATTTGGCAATCTCATAAATAAATATAAATAAATAGACTTGTGCTCTATATTCCTAGGTCTTCTGTAGCCATTCAATAGATAACATTCCCCCTTCTGTAATTTGTTAACTTGGGAATCCTTACAACTGCATCATTGAATCAGTGAGTTGAACTAGATATCTGAATCAGTTCAATGTCATGAATTGATCATTACATTGAGCCAGTTCTTTTCAATGAACAGACTGATCTGGTTCACAAATAGAACTAAATGACTTTGTGCATGAATCAGACGAATCTGGTTCCCGACTTCAGCTTATTGACAATGTTAACAGGTTCACTGGAGGAGAAGATTATCAGTATTATCAGGTGTGTGGGGGGGGGGGGGAGCTTTTAATAAAAGCTTTATTAAGTGAAGCGATGTGCTTGCATAAGAAAAATATTCATATTCAAAACTCTATAAAGTAAAATAACTAGCTTCCGGCCAAATGAACATACGGATTCCACTTAAGTTTAAAGCGCAACTTGTGCGAGTAATGCGATGTACTGCTGATATTTACGCTACGCTATGACGCACTACACTACTTCTGACTTGCGTAAATTGCGCTTTATGCGCAAGTAGATTGTGTATGGCCGCTTGGCCGAAAGCTAAAATTTTACTTTGTAACGTGGTAAATAAGAATTATAAATAATTATAAAGTTATAAATATAATTATTAATAATTAATAATTATAAATAATTTCTTTCACAAACTCATCGCTTTGCTTCAGAAGGCCATTTATTTCCCCCCCGGAGCCGTTTGGAGTTCGTTAATGATGGATAGATGTACAGATGCATAGATTTTATGGACTTCAAAACAGAAACGGCCATTCACTGCCATAATAAAGATCGGAAGAGCCAGAACATTTTTTAATACAACTCCAATTGTATTCGTATATTTTCGCACAATATACTGTATATAAAAATAAAAATCTTTTTTTAAAAATAAAAAGTGCTTAAAGTGCTTCACTGAGCTGCCAACCTAAAACATTTTAAGCAAAATAAAACATTTCAAAATAGAAATAGAAAGTGCTAGCTCAATGTCTGGGCTGTTGTCGGAGCACTGACCGGGGAGAGTGTTGGGGGGAACAGGCCAACTTTTCTTAAAGAAAAAACCCTGTCTATTTCTTTTCATTGTTCGTCATCTATTTTCTTGCGTTTATTTTGCTGATGCTGATTGATTGCCCAATTCTGATTTGTTGCTTATATCCGATTTTTTGTGATCCACATCTGATTCATGTGTTTCACTTGACATAGATCTGAAACATTGCGCATGTTTAAAGGGGGTTCTTGCACAGATGGACGGACGCGCAGAGAGAGAGAGATCTCAGGACTGGTGGGAACATACAACACGATCTCATGAAAGTGCGTTATCTATAGCACAAATTTTATTTCTCGTGTCATTTATACGCCAAAATAGTTTTTGCGTGCATATGATATGCCCCGTAAACCTGCGTATTGCACGCCATTTAGTGCGTATCATATGCACGCAAAAACTATTTTGGCGTATAAATGGCACGAGAAATAAAATTCGTGCTATAGATACGCACTTTCATGAGATCGTGGCGGGCTTTAAAGTGAAGTGGGTCCAAAATTTTTAGGATGAGCAGCCAAACTTTGATATGTTATGTCAACGTTTGTCCACATTCCTCTCCTACGAAGACACAACGTTTCGTCTGGCCATCCGTCCCTCTGCAGATGCGCATCAGGGTTTCTCTGTCATTAAACCGCGGAGACGCCTAATGCCTCAGAAAATCCGATCAGCCTGTTTACATGAGAGTCGCATTGGCACATATCTGATTTATTTCCACATATGAACGAGACCTGCCTGAAAACGATCTCGAAATATCAGAATGCATGCATTTTTTCCTGTTTACACGGTCAAAGAACACATCCGATCTGTCACATGAGAAAAAAAAAAATCGGAATTGGGTCACATTTCACTGACAATGTAAACGGGTGCTCAGGTCGCAATTTTAATCACACAGCACGGAGCAGTGTAGGCCTACAGGAATATCTGGACCACAGCCAATCAGAGGCAAAGACCCACCCCATCTTTGTCTCTGATTGGTTTAGACCACGATATTGTTTTGGTTGACCACGATTGGTTGCACTCTAGAGCCCTGTAAGCGAAAGCAAAGTTTGAGTTTACTGAATCAAAAGTTTGTGTTCGGTATCCTGAATCAAAGTTTGTGTTCGGTGGAACGCATTGACAAATAATTTTTTCTCCATCTCATTTTTTTTCCGCTTCATGTGCTGTTAGGGGCTCCATACCATCTAAATGAAACCAATAAGCTGGTTTAAAAAAATGGAGTAGCTAAAATATGCATTAATGAAAACCACAAGAAATAAAAGGAAATAAAAGCAAATTCTCCAATAAGCAATGACTAAAGTAGAATCCTATTCGTTTACACAGTAAAAGTCTAGCAGTGAAAAGAGACAGCAAAAAAGGAAAGGTATTAAGGTCTCACACTTCTGCGTTCTAGGACACACTTCAACCAGCGTGAAAAACATCAGACAAATCCAGCAAGTGTAAACCAAATTAAGCATGTAATACAAGGCTTGAACATGGCTGAAATAAATGAATCCGTAATCGTCATCAAAATTAATTTTGGCCATCGGGGACACGTTTCCCTGTGGTAAATCCCTCATTTCCTGGCTCGACTGGTCAGCGGGACCCATTAGCTCTTGCCTAAAAGCCCGACGGAGTGAATCACCTTCATTTCAGCCCAACAGATTCCGTATTGTGTAACCAGTGAAGGGCGGACAATGACACATCCCTGCTTGCTCTGAGCGATGTCACTGAAAATTACCGCTTTAACACATGAGCTAAGGCTCCCAGTCATCCTCGGCTTTTCCAAAAACACGGGTAATGCAGAAGGACAGGAACCACAAAAAAAAAAAAGGAAAAGGAGAAGGGAAAAGGAAGTTCTCAATCACAGTCCCAAAGAAAAAGGGTCTAATAAGAGAAAACACTCATTGAAATGTTCAAATTTAGCCAGATATGGTCGACCATTTATGGCTTCATAATGGATCCAATTAAAATCATATTTCCCGTAATAATACAGCACTCAGTTTAATTTCTAAATTAGAACCCACCAACGGGCAGGCTATTCTAGCCATGTACCTTTTATTTATGGCTTTTAATCAGAGATGTGTGTAAACATCCCACTGTGTGAACATGTGATTGTATCTTAAACAGTCTTGATGAATATTAAGATTAAGTAATCTGTCTTCTAACAGCTCCTCTGGACTCAAGCTTTATGTCTTGGCGTAAATCCCTGATTAGTCATGTTTAATCTCTCTCTTCTGATTCGGTATCCTGAATCAGTAGCCAATCTGCAAAGTAAATATACAGTGGAAGACATTGCTCCCACAAATTCTGTGCTTATAAAAATAGGCCTCAATTAATAATTTTTCACATCTCATGAAATATAATCCTAAAACACAGTGTAATTTAAGTATGATGATTAAGTACAATCAGCCCATCATTATCACAAAATAAATGTTGGCAGGGTGATAAGGACTCTAACAAGAGGAGGAGCTAAAATTATTTTACTATGTAGGAAGAAAGAGAAGGCAGAGTGATACGAGAGACATGAAACTAGCACAGCTATCAGCAGCCTGGGATGACTATCTGATCAGATCAAGTATTGATAGATGAATATTAAAAATGTTAAAGGGGTCATCGGATGCCCATTTTCCACAAGTTGGTATGATTCTTTAGGGTCTTCATGTAGTTTGTAACATACTTTGGTTAAAATTCCTCAATGGTTGTATAAAAAAACACCCTTTTTAACACCTCAAAAACAGCTCTGTTCACAGTAACCCGTTTCGGTTGTCTCTTTAAATGATAATGAGCAACTGCTCACCCCACCCCTCTCTTCCATGGAGGGTGTCGAGACAAGACACGTAAAGTGCTGTATACAAACCAGTACACAAATCTCTAAGGGCGGAAATATGCTAATACGGGACAGTCCGTCAGCGGTCGTAAGCGGAGCATGAGCAATATAGTGCGTTTCGGCTTTTTGAGGATCGAAAAAAAGGGACGAATGGATTTGTTTAATTTTATGGTGGTTGTGTCCACACACTGCAAAGACATATTTATACGCAAACACCTTATAAAAGTGAATTTTGCATCCGATGACTCCTTTAAATGCATGGCCTAGGGGTGAGAGCACATGCTCCTTGGTGTTGAGCCATGGTGCTCATGAAGTTTGAATTTTTAATCTCCCTTCTTGAATGTCCAAGTCAAAAAAAAAAAAAAAGAACTGCATATGAAAATTTAGGGACCACAGAAGTTTTTACCTTACACAGTATAAGATGGGACCTGTTGTTCTGTTTGAAACAGACGGAATTCCAGTTGTTGGAGTTTCAAAATGTTTCTTACAAACTGCTTCTTGTTACTATAGAAAGTCAGTGTTCAATATCAATATATAATATAGCATTGGTGAAAATTTGGGTCTTACTAGTTTCGCACACAAAGGTTCAAAGCTGAAGCGTGTCATTTAAAAAAATATATTGTTAATAGAATTATTATTAAACAACATGACAATAATAATAATAATAATAATAATAATAATAATATTCAGTAATAATAATATCAAAATATCAAAATTTATATCAAAATTTATAATAAAATTGTAATAGTAATTATATTCATCATTATATTAGTAATGTTAATATATAAACATTATTTATTTATCATTAATTTTTTTACTTATCTTGAACAATTTCAGATAGATCAGCTAGAGATAGGCTGCTTTTTTTCAGAGGAAGGAGTTGGAAAAAAGGTTTAGATCACAAAGATTCATCTGCAATAATATATTTGTGCCTATCTTATTATCGAATCAATTTTATAAACACTTTGCAGGGTCCTTTTTCCAGGGCCCAATAAACAGCCTTGAGAGCTCAGAGAAGCATGGGCGTAGCGCATTCATCACTTCCTTGAAAAGCCTATTGTGTCGTCTTCTATGTATTAGCGGCTAGTGACGTTAAGCAGATTGCCTCATCCTTGAATGTGGAAGCATTCAGAGGAGTGTATTTTCAATCTAATGCGAAGGATGGGGAGGATTTTTAAACAACCCCTGAACTGATGAACCAATAACCCTTTCAAAAAACACTCTCGCTGTGGGTGCCAAACGCGGTTCCCCTGTTCTCTCATGGCCTACGAGTGTATTCCACTGTGGTGTCCAAAAATTAACTTCAGATGTTTGCTTTCCACTTACAGAAATAATCAGGCAGAGAAGCCTCTCATTAGATTCAATTACTGAACTGACAGTTATGCTACATTGGAGAGACGCAACCTCCACGGTGCTTTAATCAAAGCCCATCAAGAATGACAGTCTGACTTTGTTGGGTCTCCTGGTTAAACCCCAAAAGCTATTCTGTAAATCAATGACGCATGGGCACAATCGCTCTTTCATCACAGAGAACATGTCTTGGATGCTGATCAGCATGAAGGAAATGTCAAACCTTTAGTCAGCAAACTGTCCGTTTCGACTGGAAACCTTCTCCCTGCACCTTTCCATCAAGCCTTTGTTCTCTCGCCACTCTCCTTGGAAATAATCTATGTGACGTCGCAGGCCCGTAACGCATTTTGACTTCACGTTTAGTCAGCGAAACCAGGTTTTCAATAGGACTGTAAAGAAGGACGCTACCCAGAGGTCAAGATAAAAGTGAGAGACATAAAAAGCTTGAAAAGTACATGAAAAGCTTTATGTTTTACGTGAAAATTTAACACATTGTCTCTTTATCGCACTCTTTTCACAGTGAAGGTCCCCATAGGGGGCGTAACTTTACCTTGCTCTGAAATTATAGCCTTTAAAAGGCCACTGCTGAGACCACAGGTGTTCTGCCTTGAACAATCAAAAAAAAAAAAAAAAAGGGACCAGTCACACAGACTGACACCAGGTCTGGCTGCTGGCCCCATGCTGAGCGCAGTGGTTTTAAGTGTCAAGTCAAAGGCCACTCTCAGACCCCACTATGCTGATATCATCAGGTGCTTGCTGCTTTAAACTGAACACCACATCCACCCCCTGCCACCCTAACTGCCCAGAAACCCATAACCACAAGCTTCCTGTAACAGCTCTTTTAGACTGCTTACTAAGCCATATCACTCTAGAGAACAGCTGTCACAATTTAGTCTAAGGCTACGTCCAAATCCGATTTTTGTGCATATCCGATTGAAATCCGATCAGAATTAGCTAATGTGAACAGCAAAAAAAAAAACACACAAAAAAACAACAACACATGAAATCCGTTTCAAACTACACCAATAATTTTAGATCAGATTCCAATCAGATACACAAATACGTCTGAACGTAGCCTAATAAATTAAGACGTTGGTACTTTAATGAGCGAGCTATACATCGGTAATCCAAATCAATTTGCCAAATTCATTATTTAATATGGTCCGACATCTTCAATATCAACCGATACAATAAATATAATAAAAAAATAAAAATGACCGATATGGTACTGTTATTTTATGAACCACTTTAAAGCACAACCATTAAAGCCATACTCATGCTGATTAACACCTTTGTCTTGCACATTTTTAAAATGTATGGTGTGTCAAGTTAAAATTGTCCAACTTTTAGGAAACACGTCCTGCGATTTGTGCCATTCTGTTTTCGAACATCTTGCCTAAACACTCCCAAATGCATCCGATCAGAGTCAGGTGAACCAGCCTAATTATTCAGTTTCCTTACTCAACTAGCCATTCAGGTAACCACCATCAGGGTAATATAAAAATAAAAAAAGAGAACTAGTTTTGCACATTTCTATTCAAACCCTCTCCAGCTTCAGGTCCACAACCTGTCAACAAGTTCTTAAAACAGAGCTTAACACTAGTGGATGTCTTCAGTTGTCCCCACTGAAATGATGCATTTTCTCGGTGCCAGCACCTTCTTATTCTCACAATGACAAAGTGTGTGTTTCAGTTTGGTTCTGTGTAGGTGTGAAAGGGATGTGCCACTAACAGTTGTGACCACAGATGCTACTCTCTATCTCAAAGTGAACACAGCACGGACTCAGCAGACACCCTCAAGACCACAGTTACACATGCTGCTTCTGACTGTTTTTAATCATGATGTTGTCGCACTGTCTATTTTGTTTATGTATATTTGCATTGTTATAGATTTTTAACAGTTTATGATTTTTTTGCAGTAGAACTTTAATTAGTGAGCTGCTTAAAGTATTTTAAATTGATCACGTTATGACGAAAAATTCTATTTTAAATAACATTTTATATTTGCATGTTATGATCGGTGGATTTGAACAGTGGCGTGTAACGCAGTCGCTCCAACTAGCCACTTTTAGCCACTTATATATAATATACATTTTCATTTGTAGTCTTTAAAAAAGCATTTGAAATAAACTTAAGTGCAATGTATGAATGAATGAATGCAATGTATGCATTTTACCCAAAATAGACACGACACACACTGCGCTTTCTCACCCTCTCATCTCAACAACAGTGAATTGACACACAAACCCGCCTCCCCTCACTCACTCGTTTCATTTGCTTCGGATGAATATTGTTGGTGTTACAGGGCTTGAATTTCGGAGCGGGACTGTGAGTATTGTGCATAATTTGGCTCATTCCTCTCAGATTTTGTGCTCAGACCCAAATTACGCTAACATAAAGCCGCCTCTCAGTACTAAATTTGAGTTATTTTTCACTGCTTATTGCGCTTAAACACACAGACGTAGTGAAATATTTTGAGCAGAGCGTACAGCACACACGCACACGTAGTGAAAGACTGAGCAGTCGCATCGAAGTTGTGCATCTTCGGAAGCGGAGCCGCTCACAAAGATACAAAACATGCTGCGCCAGAGTGAAACCTGATCAGAGGGGCGGGGTGGAATGGAATATTTTGGGCTTTTTTTCCCTCTTTTGGGGGTGAGCAAAAAAGCAAAAAAGTAGTGGTCGACCGATTTAGTGGCTGGTAAACGAAAAAGTAGTGGTCGACCGATTTAGTCGCTGGTAAACGAAAAAGTAGTGGTCGACAGATATAGTGGCTGGTGAACGAAAAAGTAGTGGTCGACCGAAATATCAGCCAACATTTGGCATTTTTTCTAATTTACCGTCAACATTTAGCAAATACGCATTTACATCCTTTTAACAAATCTTTGAATATCTAATAAACATTTAATTTCACAAAATTTGCAGACTTTCGTAGCCTGCATGAACATGTTACTCTGTGCGTGTTAATTCATTTTCAAATTTTTTATTTATAATTTATTAAATATTCATTCAAATAACATACATACATACATACATACATACATACATACATACATACATACATAATTGAAAAAAACTATGAATATACTATAATTATTTAAAAAATATTTTATTCTTTTACAGCATTCAGAAAAAATATGCAACTGTGGTCTTGAACATACTGTATATGTTACATATATGAAATATAATATGCTCAAAAAGGTGTTTATGTCTGGATTATTCAAAATAAAATAAGCCAAATTATGTTAATAAAGTGGGGAGGAGGGACAGCATTTAAGATAAAAAGACAGAAAGCAAAAAGACTACACAGGAGGGGCCAGGAAGGAAGGACGAGGCAGTAATGAGGTTAAGGGGGAAATGTCAAAGATGGCTTCTGTACGGCAGGCCAGGCCTGCTGCAGGGCACATGCTGGAAACAAGGGCCTCACTTTCTGCCCAGCCTTTCGAAAAGTTCCTTGGGCAAACAGCATAATCAAATTTGTGTGATTGGACTTAAGAAAGAGCTTTCTTTGGTGAGAGCTGAAACAAGGAAGCATTTAAAATCCTGCCACCCATCTCACATCTTTACTGTTACTGAACACATGATAGGAGTCTGATCTGAATGAAAGAGAGAGACATACTCATAAAACAGAATTTATTTTTGATATTTATATGCCGAAACTGACCGTAATTTGATTCCAAATGAACAGACGATGAAAAGCAGCAAGTAGTTAGAGGAGTGATTGGAGGTTACAGAAGATGACCTGTGCTCCACAAGTACATCCTGTTACACATCTAAATGGGCTTGCTGCATGCTGCATCGTTAGAAAAAACATTAACCCCAATGCTATCTATCCGGTATTGAGCAGGGTTCAACAGAAATAACCTAGCAAACTGACACTTGGTGCAACATATACTGTCGTCCAAATGTGTTTTATTTCAAATAAATGCAGAACTTTCTATTGATCAAATAATCCTGAAAAAAAAAATCGATCATGTTTCCACAAAAATATTTAGCAGCACGACTGTTTTCAACATTGAAAATGATAAGAAATGTTTGAGCTCCAAATCTGCATTTTAGAATGTTTTTTGAAGGATCATATGAAGACTGGACTGAAGACTGAAGACTGGAGTAATGATGCTGAAAATTCAGCTTTGCCATTACAGGAATAAAATACATTTTAAAAAAATTTAATTACATTTTGAAATTTTAATATTTCACAGTATTTCTGTTATTAATGTAATTTTGATCAAACAAATGCCACTAGTGTACTTGTCAAAGTTGTTTAGTGCTACTCTTCTAGTCATAATAATGAGTTTAAGAAATCTCTTAAACTGATAAAAACTGTGGTTTCAAACAGGAAATTCTAGAGTCCAAAGAGTCATCCAAAAACACTGAATTTGGGCTTGTTGGCATAATCTGCAACATTTCAAACAAATAAAATGTTGCTCTGATTTCTAGGGCTGATCCCTACAAAGAATTCGGTATGTAATTAATTTGCTGCTAGTGGAAGGCTTTTATTTCAAACTCGCAATCAATGTTTCACCGTCAAGTCATGAAGTGCAAGCATGAAATACAGACAGAAATAAAAACAGGTCGACATCGGATTTCAATATCAGTGGACGGCTAGACAGTGAGACAGTGTAGTCAGATTCATGAACAAATCTTTTATTGAATTATTCAAAAAGACAGGAATTACTGTAACAGCATTACTCTTACTGTTACAATTACTATGGAATCAGCCTGAATTCTTTACTGAATTAACTGATTATAGCTCCTTACTAAACTTTTAGTTATTAATTTTGTATTAACTTTTTAGAGCTTCAACATTTTGTAGACTTGGTGCACAAACTAGATCTCTTTTCCTAAGACATATGTAAAGGTCGAAACCACATTAGAAGTACTTGGTGCTTAAATCTCAGTATATCAACAGGGCACCTGTGTCCACATCCCTCATATGATGGCAAACACACAATTATGCAAACAAAAAGAAATCAGAGTGTTTGAACTGAATGTGTGTTGACTGTGTTTGGTCGCTGCTCTCACAATGAGAGTGAAACTCACCCGGCAGGTCAAGTGGGGAGGCACGAGGCAAGATTATGATCCAGACAAGAATTGCAAACAGTTTGCTTAGCAAACACTCCAGCATACGAGTATGTGCTTTGAAATGACAGATGAAGAGAGGACCCCATGTGGAGCTCATAAGTGATGATGTTCATGTGAATCACTTCCTGGAGCGACTAATCAGATAGTGTATGTCGATGGGGGTATTTCAACTTGACTGTAAAATACAATAAAATGTGCTTTGGAATCAATGAGGTTTTTTAAGGACTATTATAAGCATGTTTTTTTTGTTTGAACTGACTCGCACCAACCAGATGTGCGAGTCAGTGTGAAAAAGCTGACGCAAGCCTGCGGTCTTCATTATTTTTCTCTGTCTGCATCTCGCAGGCATCTAAAAACATGAACATTAGCCAGTAATGTAAATAGAGTTGTGATTACAAAACCACACAGGTTGCCAGCGCTACAGTGGCTCCCTTTGATTGAATTGAACGTATGTCGATGACAAACAAAGCGCATGCTGTTTTAATGTATGTAATGCCAGCAAATCCATTTCTTGTAAAATAAAGTGATTATAGCTCCTTGTAACCTGAAGCACAATAAAACAATGACTATGGACACACAGTGAAAGCTGGAGATTAGAAACACATGCGGATGCAAGGGATGGCTCAAGATATAGTTGCTAATAAAGGGCTTTTCAAACTGAAGTCTGGGATACCATAGAAAATTTTAGAAAAAAAATGTAAATAATAAAATGTAAATATATTAAAGGCAATTATACAATTCTGTATAATAAATCACACTTTTCAACACATAATTATGTCTTTATGCATGAAAACATTTAGCGGTCGTAGCTTGTCTGTATAGGCTATACACAGTGCCTTGCTAAAGTATTTGATTCTTTTCACATTTTGCTATATTGCAGGAATGCTAAACTGCTCTAACTTCAACATTAATATTCACTCCATACACCATAATGACTAAGCAAAAAACTGATTTTGATAACTTTGTAAACTTTATAAAAAAAATGAATTACATAGCATAAGTACGTACGAGTACATGGTCGAGTAAGTACGTTTTCTGAGACACTTTAAATTTAGCTTAGGAGCATTCCAATTTCGCTTCTTACTACACTTGGAATGGAGTTAACCTGTTCAAATTCAATTGAATGGTATGATTTGGAAAGGCACACACCTCTCAATAAAAGGTCTAATAGGTGAAAATGCATATTAGAGCAAAAACCAAGCCATGAGGTCAAAGACACACACTCACACAAAAAAATGCTGCATTGAAGATTCACAGAAGCATGTAGCCTGAATAAACCCTAATGGAAGACGTTTGGAAAAACCAGGACTCTTCCTAGAGCTGGCCTCCAGGCCAAGCTGAGCAATGGATAGAGAATGGCCTTTGTTGGAGTGGTGACCAAGAAACTGATGGTCACTCCATGATCATATGTACATGGGAGAAATGTACAGAAGGACAAACATCACTGCAACACTCCACTGATCTGGGCTTTATGGCAGAGTGGCCAGACTCAAGCTTCTCCTCAACGAAGACTTATGAAAACCCACTTGGAATTTGCAAAAAAGCACCTAAAGGACTCTCTCAGAATGTGAGAAACAAGATACTCTGGTCTGATGAACCTCAGTTCCAAGCATTATGTATGGAGGAAACCATGGCACTGCTTATCACCTCCATAATACCATCTCAAAAGTAAAGTAAAGTGTGGTTCAGCAACAGGGACTGTGGGACTCGTCAGGGTAGAAGGGAAGCTCAACGCAGCAAAATATAGAGATAACCTTTATGAAAACCTGGTCCTGAGCATTCAGAACCTCAGATAGGGCAGAAGGTTCACCTTCCTACAGGACAATGACCCTAAGCACACGGCCAAGACAACTCAAGAGTGGCTTATGGACCACTCTCTAAATGTCCTTGAGTGGGCATTGGAATTGGGTTCAAGAGTCTGGGCTTGAACAAAATTTCTCTGGAGAAACCTGAAAATGGCTGTCTACCGACGGTCACCCATCCAATCTAACAGACCTTGAGAGGATCTGGAGAAGGATGCCTAAACTAAGTACTGACTTAAGGGTACAAATACTTATGCAATGTACTTATTTCAGTTGTTCCGTTTTAATAAATTTGCAAAGTTGTTTTTTTCGTGAAAAAATAAATGTAATTTTAAGTAGTTTAACATAAGGCAGCAACATTACAAAATGTGAAAAAAGAAGGGATATGAATAGTTTCGCAAGGCATATATATATATATATATATATATATATATATATAAAAACATTTTAAAAAAAAGGTTTAAAGTTGTTTACCAGCTGTGACAAATTTAGAGACTTTAAGGAGAATTTCAGCCATTATACTCTTAGCATGGTAAACTATTAAAATAAAAATAAATTGTGTTTTAAATCGATGCATTTCAAAACAGTGAACAAACTTTAAGAAGACTGATCGGTGTGGGGTGGACATAACCCCGAACCAGCTAAATTATACAGGACTTCAGTTAGTCCCAGACCAACGAGTCATTGAGACAACTAACCAACTAGATTATTTTATGTAATTTTTCACATCCCTAGAAGACACATTTATGGAATATAACATTTTTCCTCTTCATGGAGGCCAAATGAAAATCAAAGGAATGAGCGGAGAGGAGGGAGAATTGAAGGAGGATGGAATTCTGAGAGAGGGAGAGAAGGAAAACTAGGTCAAGTCACATGACTGAGCGATCAACTGTAGGCAGGATTACATTTCTACAGCATGTGCCCATTTACAAAACAAATGTTGACTGCAGCTTTATCTGCGTTTTGTGAGGGGCTGAGCAGGGAATGAGGGAAGGAGGCAGGTCCAGAGCAGCGAGGCGCGAGATTCTCAGTGATGTGTGTGCTGTGCGTACAGCGAGTTAAACACACAGAGTCAGAAACAGTGGCATCCTCTCAGACAGAAGAGAGACTGCTGTCTGAGTGGACAGGAAGACACTGTCATAACCGAACTTCACAATTCTGCTTAAATTTCCAAATATACATCAACTGCCCTTTGCACACTGTATTTAGCTTTGGGGTTATTTTCGGGGTCTGTATAAATAAATGCAGACATGCATACTGCAGGTATTACATTCCTGGAAGTGTGCATCATGACCAACGCATGATATTGTTCTGTTTATTCTAAATGCGCAGTTTAGTCTTCTGCAGCTTTAAATGCACAAGCTCTTTAAAGCAGGATGGATTCTGATAGGCTGTTAATGGTTTTATAAAATATAATTGTGAGAGTGATTCCACCTATATAATTTCTCTGTGCCATTATTGCTATATTATATTATATATTATAGCTTGTTGTGGTGTGAACTCTGCTATTCTTTTATAATTAGAACGATTTTTAAAACTCTTTATAATTACAGTTCTCCTTGGCATGAACAGTCTTAATTCACCCTTCGCAAGGAGTTTGAATGACAGGCGATCTGACCAATCATAATCCGCCATACAACGAATCTGCCATTTTGTCCGACAAAGCAGTCAGGAGATTTAGTAGATTAACGTCGGTGGACTTGAATTTGAAAAACGATGTGTAGTGACGTCTTTCTGCGGTGATGTCTTTCTTTGATGCTATAAATTAACCAGAAAAAAGAGATGATCGGTTCACGAGCTGCTTTAACTGAGGCTCTACAGCGATCTGTCACGGCACATTAAAGAGCCACAAAACGTGATTCGATTTTTCCTGCATTAGAACTCTATCCTAATATTAATAAGAACATGCCAATTAGTCTCTTTAGTTATGTCAAGCCATTAGTAATATTATGATGTTCTTCATGCTAATATTCAAAATATTTATAAATATTCAGCTATTTATGACAAAAAAACCCATCTAGACAAAGTTGACAGGACGCCTTAACAACTTGACGCTTTTGTCTAAAAGAGAACTAACAGATAATTAGAATTAAAACGTTATCTTTAATTCAAAATCCAGCTGACTCCGACTTGTTTAGAACAGACATCAGCCATAAAAGGTAAGATATGGGTAGGTTTTTAGTCTGGCCCTCCGTGGAATGGTTATACAATATTTGCATTTAATATTTGTGAGAAAGGGACTTTCTGAACTGTACACAGGTAAAATAATGCAGTGTATTAGCAATGGTAGGTTGTCGATACAGGACATTGTGATTTCTCTTCGTAATATAGTTGTAATTTGGGTTTGATATCTCTCTTCTGCTTTATGTTTACTTTTTTTTTTTTCAAGTGGCAGCTACTCACAGTTGATTACACTGCACATTCAGAGTGGGCACTTTAGGGGATTTAGTGCTTAAAGGTGAAGTATGGTTCCTGCTAAACTAGTGGCACCTGGTGGAATTACAAAAATAAATCAACGTTGCAAACACACGTCGCACCTCCACCAACTCAAACATCTCTTACGGGTGCTTCCGTGCTTGTGAAGGCATGTCTCAAAAGGTGACAGTAGACTACATTCAATAAAAGGTTCGACATTGATACGAGGATTACTTTTAGCTGTGCTGCTATGTGTCATGTCTAAATAATTGAGAAGGCTAAACACTGTCTAAAGCGAACGCGAGAGTCTCTCTTATAATAAACACATCCAACGGGTCTGCACCGGGCACATTTTTTGACATGACGTGCCACAACTATTTGAGGCTGTTCACACTGGACACAAAGTAAACATTAAAAATTGGAACATTTGTCTTATGATGTATTGAAAAGTTCATTGTAGGGTGTTGCATCGCAATGCTTTATTAGCTTTGATGTGTTCATGACACGTTACATCTTTATCTTACATACTATACTTCACCTTTAAGTCATGGGCATTTATAGTGCTGAACAGGGACCGTTTTTTTTCCCCCTAAAAATATATTGGGATATTTTTTATTTTATTTCAAGCCAGTTGAAAACATAGGATGATGCGATTATTTCGCATAGGATTATTAAACATAGGATTATTTCGCACAGTTTTAGAGACCTACCCATCATACACTTTATGCATCTGCCATATAGTGTTTTGTTGAGAAACCAACAATAAAAATGTCTAAATGCATAAAAAAAAATTTTTTTACAAAATAGAATGACTGACCTAAGCTGATCTAAAGTAACTATGTAAAATACATGTTCATGTTCTTGTTTTAAGCAATACATCGAAGACAAGGTATAATAAAATAGGGGAATAAAAGCTGTATCTGCATCTAGGGAAGCATAGTTAAGGGGTGACATCTTACGAGAGTCAAATGTTATGGGTCTAAGCTGACAAGCAGAAAACAAATGTGTAAGACTGCAATCAAAGACACATTGCCGATTCATCCAATCATAAGATTGGTTAGTACTTTGAATCTGGAATCTGAAAATTGGATGTATCTTTTCAGAAACCTCAAGTCAATGTACTTAAATGCAATGTTTACTGACAATCAAAAGTCACCTTTTCATTTTATAACAGTGACAAGCTCTAAAACATTAAAATTCCCTGATGCCGTGGTGTTTTTTGAGAGATTGGAAAAGCTCAGTCAGCATTCAGGCAAGAATAGAGAGGCCAAATAAATAAATAAAAATAGCATAAAAAACCCCCAAAAAAACAAGAGACCCCAATATCAGACACTAAACAACAGTGACAGGATGTCATTTAGGTTTAGGGACAATAGTGTCCTAAATTCTGAATGAATGTTGTTACAGCCATTGGTTTGAGTGGAAAAATCTACAAGCACACGTATGTAAACAACACAACATCCATTCAGCCACTTCTCTTCTTGATCAAATTGATAATGTATAAAACACATTTTGAGAACAACCTACATGGCTCAAAACCACTTTGGTGGTGTATGGTTCAGTTCAGGGCAGCGACTAGATACACGCCATGCCCGCCGTGTTCTAGGAATGCTGATAGAAAAAACCTGATTTGTGCTGCGTTGGAGGACGTGGTGGGGTGTGTTCAGCGAGGATTGGGAATTAAATAATGTAGAGAAGCAACACACACACACACATATAGACGCACACTCAATGATGATGTGTATCAGCCTCTCCCTGCTGTTCCCGATGCAGTCAGGCAGAAAGATCTAGGCCATCTGCTCAGCAACACAGAGAAAATAGCTCTGCGCGCAGACAGAGGGGGACACGATTAACCAACTGGCTGCATTTTTTCTATCTCTCAGAGAAAAGATGGAGTGAGAGACAGACAGAGAAACAGAGAGCGCTAAAGTTGAAATGGGATTTTAGAAATAAAAACACACTTCTTTAGACATCCGTCATAAGCAGGCACCGGAGAGAGTGACAGAGCAAGAAATCAGGATGGCAGAGGAAAAATTCACACTTAATGAGGTATGACAGTCCTGAGTCGGAAAAGTAAAGATAAATATATCAAGTTTAAAGCCCTGTACATGCAACAGTAGTCATGACAAGACCTGCAGAACCCCTTAGTAAACAGTGGTTTTCAACCTTTCTGACTCGAAGGGCCCTTATATCTACAATATCAGGCCCAATGACTTTTCCAGTTATTTAGGATTTACTGGATAAGAAATAAGGATAAAGCTTTTTTCAAATATATTATTTCTTCCTGATAAAATATTTCAGCTGGAAGAATATATATTTCTGTATTTTATTAATTTACATGACTTTTCCAGGTAGAAATCAAATTAGGCTTCCTCAAATATCGAGTTTTTCAAGACTGTGTGAATTCAAGAATATTGTGACAAAAAATACTTAATTATAATAATTAATAATATTGAGAAATTTGTTAACAATATTTAGAAAAATCTAAGAAAACATTTACAAATCAACCTAACATCAGCACAGAAATTGAGCAGATAACATCATAACAGCTTCACAACAGCACAATAATAATTTAAATGAACTTTTTTCTCTAGAATATTTCATTTTTATTGGTCGATTGTTGCATTCAGAATTTAGGGACCAATAAACCGTATTATTGATTGTCCCTTGCGACTGCTTTGGTTCACTTGCCTCAGCAGTCTCTTATTTCTCATATTATACATTAATTTACCTTAAATTAATCATTCAAGTTTGTTTATTTATGTGACAAGAAGCTGTTTAAGAAGCAGAATAACCCCAAAATGAGCCCTTATTATTACAATAGTTTATGCTGGTATGCTAGTAACGACTATCTGACAGTGAACATATTCCTTGTTTCACCCATTTAAAATGGCAAATACGGCAATTCATAAAAATCTTTCTTGAAGTGTCTTATAAATCCTCAGCAATAGCAAAGTCATGTGCTGTAAAAGCTACTATAATACCATGCGCTCTCGTTCTCATTCTATGCCTAGAAAGATGAAATAATCTGACATCTGTCAGTCTGGGATGGGAGTCTGTAACGAGATGTCAATACTAAAGTGAAACCCGCTGCCTCATGTGGATCTGAACACACACTCAATCCACTGAAGTCTTTTAAAACAGAATTTTAATTCCATGACCCAGGAGAGGTTCAGCTCAGGCAAGGTTACCATCACACATCAAAGCTGCTTTCAACATAAAAAGCTGACAATTAAGGCTTGGATTTATGTTCGGGACTGATTTATACTCAGGTTTACATTCAGCTTTCAAAAGAAACTCTGCTAATTGTGGAAGTAAAGAGCAATGCCACATGGTTCTTTGAGACAGAGATTATGTCATGTCGCAAGTAGCTCATGTACGACAGACTGTCATTGTCCCAAGAAGTTTTAAACTAATTTTATATATTGTGACAAATTAGATATATATCGAGAAGAAACTATTTTTCCCAGAACCACGGTCTTGTGGTTAGTGCATGTGCTCAACACATTGAGTTACAGTGCTCATGTTCGAATCCAGGGTGCAGCACTTCACGATAGCACTCTGGTTTTTTAGCTATTATTTATCATGCTACAAATACAAAGGCTCTCAAGAAACTAAAAACTAGGGGTGTAACGGTTCTCAGTAAAAAAAAACAAAAAAACCCTACAGCTCTCCAGCCACGGTTCGGCACGGACTTGCACTGTGGTTCATCTCAAATCTGATGACGCATATACATCTATAATATGGTTTGTTGAAAATAATGCGTAAAATAGACTGAGTTATATTGCTAATGTATGTTTCTGTCGATGGATACACATTCTGGCTTCCCCTAAACTTTGTTCAATGTGAGTGCCGTACGCTCTAATATGATCAGTCATTTACGCCGTCATCACCCAGGTGTTGATAGCGCGAGCGCAGGTGAGATCTGAACAGCACATGCTGCTACCGGTGTTTAAACTAAACTGATTTAAGCCCTGCCTTAAAGATTCAAGCCCAAGAAGACGCGAAAGACAACTCGCACACACGGCGTGAGAAGATTTGTGTTCGCTCATCCGTAGCCTCGCCTCAGACTACTATTGAGTTCTCTTTCAAGTCTTGTGCTTGAACGGACAAATTCAAACAAAAAGATATCAACATCCCCATCTTGTGAGTATCCTAGCAAACACAGTAGCAGGGCTCGACATAAGCAATGGTCCGAGGCCAGTAAAAGAGTATGCCGGCCAGTCCACCATCCTGTCATTTTGTGTGTGTATATATATAGCTATAGAGCCCTGCTACTGGGTTCGCTTGTCTCGGTTCGGAGCGTGTGTGCTTCGCACGGTTCGACGCATGCGCAATTGTAAAAGGTGTGTGCACATACATATAGACAGTAAAAGTGGAGTACGGTGTTCTGCGGGTCACGTCACGGGTAGAAATGGCAAGTGGGAGAGATAAGGAAGGCTACCCGGAGTTGGAGGATGTGCCAGCCTCATATAAGTCCGATGTGTGGGAACATTTTGTATTTTATGTTACCTATGATGACAACGGAAATAAAACAATGGAAAGAACTGCGACTGTGTGCAAGGTTGATACTGTTTTTGTGTTGAGCTGGTTGAACTTATGCTTCACTTTATGATTATGGCCTTTGCTATTGTTATAGCCTCATTATAGGGAATTATGTTTAGCGTATTTTGACTTATTTAAAGGTGCAGTGTGTGATTTTTAGCGACATATAGCGGTTCGGTTGCGAGTTGCACTAATGGCTCAGCCCACTGCTCACCCCTCCCTTTCGAAGAAGCTACGGTGGCTAAAACGGGACAAACATATCGTCGACTGAGACAGCAGAGAATAGCCAGACTAAGCCGAGAGTGTGTAACATTGTCACTGTTTCTGTACCACAGTCCATTATAAACCACATCATGGATAAAGTTTACAAAGCCATAGTCAGGTGAGGGTCTTAATATATAATATAATAATAGTAATCAGCTGATTGTCTCACAAACGTAACCAGCACATTTCTCCCCACATAGCAAACCCATAATACAGCGAGGGAGAAGAACCACATAAACTATGCAAATTTTTTCTAAAAGGGTAGTAAAAGGTTAGCTGGCTAATATGAGCTGTTACTGTGGCTGAGCTGGTTAAAGCGTAAAGCCTTGTTTAAACTCGACGCGTCCGCATGAGCCCAAAGGTGCGCGCGGCAAAAATGACATGATTGTAACAGCGTGCGCGCCTCCGCATCCCTTAGACACCATTTACTACATACAATAGGCTTTTTTTCTCTGATTTTGAAAACTCTTCGCGAACGACTTAAAATGCTTCCAAGATCGACTTGTCGCGATCGACGGGTTGGTGATTCCTGTAACATACTGTTTTACGGTCAATGACAAGAGTACTAATCAGCTGCCTCACGAACGTAACCAGCACATTTATCCCCACATAGCAAAGCCATAACACAGCAAGGGAGAATAACTAAGTTACATGAAACAATCCAACTACATATTTTACACCACTGACAAGGGAAAGTCACTACTCACGGTGTCTATCTGGCTTCTAGCTTTCTGCGGCTTCTCTTTCAAGGTAGTGACGAAACGCACTCTGTAGTGCTGTGTGTTTGCTGTCGGCTACGGTAGAAACGTGACGTCACAATATGGCAACCTTCATAGAAGGGGATTCCCGCGCCTATGTAGATATAAATGACTCATTCTAAGGTAATACAATTAACGGTTCACTAAGTAAGGTCTTTATACACCACTAAACACATAGTTATGGATCTTATATTGCATTTCTGTCAATAGATCCACAGAAATATTACACACTGCACCTTTAAAAGACAGTTTTAAGAGTTCCTCTCTTTTTCTTTTAAAAGATAACATTTTTGTAAGAGCTACACTGAAGTTGGCAGTTTGACAAATGCAAGTTAATTTCAATCATTGTGTGCTAAAACAGCACATAAGTTCCTGTAGAGATAGCGATTCTCCTTTTTTTGCCAAATAAACGAAAAGCATGTTATCAATGTCTTCTCTCTTGCTGTATCAAAATCTCACCTAGCTTTCCTCAGAGATGGTCCCAATAATGTGCTGAAAGTCACGTCAAATTCAGTTTGTGCATGATTAAATGATATAAAAAATTTTTTAATACTGTATCATAAATTGTGGATAATTAATCTATATATCATATGCTGGAGTAAATTTCTGGAGTGTTTAAGATTAAAAGAAAAAACAACAACAACAACCATAAAGAACCGAAAACCGTGACCCTAAAAGCGTGATACGTACCGAACCGTGGGTTTTGTGAACCGTGCCACCCCTAAAATAAATATTATATATATATATATATATATATATATATATATATAAAACACTAACACACACACACACACACACTGTATAATAAAAACATGCCTGGTACAGGTAATGTGTTAACACAGACTTTATTATGCAAAAGCATAAATTTTCTTTAAAATTTTGGGGTGATATAAGTCCTAGACAGTTTCATGATATTCATTAAAAAAACATAAAAAAGGGTGCTTTTCAGCAAGGTTTAGTGGCTGTTGTTGTGGTTGATACTGTTACGGACGGCCTTCTCACTGGGGGTTTATGGGGGGTTGAGTTTCACTGGTGCTCACTCTCTGTCTCTCACCTCAGTGTCACTTAATTAGCCCGCCTGCACAAAGGGAAACCAGGCACAAGAGCCCAATTTAGACCACAATAAAGTCTGGAATGACTCGACCCGCACTGTAATAGGAGTCCAAACCCCCCTTCATTTACATGCCAGAGACGTTCCTGGGACTTTGAAGATGCCAAAGACTGAGCGGAGGGGAAAAAAAGACTAAATCAAAGGAGGGACCCATAAATTCCATGAGATTCCTCCAGATGTTTCAAAATATATTTGCTGAATCATTCCAGATGTGCCACCTTTTAGTTCCCCTAAGCTCAATCTAATATTTAGATTTTTATCATTGCAAAGATAGTTGTTCAGTAGCATAGCCAGTGCTAGTTGTTCTGCTTTAAACGTAGCTTTTAAAATGAGCCGGCGTATTCAAACAGTGCCAGAACGTCTCACACACACACCTGCGTAAACTAACTAACCCTCCAGCCGGTGCTTAGGCTCTGATCTGGTTTTTATAATGCGAAGCAGTCTCATGTTACTTATTCTAGTATGAAACAGAAGAAACCATCCTAAATGCGACACTTGAACTTGCCGGGTGCCGTTTCTGCAGGCGCTGGAATGCAAGCCTTCTGGTATGCAACAAATTGACGTGAAAGACACTGCCAGCGCCTGACCGTCTGCCGATCTGTTCGACTGTCTTCCTGTCTGTATTGCCTAAGTCCCCACAGAAGATTTTGCCACAGGCGTTCTCAAACTCCACCGTAAACACGTTTCTCAGCCCAGACCGCTGCCTAACAAATGCTGAGTGGAAGTTGCACTTGCAATTCCAATGCAAACAACTACTCAGGGACGACTGCCAAACCACAATTACCTCCCACAATGCAGCGAGTGCTAAAATACTCCACCTATCCATGAACCTACGTCACATGTGCTCATATACACCACTGATTCTTGAGATGATTCTTTTGAAATCTATCTGACATTAGTTTTAAAAATAGCAACCATTCCACTCTATTATTCACAGAGGATCACATAAATGTACCATTACATTAGATTTTCACTCACAACTTCCTCTAAATTTATCCGTTCTAACTTTATACTTCATATATATATAAAATAATTATATTATAAAATGAAAATTTCAAAAATATAATGTAATATGTAATAAACCATTTTAAAGTATTGTATTTATATGTTATTTATATAAAATAATGACAATATATTAAATAAGTAATATAACATAATCTGAATATATAGTATATCATTACAAACTTTTATATTAATAAAATAATGAATATATTATAAACTTTTATAAAATATATTAAATAATATTCTAAAATAATATTATGTACCTAAATATTATATTTGATATATAATAAAACTTAAGAAACACTTAAATAACTTTAAAAAAAACACCTCGTGTAAGGTTTCACAGTTGTGACACGTCATTTATTTATTTCTGATTATGATTAAAATTCAGGCAAAATCAAAGAGAGTCTTCATCCTGAAGAAGAGTTCACAAACATTACACAAGTTCCCAAAAATAGGGGAAAATCTTTGACCATGCGGACCAGAATAAACCAAAATAATTCCTCAGTTTTATAGCCGTTTTGTCCCAGAGAACTAGAATCACTTAAGACACACAGAGACACACACAATCACACACACACACACACACACACACACACACACACACACACACACACACACACACACACACACAGTAAGTGATAGGAAATAACTGGCTCACACACACTTCCAAGATTAAAAGGCCTCTCAGCTGGAGTGAGCCGCAGCTCAACAGCCACTTGACAAATAGCAACGGTGCTCACAGAAAATGGGTAATAAGATGTGTGCTCTTTTGCTGTTCCAGCGAGAGGAAGGCAGCGAGGTCAGAAGGCACCAGAGCACCATTTCTTGCTGGAATGGCCAGATCTGTGAAAGAGACACCATTTCCGACATGTGCCATGATTTATGTAAACAGATATGTGCCCACACTACCTCCACCATCATCTTATACCTCATGGAGACGTACTCAGCCATAGCAAAGACGGAGCGAGATAGCTGACATGTCTCAAAGTACATTTGAAATGCAAGTGAGAGTCTGCAGTTGACATGACCGAACTGTAAATCACTCTCACAAGGCCGCCAGTAAAAAAAAAAGAAAGAAGGGGGGCCTTGTTTGGGCAAAACGTGGATTGTGAGAGTAAAAGCACACCTGGCTCAGTTAAAAAAAAAAAAAATTAAAAAAAAAAACTGATGTGAAGGACAGCATTCACACTCCAGCAGCAGAGTTGCCATCTACTTGCATACAAATCCCTTCATCTTATCTTTGTCATCGTATTTTGGTTGGTGTAACAGATATGGATTATCATAATTCCAATCATGGTCCTTAATCTGCTGGGCTGATTTAGGCTTTCCAGTGTAAACTGCGGCATTAATGACAAACCCCCCCACATACACAACTAGATCTCAGAGCGATGTTATTACTTCAGTGGCGAATTCAAATGCTTTCTTTACTAGATCTCTTAGCACTGTGAAGTCACCATGTCACTTGATCAAGATCGGCTCGTGATTGGCCACATTGGTCCAAACTTATAAACGCTCCATGAAGCACAAAATAATTAGTGCAGTTTCGTTCCACTTTCATTACGTTTGCCATTTGATGTTGGGCAGTCACAACAGGACCACAACGGTGGCCGCGCCAGCGCGACTTGTAACAAAATTTTGGTCGCACCAGCAGGAAAATGGGTCCAAACGAATGGTTCGGTTTGTTATGCGTACCGAACGCCTCGTACCGAATGGTTCGGTACGAATACGTGTATCGTTACACCCCTAGTCACCAGAGAAAAGTCTGTCGTTACACCAGAGGATCGAGTTATATCTTGATTAATTGATAATTATAAGGTCAATAAAAGAAACACAAGGGGTGTCACGATTCGATACATATCACGATACGATATTATTTTGATACTCCAAGACATATGGTTAACAAAAAATGTACTGTTGATTAAAAGATTAAATTTAGTATTACATTGTGGGTGTAAATTAATAGGCTTGGACTTGGTGCTGGAGACGCAATGCACAGGAAAATAGAGACACCAGAATAAAAATATTTATAATTCAGAGGCTGAAAATACAGAATTTTTTGCACTCTGTCACAATTCTACAGAATTGGTGCAAACTGCTGTCCGATAACCAAAAAACTAATTTTAAAAAGCATTTAAGTATTCAAATTTTAGATGTTTACTAAGATCCTTCTATTATCTATTGAATCCCACAATAATATTTAAAAAAAAAGTGAGCTTAATATATATATATAAATTAGGGCTGCACGATTAATCACAATTTACATGCAATCGCATTTAAATCTAGATGGCTTATCGCGATTTTGAAATCGCAAAGGCTGCGATTATCTTTTACGCGCAGCTCGTCATTGATGTACTGCTCTGTAAACACTGCTCCATCTGAAAGCACTGTTGAGTTTGAGTCACTTATAACGTGCATTTGAAAAAGCAACATGCATCAAACATCTTTCCAAACATGAGAAGCATTTATTAACCTCTTGTCCAACAAAAGACAACATTTAATAACATGCATTTACTCTAAACTCACTTCATAACGACAGATGAGCATTATTTGTGATATGATGTGGCTTCTTACACAGAATAAGGCAGCCGTGTATTTAAAAGTCATGTTTAATCAATCAAAGCATTTCAATCTTCTGTTTATTCAGCTACAACGATAGGGATTTCCTGGAATGATGCCGTTATTGTACTTTTGCAGCGTGGCATATTTATCGTGTCTGCGTGAGAGCGCCCTCTGGCGTTCAAATGAAGAGCTCTTTTCCAAAACGCGATAAACGCCATTTTTGTAAAAAATTTGTTTGTCATGTCATTTTGCTGTGTACTGAACCCATTCACTGCTCCATCAACGTTTCATGCCAAATCGCTATATTTCCTTGTTTAAAATGTACTGCAAGATCCAGTTATTTTCCAAACCGGGAAAAGCGCCAAACCTATTTTTAGCCTAAACGCGATAAATCCTCTCTCGACCAATCAGAATTCAGTGAGCGCTCTACGCAATCCAACACGGCGGCACTCTGAACAGAGGTTTGTTTATGTTCATTCATTCATCAAAATGACTGATAACACTTTTGATGGCCTTGATGAGCCAGTGAGACCTTTTCCTGGGGGAAGAAAACGCAGACTGGACAAAGAAAATCACCAAAAAGAACAAAAAAAAAGAAGGCTCGTCACTCGGGTGGCGCGATAATACCAACAGTGGGATGTCAACATAAAGTTGCTGCAAAAGGTTTCTGTCAGGCCAAGAGGCTGTCGCCGGACAATCTGATAAACACAATCTACCATTGCACCTTATCATGGTCAATTTAAAGGCCAGTTTATCTAGTTTATCTATCTGTAGGCTAGTACGTAGAGCTATTCAGCACTTTTCATGTCACATTAGCATGACATTACTTTTTTCACCGAATGACTATTAGCCTAAATGTGTTACTAAATTTAATTTATATTAATTTATACGAGTCCCTGGTTATATGTTGCATGTTCTCTAGGTTTTTTTTTTTCAAAGACAAACCATACATTTTTGAAAAAAACTTGATGGATTTATAGCGTTTTGGAAAAAAATAAAAAATAAACTTTGAATTTATCATAAACAATATTGTTGTTTGATTTAATAATCGTTGTTCAACATGTTCAGACTGAGCCAAAAAAACATTTTAACAGGATAAATTGAATATTCACAAAATGTGTGGGTCTAGGTAAAAAAAAATATTTTCCTGAAAACTATTGAAATGGATTTATAGCGTTTTGGAAAAGAACTCCTCAAATGGAGCAGCATTTACTACCGGTCAGCCGCGCTGCACTGAAAAGCTGCACATAAAATATCGCAGCCTTTGCCAAATCGCGTGCGGTTTTATTGTGATTAATCGTGCAGCCCTAATAAAAATCATCATTTATTGAGTACTTTCAATTGGGAGGTGGCTGTCCCGAACCCTAACCCCTAAATTTCAACTTGTGAAAATGATATTGAAATATATATTTTTTTTAAATTCCATTGTTGTTTTTAAAAACTATCTTTTTGATTTATTTAAAAAAAAAAAAAAATGTGTCCCGCATTTTCATGTCACTACCAAAACAGTGTGTGTTTTAGTCCATTGGCTGAGACTTTTTTGATCAGGAAATATTCCTGTGTCCCTCTCTCTCGTAGCCTCTCTTTCAGTGTAGATAGGTACCATCATTTTTAGGGAAATGTGTTAAAAGTCTGAAAATATGTGTGTAACTTTAAGGGACGTCACTACTAAGCACCTTTTTTCTGCAATTAAGCAAACTTTTTTGGGTGCAATTCCATAAAATGTTGTTTTTGTTTGTGTACAACTGTTCAGAACTGTGCTAGGTAACCATGTGCTGGCTATAATCTTTGAACTAGGCTCAAAAGTATCTTAAATTGTCAATACCAAAACAGTCATGACCGAAACATGCCATCATTGTTTTGGTAGTGACAAAAGGGAACACAATCATTTATTTGGGGGAAATAAACAATTTTTGTACAGTTATGCAAATCATTAGTATCTTAGTATGTTTTAGTAGTGTTTTAGTATGCAAGTTAAAATTCTGGATCCCACTTTATATTAAGTGGCTTTAAGTACTATGTACTTACATCGAAAAATAAGTACAATATACTTGTGTTCATGTTGTATTGTAAAACATTTTTGCTGCTATTGAGGTGTGATACAGGTAAGGTTAGGGACAGGTGTGCTGGTATGGGTAACTTTAAGGGTGGATTAAGGTGTAATGGAAGGGTCAACAGTGTAATTACAAATGTAATTACATACATTAATTACAGCTGTAATTACATGCAGGTATTTTTCGAAATATAAGTACAATGTAAAACATGTATGTACACAATAAGTCCATTGTCTCAAATTATTAATTTCAATGTAAGTACATAGTACTTAAAGGCACTTAATATAAAGTGGGACCATAACATGTATTTAGAAAATAGATAGGCTGAGTTTGCATTTCATGCCAAGAGCGTTTGAAAGCAGCGTCTATTAGCGGGTACCGAATATACTCTGTATTACCAGTACTGCAGAAATGCTGGTACCATCAACTTTTTTTTAGGACCAATTGGTACTGGTAGTATTGGTAAACTTAACAACCCTATTCTGCCTCATGATGAAAACAAAATAATGGCCAAAATCGTAGTGTTCGATGCTCAGAATGCACCATGCCACATCCCAAGAACAGTCACAGACACCTTGGTTCACACGAGCAAACCTATAAAGTCATTACTGTGATTTAAAACGATCTAAAGCATGTGTCGCTCCGCCTTCAGAAATAGATAGAAGACTACTTCACATTTCTGTCAGTGTATTTTAATTAACGCCTTTGTGATAAAGGGTAATGTCACTGAGCTGGAATATGAATTCTGCACTGTAGAGTTGCTTATGGCTAATGGCCTGCAGTTCTGACACAGAGGGTGCAGGATCAGTACCTAACAGCCTTGAATTCATTGGTCCAAAATCCCATTTCACTTAACGATATACTAAACATATAGTTCTGACTGGGTGTGATAGTGTTGCGTCGCCAAGCGTTTGGCCATAAATTTACATACATGTCTCTTGAGATTTATAAAGTTGTGCCTGTTTTGGATTAAAAAGCATTTGGTAAATGCAAGAAACTAAAAGTACTGAAGAAGGGAACCGAGGGGTGCCAGATGCAATATTGATTCATTGGCTGAAACCTTCTCTAAAGCGTGTGCATGCGAAACCTCACACAAATTTGCAGTGAATACACTATATATATATATATATATATATAAGACTTCCAGTGTAGCCACGGCACGTAAGCTATTTGGCGCTGTCACTGGCTAGCACCTAGTGAGGTGTTAAACAGCACTCTATTTACCCCAAAGCGGTTATCTGATAGAAAGTCTGCTTTCTGACCGAACCACCGCAAGTCAACTCAAGTTTCTCACCTTTATTTGTAGTTTCACAAAGCAGCTTTACAGTGATAACAAGAAAATGATGCATTTCGGCTGTTGTTCAGCTGAATTCAGTTCCGTTGTAAAGATCCTCAATTATTAATTTAGTTCATTTCATCTATAAAGCAGTCTGCAAAAAATTATGTTATCGTCCAGCTCAGTTCAGTTCTCATTCAACATAGTCAGTACAGTCAATAATATTGTTGAATATACAAGTCCCCAACTAAGCAAGCCAGCAGGGGGGGGGGGGGGGGGGGGGGGGGGGGGGGGGGGGGGGGGGGGCTCTGGCCAATGAACCGACACAGTGTAATTATGATTGAGGCTGAACATCAAGAAGAAATTAATTTGACTCCATGCAAAGAGTCCATGTTTGTATTCAAATTTTCAGGTATTTGACAGGTAAGTGCTGATTTTACTTCCAAAAGACCAGCAAATCCATTTTTTTCTGTTATATATACACTACCAGTCAAAAGTTGAGTCTGTAAAATATGTTATATTTACAGAAGTCTCTAATGCTCACTAAAGCGGATTTTTTAAAATACAAAATACAGTGAAAAAAGAAAAAAGTAATAGTTAAATATTATAACAATTTAAAATAAGTGTTCTATTTAAAACT
Organism: Meda fulgida; assembly: GCA_030578275.1. Taxonomy (NCBI): domain Eukaryota; kingdom Metazoa; phylum Chordata; class Actinopteri; order Cypriniformes; family Leuciscidae; genus Meda; species Meda fulgida. The sequence goes on along the minus strand of CM060636.1, from coordinate 10,641,509 downwards.
ATATTTTTAAAACGTAGAAAAATTTAGTCCTGTAATGCAAAAAAAGCTAAATTTTAATTATTTCAATGTCACATGATCCTTCAGAAATCCTTCTAATATGGTATGTTGGTGCTTAAAGGGATAGTTCACCCAAAAAAGAAAATTCTTACTCACCTGTATGAGTTTCTTTGTTCTGCTGAACACAAAAGAACATATTTTAAAGAATGTCAGTAATCAAACAGTTGTAGGCCACCACTGACTTCCATTCTATAGAAGTTAATGGCATCAACTGTCTGGTTACCAACATTATTCAAAATATCTTCTTTTGTGTTCAGCAGAGGAAAGAAACTCATAAAAGATTTGGAACAACTTGAGGTTAAGTAAATGATGGCATAATTTTCATTTTTGGGTGAACTATCCCTTTAAGAAATATTTCTTATTAATATCAGTTAAAATCAGTTGTGCTGCTTTTTTTTTTTTTTTTACTGAACCCAAACTCTTGAACTACAAAAAAAGGGGAAAAAAGCTCTTTGTGGTTATCACATGCTCTGACACATTAGCTGTGGTGCTCATGCGGACGATGCAGGTTTGAATCGGTTTCGCAACATTTGTTGATCATACTTCCTTCTCTCATTATCCATACTAATAAGTAGTGAAAGCTGAAAATAAAATTAACAAAACAGTCTATTTTGTTCTATGGACGGCACAACTTATATAACTTAAAAAATATATAAAAGCTTCAATCATTTCAGTCAAATGAAGCTTCTTAGGGAAGTCTGAATGAACTTCACTTACCCAGAGCGAGTTGATTCAACAAAACTAAAAAATGCTCATCTCTCGTAAGTTTCTTTTACATAAAGAGCACAAAATCGGTCTGATAGGACTGATAGGATAAATGTATAAGCAAGGGTTCAGAGTATAACATCCGTTACTCCATTATAGTTTATCATCAGTCGTAACGTTGTGAAAACTCAATTCTAGAAGTCCAAAGCAAATCCTCCAGCTGATAAAACATATGGGGAGCGGAGGTCAACGTCTGAGGTTCATAGTCCACAGCTCCCCTTAAAGATAAAACACTCACAACGGTCGGGGGCTGAAAAATTCACAAATTATTAACAAGGGTTTGACGCATGGCTATTATAAACAACCATTTTAAAGCTCAATTTTGCACACATCAGTAACCTGAGTGTGAAACGCTGTGTCGTGATTGAAATAAATCCCATTCTTGGACTGATCATCGTGATAGAAAGTTTTGACGTTACCCAAGTGGTCTAGCTCATGGACATGCCTTTTTGAATTTTGTCCTTCTAGCATAAAAATTAGATGCGTGGATCTCCACACTTGAACCTCACTGGAGTTGTTCATCAACAAAACCAGGAGCTCTACCTCTTTAAGCCTTCATATTCTCCTTAAAACTTGTCTAGTAAAAATGACAGCTGCAGGTCGCTCACAAAAGGGGGCAAAAAGCATCCGGCGAGAAACCTAAAAATGCCCTGCCATAAAAAATTTTTTAAAAACTTGTATGGGTTTAAGAGGTAAACAGTCCACCCAGCCCCAAAATCAAAGCTCTTTAAACCGTACCCATGCCCAGCACCACTTTTGTTCCTGAATTACGGCTGACAGAGGAATGCACCCCCTCAACTATGAATGTCAATTTCTCATCAAGACCATGAACTTCACAGATGGGGGTGGAGAAAAAAAAAAACACCTCCTGACCCTCAAAAAGAGCTCCTCACCCTCCTCTCGACCCCCTAAAAAACTGTTTTTGTTGAACTAATTGTGGTTTACTTTTATGGTCCTTAAAAGGCCAAGGACAAAACCATCTACACCTTATGGATCTGCACAATTAATGATTTACAGATAAGCAGTGAGTGATTTCACAAAGCAGAATACTTCCATAAATTATGTTTTTATGATGCAATACAAGCTTTCACTCCCTAGTACTTTCCTCTGTGATTTCCATCAATGGATTCATTAAATCCTTGTAGGCAAAAAAATAGACAAAAACTAGGTATTTAGCACCTGTGCCCTTGAGCTGAAAAAAAAAAAAAAAAGAGTTAAAAAACCCACCCTGGTCTGCACACTGCGGAAAGAACAAAAACATCACGAGTATATCTAGCGCTGTAATTTGAAACCCTGCTCAATTACCTCCACAAAAGCATTTGTAAATGCAAATAATCATTCATGTTTAAATGATTATGTGTCTGATTTTAGCAGGTCAGAGCTGTGCATCTACTTGACATCAGGAAAAAGCACTCCGCTTGCAAGCAGCCACATGTCTTGTGTTGCAAACTTGAGGTAAGGATTTTTTTGGGCTTTCATAAGCTTTGGCTAAATATGCTTATTAAAAGAGAAAATAATTAATAAATAAAAGATATATCATAACATAAAACAATGATCATAAAAATGATTTTAAATTATCAAAGTTTTAGGAATTATTTTTTTTAAATATTACTTTTAAATTATTATTCAGGCTTTGTTTTGTTTTTATAAAAAAAAAAGGGTTTAAAGTTTAACAACCAGTTATGGTTAATAAAATTTGAATATTTTAACCAAAGCTTTTTAAAAGACAAGGATTTATGACAAAGACTAAATTAGCCGTGCAGATTATGTGAAGCATAAAGCACACATCTGCAATAACATAAGAACGTTTTACTAACACACCTTTGTTTGCTACTATTAAAACACATGCCTACAGAAATATATAACTATAAAACCACAAATTAATTTCAGCTTTTACATCCAGATTTCCCAACATAGAAACACACATGAGAAGCCTAAACACACCTTCACAATTAGTCTATTATGTTGCTTAGCTCTGTGGTTTTTCTGGTACTGTGCTGGGAACATTCGGGGGTTTTGGGAAGCCCGGCATTCCTGCTGTCTCTCATCTCAGTGAACCGGTGGGGTGATGATGTATTCAAGGTGTAACACGACTCCCGCATGAAAGAGCAACAGAAACAATTTAACAGTCCTGCCTATAGCTCCCGAGTGAAAGTGTAGAGCATTCTTGTTATTCAACCTAACTTACAGTATACGGCCTCTGTGTGAGAACTGAATCATGTGTGACTGCTGAACTAATCTCCATGCATGACAAGTAAACTCATATGCAAAAGAGAGTTATGCATGTGTATCATTTATTGAAGAACAGGTTCATTTACCAAACCACATATTCATGCATGAGTAAGAGGCATGTACAAGGCAAATACTCAAGACTTAAAACTGTTTTGCTTCCAGGTTATTATCTTGACATGTTATACATCACGTTATCTAAATCTCCTGCCTATTTGGTCTATTTTTGGCATCACTCACTGATATCACATTATCTCTACTGCTGCAAATTGCACAATGATTTCAGAATCACACCGACCGTTGGAATTTAAGAGGCTCAGATCTTTTCTAAAAACAAAAAGAAAGAAAAAGACAGACCATTTTTGAAAATCATATAGATACTGCCTTAAATATGTTTTACAAACATCTATCATTTATTCATCCTCATGTCATTCTAAAATCCGTATTACTTCATTGTAATGAACGTTTGAGAATATATGGACAGATATTAATGTTTGAGAATGTATGAACGTTTGAGAAAATATGGACACTCATTTAAAAAAAGTGAATGAAGGCTGTCTAGCTAAAAAAAAAAGACAAAATTTTCATAAAAACAAACTTGTACACTTCTCCATGAAGCCATAATAATTTTGTCATACAGACCGATTTTATGACATTACAGACATCTGCACCAGCTCTTGATTTTCATGAGAGTTGTGAGAGTAGCACTGTCCGATTAGTGAATGAACTGTTGTTTTGAGTTTGATATTCTAATTAATCATCAGTTCTAGTTCACAAAACCAGATGAACTGATCTGATGATCAGGTCTCAACAGTGAACATCTCAATAGAGAAGATTTTAAGTTTAAAAAAAACTTCTGTAGAAATGTTCATGTTCAACTCAGACAGCATATGATTCATTTCAACTATTTTTATGATAACTTTATGGTGCTTTTGAGTCTTTTATGAATCTTGACAGTCTCAGATCCCATTCACTTGTTATATTGAAAAGAGCAGACAGAAAATTCTACACAAATTCACTTTTGGTGTTACAAACAGAAAGTCATACAGGTTTGGAACATCATAAGGATGAGTAATAAAAAAAATTGTGAACTATTCCTTTAATATGATGGAATAACATCATATGGAAACCACACCTACATTTCTACTCTCAGCCGTCGATTTAAAAAAAAAAAAAAAGAACATTTTGAATCACCCGTAACGTTTGTTCCTCGGACAGAGTAATTTTGTTATTAAATCTAGTCACAATAAATAGATTTCAAATGAAATCCTCTTGCTTTGAAATGATTTGTCACTTTCCTCAGTAAACTACTCCACTTCACATAAAACGCCAAAATGTGTCCAAGTTTATAACCGAATCACGCATCAACTAACTATCTCATACACAAACGGTGCTCAGCTCGCGGCGTTATTTGAGACCAAAGTGCAAGGAAATTGATCAAATGTGGGCTTTCTGCAAGTAAAGATTCATTTACAGATGAAAAACAAAAATATTGGCTGAAGCTAACCCGCTTTTTTTCTTTCAGTTACATGGCAAAGCTGTTTGCGATTTAATTAATTCTTACTGACGTCCGACGCTTTTCAACTAAAGGAATGTATTTTTCGCTAATTATTTGACTGATGCGCTTTGTTGCTTTGCGTTTGTAAATACGAAAAATCCTACACACACACGTCTGCATTTTTCTGTTTTCCAGCCAGGAAAGTGATACAAATTATGCGCGAGAATCCAATACCTGCACGTATAAGATTGCACGAGCTTCAACTCTGCAACACAGCCTTAAAAATACGACACTATCGATGTTAAATCATACCGCATATCAAGATTAAAACATTTAAGGAGTAAGCGCGATACTGAATGAGGTGTCACTGTCCGAGCGCGTGCCACCTCGTTTGCACGCCCAACTTTTGTTTACCTTTAGTTTGATTTATAAACAAATGTCCTGATCCACACCATGCACTTGACTGTTAGGCATTATTGATTATGATTACATGCTTTCCATTCGCCACGAATGTAACCTTCAATACATCCCGAGTCGATAATGAGCGATCTAAACTAGCAATTCCATGTTTCTTTTTTTTTTTTTAAGCGTTTGTTTTTGCCTCCCTCAGGCTAGACTAAAAAGTAAAACACTGTACCCTCCAACTCTCTCTTGCAAACCAAAGAAACTCTGGTGGAAAAATAAATATCTTTCAGTAGTCTGGGGGTAACGTAAACTTACCCAATGACAAGAAAGGTTTGGTTTCCATGTCTGGTCGGTTAGCTCATGCCAGCTGACGCGCGCGCGTTGTAAGCTGTCGGCGTCCCTCTCTGATGACAGTATAAGACGGATCCACGCGGTAAAAGTGAAAAGCTTTGCGATAGTGTCAAATGTTCACTTTATGGCACTACTTCTGTTTGTTCACGCTTCTGCTCGGCTCTGTCTACAACTCTCCAGTCCACACTACTGCAAAGGGACCCAGTAAAGGGGACTCCCACTGACGTTCACGCGGGCACATTTAGCAGCGACGCGTGAGGGGAACGTTAACCCCTCCTGTGCCGCTCTGCTTGCCTACAGCCTTGAAGATGCTAGTAATAAAAAAAAAACAATGTTTCCTTGAATAAGAAGCATTGTATGCACAATATATATATATAAAACATATGTGGCATATATTTGTATGTGTATATATATATATATATATATATATATATATATATATATATGCTATATATAGGGCTTGACATTAACACCTGCCAAATTACACCCTGAGGACTTTAACAGTGACATGTAATGCAGTCACTCCTATGTGACACTTTGGCTGGTTGAATTTTATATATCGTCACCTTCCTAAAATAATTGGCAAAGTCATTTTTTGACAAAAATGATTTTTTTGCATAATTCATCTCCTCATGATGCTGGCCACCTTTGGTAAAATCACCCCCATCCTCTGTTGAACAGATCATGCAATTCTACCCCTATAGTATAATGGCCTATGTCAAGTGTGTGACTTAGGCCGTTTTATTTTGCCTAAGTCAAAAGGAAATGAGACAATTTTACAAGCTTTTTAAGATGGCAGGTGCATCAAGAAGATCGAAAAGCTACTTAACCTTATAACAGCGCAGCGCTTCTGTGTTGTACGTCACACGTAGGCTCACTATTGGCCGACGCTAGTCATGTGTGTGATGCGTGTGACGTACAACACAGAAGCGCTCCGCTGTTACACAACGTGAACATACTCGAGGCCCACAGTGAAGAAAATGAATAATTGAATAAAGTCGTTATTTTTGTTTATTTTTGCGCACAAAAAGTATTCTCGTCGCTTGATAAACTTAAGATTGAGCCACTGTAGTCACTTGGACTATTTTAACGATGTTTTTCATAACTTTTCTGGGCCGGCAAGTTTCAATCCCTTAGAAGCCTATGGAGGAGTGATCCAGCTCTCAGATTTAATCAAAAATATCTTAATTTGTGTTCTGAAGATGAACGAAAGTCTTACGGCGTTTGAACAACATTTACATTTTGGGGTGAACTAACCCTTTAAATATTTGAACAGAATCGACACAAAAGAGTGATTCATTATGTGAATTGAGGATCGCTCATGCCCAGAAAAAAAAGATACAGCTCGCTTGGAATAAACTACGCATTTAACAACTTATTGAGTTGAAATAAAACAACGAGAGGAACGTCGCCAAACGTAAAAGTACATTTTTTTCATTAGAAATGTACTTGAGTTAAAGTAAAAGTACCTACATTTAAATCTACTCTTAAAAGTAAACCAGTCAAGGAAACATCATGCCTGTTGAGTGTCATCACTACTTTGATAATTTGCCATATTAATAGGCATCAGGCAAGAACCCAGCAAAGAGCAGCTGGAGGTAGAAGAGAGAAGATGCACATGCCTCCTCAGAATGATGTTTAGTTTGTTTGTTAGCGTTTTATTGTTAACAGAGTTGAACATTTCAAATTGCCTAAGTAACAAAGGCATTTTAAAAATCGGCCTAAGTCATTTATTCCTGTTACGTTACATAATTGACATGCATTGTTTTTAGTATGTCAATAGTCATCTTCTGCCATAACCTTTTTGAGTGACATTATCAATAAATATCATATATTCAATGATTGGTTCAGTTTTTTTTTGTTTTTTGAGAAACCTGAAAAAAATGACTTAGGCAATTATTTTTAGGAAGGTGACGATATAATATATATATTTTTCAATTAAGAACCCCTGTGGTGAAAATCAAGTTTGTAATGTTGTTTATGTCTATGTGGCGTTTTAACATGCTTTAAGACAAACCATGTGCATGCAAATGCATAAGTCAACACCATTGCAGAGTACTTCCTTCTTAAAACTGCAATGAAAAAAAATGAAATCGCTGGTGTGTCTTACATCAGAAACTACCTTGTAACTAATCATGTTAATGTGAGCATATCATTAATTGCTGCTGGTTATCCCAGTATATTTTTTTGTTGACATGAAAAATCAGGTACATTTAGCAATAGCAGGTGAATTATGTATATGATATTACTATGTTATGATAAACTATGCCTTTTACCACTGACGTTCTGAGTTGTTCAAAGTGTTTCTAAGGATGCTGATTTTTAGAAAGCAGCTGTGTGACTCTGAGATGTAACATTAGCAACACATTACTAGCTGTTTGATAACGTAGTCAAGCCAAAGGCTAATCATTGTAATTACCGTTATGTGTCCAACGTTGTAGAGAGCAATACATGAAACACATTACCATTCTGACACATCGACTTGTAGATGAGAACGAGCCTGTATGAGTGAGTGGAGGCGGCACAAATATATATTTTTTACATAATTCTTTTTTTAAATGTCATTTTTGTGATCAAAGATGACTTTAAAGGGATACAATTGACCAAAGGGGGACTTTAATCTGAAATAATAAACTAAGTGCAATGTAATGTATACATATCTATACTGAAATCTGATACACAAAATAATGTAAAAATGCTGGTCTTGACGAGTATTCACGTAAACACAGTCAGTTATGTTTTAAGTGAGCGTAAACAGTTGAGAAAGAAAACACGTGTAACAGTATAATGGATCTGTGCGTCAGGTGTTAAAGTGACAGCAGCCTAATTTACCTGCTGCCAAATTATGATATAATATTAAAAATATCTATATAGCCGTTTTTCCTGTATTGATGTAAAAAATGTGGCCAGTGAAAATGCTGAGTGGCTAGTAACTTTGAAAAACCACTAGCCACTGTGGCTTGTGAGTAAAAAAAAAAAAAATGTCATGCGTCAATGTGTCACTATATCTTTTTTTATTTTCATGTAATTTTATTACACATTTATTAATGTTATGTATGTGACGTCTTCTATCAGTGGCAATTCTTCAGCTGCATTATTATTTACATTTAACATAGGTTGTTATTTAAATCTTTCCTCTTTATACTTTAGCTGGGATTATATGATTATTCTAGTTGTCCACACTAGGAGATGCATTAAGAGCTTTGCGAGATTATGTAAAGAGGTCATGGATATCATGCTGTCAAGGCTGTGTTGTGGTGCACTGTTTTCTGGAGGATGAGGGAAGTGATAAAACAATACTTTACAAATACTGCTCTGTTTGCATGTGTTTACAGTAAACTATGCATACAACCTCCCCATAAAAAAAAATCATATCCCTATCCACTTAAAAAATGAATCAATGTATCTGTTGCAGATGAATCCAACTTTGCCACTAGGGAACAGGCCTTGCAGCCAGTTTTCTACAGCAGCATGTGGCACTACAGGATCCATATTAGCCCAGAGAGAACTAGGGCATTTATCCAATATTACACCCGGTCAATTGGATATCGTCGCGCAGATTTATCGTTACTTCACACAGCTGTCTTAGCTTGCTGGGGATCTGTCCACTGAGTTGCGAATAGCGCGCACATGGAAGAGGCTTTTGGTGATGTATATGAGAATTCCTAGCAGCATGAGTAACCGTGGGCTAAAAAATGTTGGCGGCCGTCCAGAAGCAGAATACTTCTGAGGCACGGCAGAAGTTTTTTTGCAAAGCTCTCTTATTTTGTTCATGCAGATAAATGTATATATACATGCAGTCCTGGAGCCAACCTGGGGGCCTACGAAAACACTGCATCGCTCGCTGAGTGTTTGAAGGTGTTCTCCGCAGTTCGGCTGGGGGAATGATTCATAATTAATGCAGCGCACTGCGCATTAGAGATCAAAGCCGTTTGTCTATGCAATAAACCTAAAGCGGCCGTGACTGGGCTCAGATGAGGGTGCGTGGATGTGAGGGACACTGTGGTGTGTGTTTTTTCCCCTTCAAACCCTCCGGGTGTCACAGAGACAAAAACGTCCCACCACCAGGTAGTTTAACCAGTATTTTGTTCTAAGCAGACCTTCACATTCACCGTGGTCCGTGACTTCATGTGCAACTTTGAAAAAATTTCAACTTTCAAAAACAGTTTTTATGAGTTGCACAGCACGGAGACAATCTATATTAGAAAAGAGCAATGTGGCTGTAGTTATGGTCACTCTATGGACTGTACAAATGAGGCATGTTAGTGTCTGTTGATGTATGTTACAGCTTCTGGACACCATCTGAACCTATAAATCAATGATGGTGGGTGATGACATAAGCCACGAGCCAAGGCACAAACTTGTATTTGTACACGTATGTGCTCTACATACAAATTGGTAAGTTATCTAAAGCAAAACGATGGCATAAATGATGATTATTATCTGAAGCACGGCTCGATGATAACGTTTCCCACGGAGGCACAGCAGGAGGGTGTTTTTTTGCGTAACACCACTCCACAAACGGCGCAAGGAATCTCAAGCAACCAGTGAATGCAAATTATTCAAATTTCACTCTTATTTTACATAGATGTAAGAATGATAATCAACAATGCCCTGGAAATTATATCAGCGAGAACAAGTACAATGTGGAATTGTCCCTCGCTATGTGCGGTCACGTCTCTGAACAAGACCAAATTGAAACCACCTCCTGTGCATCATATAGCTTCGGTGATGACACATACAGTGGCCACTAAAATATTTGGACACTTAAGCTTTGCTTTATAAATGTATGAATGTCACCGTTGATAGACAAAATGTCAAAACAAGTGACAATTATACATTTTAAAAGAAAGAGCACATACTATTCAAGCATATATATATATACATAAAAATACATATATATATGTATACATATAAATATAAATACACATATACACAGTGAACAAAATTATAAATGCAACACTTTTGTTTTTGCCCCCATTTTTCATGAGCTGAACTCAAAGATCTAAGACTTTTTCTATGTACACAATATTTCTATTATATATTTCTCTCAAATATTGTACACAAATCTGTCTAAATCTGTGTTAGTGAGCACTTCTCCTTTGCCGAGATAATCCATCCAGCTCACAGGTGTGCATATCAAGATGCTGATTTGACAGCATGATTATTGCACAGGTCTGCCTTAGGTTGACCACAATAAAAGGCCACTCTAAAATGTGCATTTGAGGGACTCAAACACAACTATTGTGTTGCCGAAAACTTTTGAATGAAGATGTCCAAATTTTTCTTATTTAATTTAAATACATAATTTTTTTTAGAAGATACATGCATGTTTCCCAGAAGACAAATTAAAAAAAAGTTTTGGGGCCACTGTACTTTAGGAAGATTTTGTTAAAGTACCATAGTGCACAAAAATGATAATAATAAATCTTTTTCTAAGAAAGAGTTTTTCTAAACTGCAGTACCACTGACTTTCCTTGTGCGCTCCATGAGGGATTTTGTGATGTATGACTGCCCACTGTAGAGGTCCTTTGGCCTGCTGATTATAGAGTGTAAGCACTCTGCCGTGGTTCAGATGGATGTTTAGCCTACGGCTCGCACTCTGTAATCTAAGACAGACACAGCACACTCTTTTAAACGCCTCAATCAGCCTCTCTCTCATCTGCCCGCAAGACCTGGTTATTTAATCCTTTTCTTTGGCCTTGATTAATGGCTGCTTGACCCCTGACCTCCCCACATATAAATCTCCGAAGGGTGTTTTGGGTCTCTTAGGGCTTCTCACTTCAAGACCAATTCTCTCTCACCATCTTCACGTGCAAGTGTTTATAGTGGGGCATCTCTATTGGATTCTTCGGGTTTGAATAATGCGTCCAGGCCTTGGGGGGACATCGCCGTGACGACCTCCGCTGAGGTAACACTGACAGTTTCTCTTTCAGGTCTCAAACGTCATGATAAATGGAACGCGGTCCTTTCGGTCACCACTGTGCTCAGGCGTTTGCAACACGCTCATCCATAATGGCTGTTTGCACTGATGCCATTCTGCCGTTACTATGGGGACCTGGTTCCTCACAGCACGAGATTCATAAGGAAATATAAATCTTTTCCCAACCTAGATAAAATAAATTAGATGAAGCCTGGAGATGTTGGATTATAACTAAATCTTTTTTTCTTCTTTAAAAAAAAAAAAAAATCTGGAACAAAACTGATTTGCACGGATTCCAGATATCGAGAAATCCAATCCAAGGTTGATCACACACACATTCCAGTGAGGCTAACTGATGTACAAACTGCACATAGACATACAGAAAACCATAGAAAAGGATGGATAGAGGAAGAGCCTGGAGGCCTGATAAAAAAAAGAAGGGTAAAAAGCTGGACTTCTCCCCTCCTTCAGCCTGAGGGATTCTCTGTGGTCAGCAGCAAAGCAGAATGGGTCAAATTCCTCACATGGGGTCAGAGTGATTTCTGAAGACACTGCAAAAGCTAGAAGCTGACTTCCTCTTCAGATTGGCTTGTGCTAAGGAACAGGGAACTTGACACGCACAAGTAGTATCTGGACAATTAAGGACATTTATGTATGAATGTTATTGCATTAGATATCAGTTCAAAAGTTTGTGTTCAGTAAGAATATATTTAAAATGTAATTTATTCCTGTGATGGCAGAGCTGGATTTTCAGCATCATTACGCCAGTCTTCAGTGTCACATGATCCTTCAGAAATCATTCAAATATGCTGATTTGCTGATGTTGAAAACAGTTGTGCTTCTTAATATTAAATGGTTATATATATTTTTTCCTTTTATTAATTGATAAATAGATAGTTATAAATTAGTCACTGCTTAAATATTAAACAAAGTGGGTTATAAAATATTATAAAACTGTTTATTTTAAAGGAATATAGAATAATCGTTACCCTTTTTTTCCAGTTTTAAAAAGTTATAAAAGTTATTTTCAAAATTAAGACAAACAAATAAATACAAAAAATCCAGACGTTTTTTGTCTGTATAGTTTTGGTTTTTGTTTCATGTTCATGTTTAATAGTATCATGTGATTCCCTTTTCCTCATGTGATCTTGTCATGTGTTTCCCAAGTCTCATGTGTTATGTTGTCATTGGTTCATTGTTTTGATTGTTCACAGGTGTTTCTCGTTTAGTCAGTATTTTCCCTGTAATCATTGTTGGTGATTTTCAAGTAAAATAAAGTCTGTTGTTTATTTTGTATCTGTTCACATTAGAAAAATACTGCACTTGGGTTTGTTGTAGAAAATTTAATAGTCATTTATTCCTAACAGATATCATAAGGGATTGAACCTATTCAATGTGTAAAAGTATATGTGTGTACGTGCTTGTGCGTGACGTTTCAGGAATATATGAGACAGGACCTCTTGACCTTAGGGATGGTCAGAATTGGCTAGTTTATTTCAGGGCCAGGTTGTGTCCTTAAGAAACTGAACAGCAGTGGGGACCTTATCTGAGTGGGTGAAAGGGTAACTGCTGTGAGGAGGAACCTTGAAAAGAGTATAAAGGCTGTCTCATGTCTTCCTGGTGCGCGTCACTCACTTCACAGGGTAACTGCTGTGATGGCGACTGGGCCTATTCTTGCAAGAATAAATATTTCTCTTTTTATAAATTTGACTCTGAGCGTCTCTTACGCAGTGATGATGTTTAACAGAAGTTTTGCCACAACAGGTTATATCAAGCTCGCCTACAGTGTACTTAATGTTACAACAGCAAACTATTCAATATTTTTGATACAATGCAGTAGAATTCATACAATTTTAAATACCAAGTGTGCACAATTACAGCACAGAAATGTATTTCTATACAGAATTACTGATACAAATAGTGAACAAAAATGTAGAAGTCTGATTTAAAACTGTAGCATAATCTCACATTTCAAATGTAGAGGCTTTTCGTAGCAGACCGCACATTAAAGCACATCAAAATGACTGACAACCACATGCAGCTTCCAGTGTGTGGTCAGAGAATCAATAAGCAGATGAGATGATTTCACATGCGGAAAAATACCCAGATTGCTCTAATACCACTGAATGTGAAGAGACCGTTTAGACGGCTTCATCGCTATGGGGCTTTCATTCAAGCTGGAATCCATTTGAAACGGTGGATTTATCTCACGATCGTGCAGCAGAGATGACAAGACGATGGAGAGCAGCTGAATTGAGAGGAGAAGAGATGAAATGACGGCCCTACAGCTCAATATTTTCATAGGCAATTAGAGTCCACTGCTCAGAGGGCAGTTATCAATATTGAGGCATTACATCACAATCGCTCTGCTGGAGCAAGTGACGGCTCCACTGCAGGGATCCACCACAACGCTGGCATACATCAAGCTTTAAATCCCATTACACAGATATTGGCTACATTCAAATTGGCAACGTGATAAATATCTGACATCTCGGTTTATTGCCAAGGCAAAGAAATGGGAATCATTTTCTCCTCAGAGTCCGATACTCACAACCTGAGTAGATACCATTTTCACCCAGAAAGAAGGAAACACTCACTGGAAGGCAAGGAACGGGACTAGGGTGTTTGGAATGTAGACAATCGCAAGACAAATGTAGGCTATGTGAAATATAAGGTGAAATATAAGTATTTTTAATGAAATCTAGCTTAGGAAACAATTCTGCTTTCTTGGTTGCATTTAGTCGACAAGACTATACTGTAGGTGTACAAATTTTCAAAGGCTGGTAACAGCATGAAATGGAAGTTACGGTATTTTATTCCCTATAAAGTGTGGCAGGGATGAAATTCTAAGCCCGGAAGACTAATATTCGCCAGTGGCTCCCTCAAGATTTTGCTATGGGTTTTTATAAAGGGTTTTTTCAACATAAGTTTACGACACTTGGACGGTCTGTGAGACAGTTTCTCGAAGAAAAAGAAAAAGTAGGACGGCACTTGATCTTGTCCATCAGGAATTGTTTGGATCATTGGATTGTTGTTGTTTGCTATTGCTGTGATGTCATGTGAGTGACAGATTGTCCCGCCTTCACGCTTGTAAACACGACATCGGCGAAGATGGTTGCAAGAGGGAGGGTCAGTTATTTTTATATTTTAAATATTACGAGGGCACATTAATAAAAAAAAATAATGATGTGCATGGATAAATCATTTAAAACAAATACTGGAATATTAATAATAAAAAACAAGAATTATCCATTTTGATTTCAGTTACTTTAAATCAAGGTTTCCCACTGAGGAATGATGTTTCAAATCTGCTCGTTTGGTGGCACTACTAGCATTAGCATGTTACCTGAATCCAAGTCAATACAACTGCAAAAAATAAATATTCAAACACAATGTAGGATTATGGTTTAGTGTTTAACTCACATTTCTATAGTTATGTCTTGTTTCCAAAGTCATTATAATTTTCAGCAAGTGAATCATTTGGGTACTCACAACGCACATCATCTCATTGCATTTTGTGTGTGATCATGCGACTTACACTACAAAATAGCATGTAACTGTGCATAAATACACAAAAAGGGACAGACTTTGGGGCTCTATGAGCCTCATTACAGGGGATGCAGGTAACACATACGTTTTCCCCCGAATGATTTATTTTCATCTCTGCCGAGGGAAAGCAGAGCTCTGCTGGACTTCAGCTGGAAAAACACAAACCGCAGAGAGAGGCGCTCTTGAGTACACACCGGTCACATCATTGAATCACTATGGGTTCGCTGCAAATGGGCTTCCCTGGGCGACAGAGCCGGAGAGTGATGTAATTAAAGGATTCTGAAGAAACCCACTGAATTCTCAAAAAGTGCTTCATTTTAAATAAATCTTGGTCCTTGATTTGCTTGATTTGTTAACCCCAGATGCTTATTTATCAATAAAAAGTTTTAATTGTCATCACAATGCTAAAAGGACAAGTTTAAGACACTTAGCACTCACTAAATGCTAATTGAAATATCCATTTCGAAACTGTGATACTAATCCCAATATACAGATAAACACTTGATGTGCATGATAATGCACTCATGCAGACTGAGGCAGACATTATTTCCTGTGTAAGGCCAGACTAGAAAACACAAACCACTTGGGGTTAGAGCAATACTTGCCAAATGACCTACAATTGCCTCATATTAATCAAAACAATCATCTAAGCACGTGTCTGTGTCCAATGCTGGCTTATAATACCAACACAGTGAACTGAGAATTGATATTGACTTGTATTTCTATTTTACTACAGTCAACAACAAAGACCTCATAACAGGAAATATATATAATTTTGTCATTCTGTGTTCAGGTCTATTTCTGCATTTTAAAAAAATCTGCAAAAAATGATTACAGTAAAAATGATTTTTCAAAGTTGTAAATAAAACTTTAATATAAGAATTATTGGAGTACGTTAAGACAATACTAGTTTAGTCTTTCTACTTCAAACTTTCATGTTTAATTCAGTGTTACATACTTTTTTCTGTAATTATCTGTAATTCCTACTTTGGAAAAAAAAATCTAAATTAAGTTGATGTGTGAAACATTTATAGGCATTTTGAAAATGAATCAATAATATAGAAAGCAAATGTGCATATATTCATTTTAAGGACTGGTTATGGCATCATTCAACCAGTCTATGCTCTAAAACAGTTATCATCTGTACGTGTAGGTGAGGCTGTGTGTGTGTGTGTGTGTGTGTGTGTGCGTGCGTGCGTGCGTGCGTGCGTGTGTGTGTGTGAAATCACAATTTTTCCTATTGTGATTTATACTCTTCACTGCCTGTTCTCTCATGTTGAGTATCTCTCACTCTCTCTATCTGCTTCTGGTCAACCGCGACAGTGAAAACAGCTGCCATGGTCAAATCATGCAGCCATAAATCTGGACACTTCCTTCCACTGTCTCCCACTTCAAGGGGAAGCCTGAACTGTTGCAAACACCATTAACCTCTTTCCTCTCTATCCGCAAGCACATACCCCATCCACCACTTGAAAAAACACCCTGCAGAAAAACTCAAATGAAGGGGAGGGGTTGGAAAGACAGTAGAACCTTGAGGAAAAGAGAACAGAAGTTATCAAACCCCTCCCATAGGTTCTTTCCATAACTCAAACTTCAGATCCAAGAGCAGCGGACCACCAGATAATTTCCCATATTCCGTTTCCTAAATTCCACAAATTATGAAATTCTTTAAGAATGTGAAGTTACACACCCCTGATCACCAACATGGAAAATACAAGCAGTCAATGAAATCAAAATCTCTATTTTTCTATTTATTTTATCTATTTATTTTATTTAAAATCTGTGTAACCTACTGTAACCTATTTTACATCTATAAAATTGTATTTAAGATAATTTAAGATAAAGTGAGTTAAAAATATATAATTTGTAGGGTGAGACTTGATTGTATTGACCAAGAATTGATTTGATTGTGAAAAGTAGACATTACATAACTGAATGGAGAAAAATTAAAAGTGGGTTTGCGAATGGTGTTTAACTGACTATAGAATATTTTCTCCTATCCTAGTTTAAGCCATCCATGGGTTGATTCTCCTTAAAAGTGTAACTAATGTGGAGTT
The DNA here is from genome assembly GCA_030578275.1 of Meda fulgida. NCBI lineage: Eukaryota > Metazoa > Chordata > Actinopteri > Cypriniformes > Leuciscidae > Meda > Meda fulgida. The sequence goes on along the minus strand of CM060636.1, from coordinate 10,624,675 downwards.
TCATTAATAAATCAGTGTTTTAGAGTAAATTGGTTAAACAAACAATTCATTCAATGACTCTGCACCCAAAAAGACACTGGCTGCATCAGAAATTACATACATCCCTATTATATAGTAGGCGAAAAGCAGTATGTGACAGGAGTATGTCCAAGTTCACAGAATAAAAGAGTGGGCAAAAACTACCGCGATGACCAACTTCTTCCGGTGAAATTCTAAAGTGTACATACAATGGACACTTTACCATCCCATGTGCACACGGGAGAGAATTTGTGAATGGGAGTGAAGAGACTACATTAGCCATGTTGTCATTATCACATGATAATGACAACATGATGAATGTATGTCCAGATCACACTCATACTACACACATTCGCACTATATAGAACATACTTTTATAATGTTTGCAAAGTACTTATTAAAAATAGAGATTATAATTACTCAAGAGATTATGCGATTTCAGACGCAGCCACTGTTGCCACAAACTGGTGAAACCTAGAGAGTTAACAATGTCACTAAACCCTTGTGTTTCTTTGCAATAATATCAAAAGAACATCTCTGAAGACTTCTGTTGGCCGTATCAAAATTAGTGACATTACACAGGGACTCCATAAGGCAAGACGAACATGTCTTTCTTTATAATGACAAAGGAAAAACTTTTCAAAGGCTTTCCATTCACAGACGAATCCTGACTGAGTGAAATAACTGTCCCAGAATGCCAATTTGCAGCTTGAGGAGAATATTTAGATGGGGAGGTGGTGGGTGCCAGAGAGGCTTGGAATAAAGATGTGTTGACATTGAAACACCCAAATGCATCTGTGAAATCTGAGATGAAAGGAAAGAGAGGCTGTCAATCATATCCCAGTCCTGCCATGAACTTGAGCACAGCTCTTCAGAAAACCTAGCCTTCAACCTCTCGGTTTAAGAGCATATAGACCTACTTTCCCTCACAGATATTCTTGATCTCATTTGGGCCATTTAAGAATTCATGCAGCCAGAAAGGGTTTTCTGAGGTAACTTCAACATCTCATGGAGAATAAAGCCAACAGATTGCAAATAGTAAATAGCCAACAGGACTAAATAGCTAGTGCATAAGTCTGTAATGCTTTATAATACTGAAATGTCTTCATCTATAATGAGAGAAGCATATCTGAGCTCATAAACTGAGGCTGCCAGTTTAAACATATAATAAATTATACTACATAAATATTCTCCCCCAAGACGTGCTCTGACAGATGCTTTTTTGCTTCTACTGAGTGGTTTTGGATCCTGAAACAAATAAAGCCAGTCGAATTGCTGAAAATCTGCATATTTAAGGTCTCTGCAGCAGTTACACTGTCATCCCGTCTGGGAATTTGGTCAGGTGGCATTCAGCAGGGCCTGTGAAGTTGTCTCTGTCACCTTGCGTTTGCTCAAACTAAAACAATGATGTAATGTTTTTTCCCAATATTCTCGTAAGCATGCCAGGAAAAACTGGCCTGACTTCATCGTTTCCCTCACGGCACCCACCGTTTTTCACACCCAAAACTGCGTTTAGAGGTACCTGCGGTCATTACGTCACACAAACAGACTTTGAATCAAAATTTAGCTGGTGGCAGCACCTGTAAATATGGTTAAATAGCGCAGCCTAAGCCAGTTGGGACCGCGACCCAGAAAAAGAGGAAGATAAACAAGCCCACAAAAAAATAAATGACAAGCAGGGAAAAAAGACAAAATAAAGCTCCTCATTCAAATCATATTTTACATGGATCTTATGTCTCGACACGCTTGCTTAGCAGAGAGGAGCTGAGCTTCTAAAGCAAGTGACAGCAAGATGGCTTAATATGACTGATTCCCTCTGTTGTGTTAATGTGATTCAGCTCTGGCTTGCCAGAAAACACAAAAGGAAGAGTGAAAACGCTAAGGCGATGTAGATTTCCCCTCATGCCGATCTCAAACCAGCTTGGCTGTTCATCGAGCTGCCAAAAAGACAAGCACGGTTGAGCAACGAGGAGCTATGGCAAGGGATAGTTCACCAGAAAATTAACATTATGTCATTATTGACTATTTTGAAGAATGTGAACGTGTTTTTGTCTAAACAATGAAAGTCAACGGGGTCCAAACAAAACAACGTTTAGAAAAATAAAACATTCTTCAAAATATATTATTTTATGTTGTTTCACAGAAGACCGAGAGCCATACAGTTTTGAAACAACATGAGGGTGAGTAAATAATGACAGAAACGTTATTTTACCGCAATCTATGCCTTTAACATTGTGTGTTTACCTAATTTACTGTGTCATTTGTTTGCCAACAAGGGCGCTTGTCTCAGTGAGCAGTGCCAATCGGAGGACCTCGTGCCAACAGATGCGGCTGGTCATGTGCATATTAAAGGAGGTGTGTTAGAGATTGTGTCTGATGGTTAGATGGTGAAGAGTGATGAGTGGGACAGATGAGAGTGTCACAATAACACAGCAAACTCCACCTGCCACTGCAGAACGCTGCATCTGCTCAACATTAACATATCTCTGAACTCCAACAGCCTTCTGGAGAGAGCAGGGGATCTTCTCAAGATACTGAATCACGCATAAATATAAATACAAAAACATTCCTCCAGGAAATCCATTCCATATCACTACTCTTTCTTTGTATTGGAACAGCAACAAAAAAAAGTTCAATAAAATGATTAACAGATGGAAAAACAAAACACTAAATGTTTAAAAGACAGCAAAACACAAGACACAAAATACACAACATGTTAAAAAAAATGAAGGAACAAATCTGCCAGGAAAAACACAAAATGTTTGTGTCACGATTAGCCACTCACTCCCTGGGTTATCACGGACTACATTTCCCATCATGCACATCCCTGGACTGATTACACCAAACACCATACACCTGCACGGCGCTGATTACACACACCTGCATCTCATTCACACACACACATATAAACCACTTCCACGTACCACACCAGTGCAAAGTCTTGACTTTCCTGGCTGTCATTCTGAGCGTTTATTACGGTGGATTATTTATTGCCTTGACCTTGGACTGTGTACCCCGTTTCTGATCGTTCTCTGCCTACCTCGACTTGGATTGTTACTGGACCTTGCTTCTCGCCGCCTGCATCGACCATTGCTTGTTATCTGGTTAATCTCTGCCTTGTCTCCATTGCCCTGTTTGCTGTTGTTGATCCCTGCCTGTTTGACTACTCTATAAATGCTGCAAATGGATCCCCTAGTGTCTGCTGCTTCATTACAGTTTGATAGATGCGAAACGTTAAAACATTAAATGTTTTAAAAATGGCTAAACAAAAAGCATTAACGAAAACACAAAATGTTTAACCGATGGTGAAACGAAAATTGCTGACAAAAACAAAATGTTTAACAGACAGCACAAACACAAAATGCTTTAGAAATGGAAAAACACAAACCGCCTGCAAAAAAAACAAAACAAGTGAAATATTTTATAGCCTGCAAAATTAAAATTGCTGATATAACCACAATGTTTAACAGTTTTTTTTGTTTGTTTTTTAAACAGCAACAAACCGCCTGCAAAATCATGATTCTTATAGACTGCAAACAAAAACAAAAGCATCTAAAGCTTGGCAGATAGAAAATGAAAATCACAGACAAAAACACAAATTGTTTAGAAGACGAAAAACAAAATGTTTGCAAAACCATGGACTGTATTATAGACTGCAAAACAAAAAAATGCTAGACAGAAAAACAAATCACAGACAAAAGCACAAACCATTTGGCACATGGCAAAATAAATCGCCAGCAAAAACACTAAATGTTTAGACTGCAAAATAAAAATTGCTAGCAAAAAACAAAACGTTTAACAGACCTCAAAACACACATATCTAGCAAAAATGTTTGAGAAAAATGTTTAACAATTTCAGTGCAGCTAAATCAATGTGATCAGTTAACATTGTCTTTGCACATTTATAACACAACACGTAAGTTAGCCAAAGAGTTTTTTTATTATTATTTAAAAGAAGCCTAGTATAGTGTGACTCTTTTTAGCCCCAGAGGGAGAGGAAGAGCCACAACTTCAAAGAGAGCTCATCCGTCAGGCTTCCTAGTGTGTTGACACATACCTGCACTAACGGACAGCGGATGTCTTTTACATAACAGCACACAGCTAAAATTCAAAAGACAAAAAACTTCAAAAAAGCTGCCAATGATTCTTTTTCATCATTGTCTGTCTCTCTGTCCCCTCAAAGCTATGTAACAGACAGTGAATCAGTAATATCATTGGCTATCTGATTTTCCTTAGGAGTGGCCCCTGTGCTTTTTCCCTCTCCCACTCACTCTCTCCTTCTCTTTTTCTGGGGTTCTGCCATTTTGTCAGACTTGTAGAGGGAGTCATTGGTGGGCTAACTTCTTAACGCAGTGGGTCAGGGGCAGGTCACCCAGTAGAAACCCCCATGATAATCATCTAGAGGCAGGAGAACCCCTTCAGCCCACCCCCTACACCCAAAGCTCCTTCTGCTCTTCCATCCTCCACAAAACACTGGCCTTTTTGCCCTCCCGGCGTTCGGGTCATGACTCTATTGGGGGAGACACTTGGCCCACTGCAGGGGGTCAGCTATCCTTTACAAGGAGTCTTGTCATTGGCCTGGTGACTAATAGGCCGACCTCACTGACAAGAACTGATGGGCGCCCCTGAGGCCGGACTCCACTGCCAATCTAATAAGACCTCTGACTCGCTCAGCTCAGCTTCTCCGGCTCCATAATGTTATTTCGTGTGAGCTTTTGAGGCTGCAGGTGAAATGATTGTGACTCAAATGCAAGAAAAATCACTCAGGCTTTAGCATAAACACTCGCTGATAAAAAGGGGCAGGTCGTTTTAACAAGGCGCTCACTCTACTGCTTCGTCTTTTGAAATACCTCAGCTCCCGCCAAGCCCAGCGCAGATTCCCATTACTCAACGTGGCTGGATGAATGGGCAAAACTACCCCTGATAAAACATTAACAAGAACGGCGGTCCTGCTGAGGGGGGATTTTGTTCTCTCAAAGACACAGTGATCAGGATCGATCTAGCCTTCAATTAATCTTTAAGACAAGCTTACAGGAATTTCAATAACTACTGAGCTTTGACACCAAAGACATTCCCACACTATGCGACTAAAAGAGGCAGCAGGGCCACTCACTGTTTATACAAAGAATTGCGATATTATCAGGCAGCAGATGACCAGTGGTTGTGGACATCTCTTTACAGAACAGTCATAGACGGGACAGAGAGAAAAGGGAAAAATAAATATTGCATGTCTATTGTCATATAAACTGGAGAAGAAATGTAAACACTGAGATGTATGGAATTGAGAATCAAATACACTGGAACTCATTAAAAGGAAGCTAAACTTCTACCTAAACTTGTTAAACTGGTGCACAGAGACCTAAATCTGAGATATTACAGGTAAGAATTGGGTATCATTTATCTCAGAAAACGATGTTCTAATAACTCATGAGGAAAAAATGGACCACAGTCATCAAACAAATAGGATTTGCCCTGCAGCAATGGAAATTAAAGCAGCAGAACAAGGCTAATAGATACATAATGATCAAATGCAGAACGTAGGAGTATTATTTTCAGAAACAGTTTAGGTGAACCCAGAAGGTGAAATATATTTTGGTGCTGTTATTTTCTCAAGTGAAAACTATAATGGCATTGCAAAATAGAAGTTTTGGTATTTCACCACTTCTCCATTGTCATGGGTTGAAACGATAATTAGGCTCCATAAGTGTTGGGAAACCATAAATAAAAAATTAAAATATGCTCATTCCTATCAGACTCTAGCCTAAACAATGCAAAAAAATCCCTTTCAGGTTTCTCTTGATCATTAACACCGTTTCAAACTGTGGTCTTCTTAGCTGTTGTCATTTGGGGGAACAAAGGCGGCAGCTTTACCACTCCTTTTGTTTAAAATATAACATTGTGAAGTATTCCAGTGACATGATTCTCTGTTCATTCGTCCTCAAAGCAAATAAATAAATAGGACGAAATGGAAACGTGATACATGCAGAGGATTAGCCATTATAAAAAGGGACGATAATGTATGCTGTGGGATTTTAGGACAAAAGTAATCACATTTACCACAGTTGGGCAGAAAAGCATACCAGAGGAATTTCTATCCAGTGTCCCTCTCGCTTTGTTCAGGACTCAATTGAACGTGGGGCTGTTTGAAGGGCAAACCATATAGAGCTGTTCCATTTACATTCAGTCTCACTGTCACTTGGGTTTTTTTGTTTTCAACCAGTCTATTGTTTCTGGCCGATTTGCATGCAGCACAAATTATCAAGCATGGAGGAGAAATAATTCCATGTGATTTTTTGAGTTTTTTTTTTCTGTTTAAGTTATACAGTATATCCTTTGGGATCATTCGCCACAGTGCAAAATCACACGTACACACAAAATATTCCATCCTGGTGTTACGAAGTCCACAAAAAGTCTGGATCATATAATTGAGTTCCGCATATACAGTGGGTTCATCACAGCGGGAGAAACAGATCAGCCAGATTCAGACGGCTTAGAGCCACATCACTTAAGTGTGAGAAAATTTACACTAAAAAGATATTACACACATAGTTGTGGCAAAGCAAATCTAGGGCATACTATTAAGCATTTACACTGGCATGTGAGTCATTTTTTAACACTTTTTTTTTATAGGGATAGACTCATTACTCAAAACTCATAATTTACTCACTCTCATGTTGTTCCAAACCTGTCGGATTTTCTTTCGATACAATGAATTTAAATGGGTATTATGGTGGCTTTCAGGCCTCAAAGCTGTAATCAGTTTTTTTTAATACTTTTTTTTGCATACTGAATAGCTTTTAGTCAGATTTTCAGTAAATACAGCCACTGTGTGTGGATTTTGGGGGGGAGGGGTCGCTCCATGGGGGGGCTTTCACGGTTCTGTAATTTCTTAATCTGTACTTGGCTGTCGAGCTCCAAAATGGACAAAAAAGCAATAAAAAAGTACTATAAAAGTAGCCCACACAAATCATGTGTTCTATACCAAGTCTTCCGAAGCTGTATATCACCTTTATTTGAGGAAAAGGGTAGAATGTAAATAGTTATTTGCTGAATCGTTCCCTTCTGACACTCTCAAATCTGTCAATGGCTCGAACCTGGTGTGACATGTTAAAATGCAAAATTAGAATATAGGGACAGGCGATATGACCAAAATCTTATATTGTGATATATCTATTCCTTTCAGTGTAGAATTTCCTATTTCTGTCTATATTTAAATATACAAAACTCTCTCCCACGGCCACTAACCAGGAAATACTGGTAAAAATAATTTGAAGAGATATAACAGGTAAATTCCTTTTCTGTTGATTTTCTAACTCCGGATTTACTAAATGACATCATGTCAGTTGGTTTTCAGACCTGGCAATATCAGGAGCAATAGATCACACAGTTTGCAGTTTCCTTCTTTCATCCATCCCGCAGCCTGAAAAAGAGTCAATGTCGTCAGTTTTAGTACCGCAGAGTGCTCCTTAATGACCATGTCCATTTACCATCCTCCACTGTGAATTACACAAGCACAACTTGTTGTGGAAGAGGAGGTGTTGGGCAGCCATAATTCACCAGTCTCTGGCCCCTCTAACCTTGCTCAGCAGGAAGAATGACAGCAACTGAGTTTGTCAGTGGTTCTGTGCATAATTATTGCAAGATTAATGGTTTACTCACATCTACTGTGTAATGCCAGGATCAATTTTTCTTGGTGATGAACGACGGTTGTGATGATGCCTTGTCATCACCGGTATGCCTAAGGACTGGGGGTGTAAATCTCTCGCTCAAAGTCATCCTCCGATTTCACAATGCCTGCTTCATACAGGCTAGTGCCAGAATGCCCCAGGGCATTTCTACTAGCCCTGTGGAGGACCTGCAATTAGGAATAACCTATTTCCTTTATCATTAAGGGATTAAAGGCATCTGCGAATTGGAGAGCTTGTCAAAAGCACAACTGACATCTGTCCACATGGTCCTCCTCTTCCTTTAATGATTCACTTTTCAGTAGAAACTGAGATAAAAACTGATGGATAATGCTTCTTCCCTACAACCGTGTTTGATTTTTTGGTAACACTTTATAATAACTGCACGCTATTAATCATTAGTTAAGCATGAGTAAACAGGTAATTAATAATTTCTAAAACATTAATAGACATTAATGAGCAGTTCATAATTACAGCTATAAGTGCTTCTTTCTTGATTTATAAGCATATCTATAAAGTGTTTAATAATTGTATTTTCATACTTTGTTAATGATTAATTAATAATTTCTAAATGAAGTATAGCATTATTTACAAACCAGTTATTTAAGAGTTGTCAGTGGTTCATAAGATCATTTAGAAAGTGTAAGTACATGGAGTAAATTCAGGTAGTTATAAAGCATTTAGCAGTGGTCAGTCAACTGTGTGTGTGAGCTCATCTAAAGTGAGGACTATTCATGCCTTGTAAAGCATTTATAAAGGAGATTTAAAGACTCATTTATCTTCTAAACAGAAAAATTAAACAAACACAACACAGTGATACAGAACATAGAAATATTAACAGCCTTTAAATCTCCTTTGTAAATGCTTTACAAGGCATGAATAGTCCTCACTTTAGATGAGCTCACAAACATAGTTAACTGACCACTGCAAAATGCTTTATAACTACCCAAATTAACCCTGAATTACAGTATAAATGCATGTTAATAAAGCATTTATTAACACACTAAATAACTATTACTATATATCTGAATAATAAGATGTATGAATGTACATTTAAATAGTTTATTAATCATTTACTTACACTTTCTAAGTGTAACTACTAATTACTCTTAAATAACTGGTTTATAAATAATGCAATACTTCATTTAGAAATGATAAATTGATCATTAATAAAGTATGAAAATACAATTATTACACACATTATAGATATACTTTTAAATCAAGAATAAAGCATTTATAGCTGTTTTTATAAACTGCTTATTAATGTCTATTAATGATTTTTAAATTATGAATTAACTGTTGACTAATGCTTAACTAATGATTCATAGCGTGCAGTTATTATAAAGTGTTACCGATTTTTTTTTTTTTCAAATTCATTCCTAACCCACAAGCTCTGCCTTAATTGTGTGCAATGCACTCTCGAGTGTCTTGGACAAAGCTAGCGACCTCACTCTCATGTTGTTCCAAACCCATATGACTTTCCTTTTTCTGTAGAATACTAAAAGGAAAGTTTTGAATAATGTACTGGTCACAATTTTCCATGCAATTACATTGGATAAGGACTGGAACTTCAAAAAGGACACAAAAGCATCATTAAATAGGTCTAAGCTAGATTTAAAGCTATACAATAGCTTTGACAAACAAACCACAATGTAAGGTGTTATTCCATAGCGACCAGATTATTAAGTGAACTGAACCAAAGACTGCATATTCCAAGATGGTTCACTCAAATTACTATAAATTGGAGAAACTGCAACAAACAATATGGTGAAATAATATCCCAGATTCTACATTTCGCCAATTGGAAAAGTCATCCTAAACAGTTAGTGTCCTGAAACATATGCTTGGGACTGAACATGTGCATTGGCTGGACCGACCTGACTATATGCTTATTAACGCTCTTTGAGCATAATGGGACAAGCTAATTTGGTGAGTAGATTTAATTATTTCTCCATTGAATTATATAGGAGTTGGTGTTGCATGCCTGAAATATCTACCTTGGCTTTGCAAGTATGGCTGCTGAGTGAATTCACTTTCCTTGAAAGAGACTTTGGCTGAACTTGCAGAAGTATTGAATCAGGTTGAATGATAAATGAATCATACAGGGCTGCATTTCCCAAAAGCTAGTTAGTCTAAGTAGATCGTAGAGATTGTATGATCTACTTAGGCTTACGATGCTTTTCGGAAATGCACTCCAGACCCGTTTTGTGAACTTGATCAAATGATTCTTTGAAAAGATTTGATTCAAAAGAACCAAATTTCACTTCATGAAATACTTTTCTTTTGAACTCTCTTAAATTCTGCAACGAAAGAGAACTTAAAGATTTTTATTGGATAACGCCTTCAGCTTGTCCATCACACAAGTCTTATGTATGACTTCAAAATACTTGGAATACAGGACCACTTTTAAGGTCAATGCCTTTTTATTTATTTCTTATTTTGTTGGTGTCCTGATGATGATGACTTGCGATCAGATTTGAAGGGTGTAGACATGGGAAGAGGATGTGTTGTTGTTGTTATAATGTTGCCAGAACAATACTCTTTCCTGTGGATGTTCTGTAGATCCAAAGGTACAGAAATCCACCCTCCCTCCCTAACTCCCCATTCCATCTCCCCTCCCACCTCATCTCTTCCAATCTCACTCTGCTTAACTTCTTAAGAAATCACCCTTGCGCAGTCCCACAGGACTGAGATAAAACTCTTGTTGGGCCCTCGGCAATGAAAGCAAGCGTAACGCTTCTCTTTTTCTCAGCTTCAGGCTCAGAAGGAAGCCTCATCTCGTACCCATCCCCCCCCCCCTCCCCCAACGGGAAGCACGCAATGTGTGAAGAGCTGGCAAACGCATATGTGCTTCTATACATTCCCACTCCATGCCCTTTATATACTCTGAAATGGAGAAAAAAAGCTGTGCTGGCATATTGGGATGGGGGTGGGCTATTAACTGCACTCCCGATCACTGTTAGTTTATTCACACATATGCAAATGTTGGAAAAATGCTGTGAAAGTGATGAAATGAGGGGTAGGCATGGCAGCACACGTCTAGTTGAAGATCCTAGCAGGGTCGATCCGTGGCCCCGCGGCTGCTGCGGGACGGATGGGAGCTGTTTGCTTAACCTTATCTGTGGTTGTAATTTTAGCCCTGTCTTTTGTATAGATTTCCAGGCGGAAACCACTTTTATTGGCTTCTTGTGGGGAGCTACCTTAATAAAATAACATCTAATTATATCAACCAGAACTGATCCCCAAACATGAAATACAAAGCGGCCATTGTTCAGGGTTTCCAGCCAAGAAGTAGGCCCTGAAATAGTAGCTTAAGGTGTCAAAGTTTTTGTTTTGGATAAAACATTAGATCTGCTTTGAAGAGGAGGAAATTCTGAAGTCATTATCCAGGATGATCTGTAGCTCTACACAGAAATTAATGTAGACACATCACATAAAAATCGCTCCAAGATGATAAAGAGGATTCAAAAAAATCATTTACTAACCATGTACACACAATTTTGCATAGGAACCTTTCTATGCTAATTTTATTAGTGAATTATTTGTTTTGGTGTAAAAAAAGCATAGCAGATATGTGATGCATCTAAAATCCATTAGTGCCTGAAGATATCCGTTTTACCTCTATTGCACATGGACATTAGCCTGGCTAACGCCAGACCCAATTCTCATTGAGACTTGGGTCTGGGAACCACATGTACATTTTCTCGTATTTGAGGCGTGGTTTACGATTGCCCGGCGCCGTTTATTGGGTGCTAAGAATGTCTGTCAAATGCGCCTGTACGTAGCTCATAGGCAATCGTTTCAATTATACCAGATGACGTATGTAGAGCGACAGAAATTAGTACAGGAAGAAGACGATGGGTAAGATATTTTTGTGTAAACAATGACGTTCAGCGACTATTGCCGTTTGTGCAAGATAAACATGCGGTAGCTTCGCGTCTGCTGCCATGCTAAATCCATAGAAATAAACAAACTGCTTCGGTGTGTCGCATAGATGCCGTCATCGTCTTGCTGCTCCCTCCCCGTTCTGTGATTGGTTCCCTAAATGAGGCGAAAATCTGGACCATGGTATCCATACTGCCTTTCAGCGTGAATAAAATCGCGCTGCGGGAAGGCAGCATGGGGAAACCCAGACTACATGGACATGCAAACTATGAGATAACATACTACTCCATGTACACTGGACATCTGTTGTCATGATGATTCCTGTTATCTATGACCACATACACACTGCTTTTGGGATTTGCAACCACACAAAGGAGGTTTACTCAAAAATGGAAATTAAATCTATATAATACATATACTGTATATATCAAACCTTGCAGAGTTTTTTTTGTGATTGTTGCGGGCAAAAATTCTTGTTTATGTGGCACGCTTTCTTAAAAAATGCGATTGAATATACGGGATATTTATGCAATTTTATGTGATGAAATTGCGGGAACTTTCAAAAATTGCGGGAACTTGCAAAAACTGCGGTTTGATGAAAAAGCGAAAGAAAAAAGTGATTCCCCCAACACCCTGTTCTCACAAGAAAACTACCTTAATGTAAAGAGTCATTTCTTATTACTTCCTATGATAAGCAAGCATACTACATCACAGAAAGTGCTGGGAATATTTAAGTTCTCATCTTGTTTTATTTAATAAATAAATGGCTCAAACTTACAAAACATTGATAAGTCAAACAAGTTCTGTAGCTTTACAAAAGGAGTATGCTACAACTTCTGTAAAAATGAATAAACAAAATATTAAAAAAAATAAAATGTGTGCTTCCTGTTTTACAGAGGTAGCTATACAAAACAGACATCTTCTATTAAAATAAGTGCTTCCAATGCACAAAGTGCAATCTCTTACTGTAACGTACATTTACATGTCATGAAACACACCGGGAAACTGCTTTGCGCGGTCTTTTGTGCTTATTTTTGTTGGCAAATGAGAATTTGCGGGCTTCATCACGGGGTTTGCAGCTTTTCAATGATGTTCACGTCGCGTAATTACGTCACTTCATAACGTTCCCATGGCAACAGGGGAATGGCTGCTCTTGTGTGAAGTAAACGCAACATTTTTCAACTTTCTGCTAAGATATATGTGACTTTTTTGCAACGAAAATGCGGGGATTATGAAATCATGCAAGCCCCGCATATTTTGCACTGAAATCGGCAATTTATGTGGTGAAAGTGCGGCGCATTTAAAAAAAATTGCGGCCCCCGCATAAATATGCGGACTTTGGCTGATTATGCATTGAATTATGCGATCGCATAATCACGTTTTTCTGGAGAAACTGATATATAGTATAATACATAACACTATACAAAATTATAATAATAATTAATATTACTCACCCTCATGCTTTTTCAAATTTGTATGACTTTCTATCTTCTGCAGAACAGAATCACTGGTTATTTACATAAAACATTAATATACAGTGACCAAGTCCGTTATAATGACATATAATGGCAAATGATGAGAGGAACAGACCACAAGTTAAACATAGGCCCCTCATAACAGACTATACAGAAAGACGGTTCACTACTTATGAATGGGAGAAAGTGCAACGCACAATATGGTGGAATAAGTCCCGCCTTCTAAGTAAAAGAGCCAATCGTTGCTGACTGGTAAAGTCATTGCTTCATTGCAACTACCATTAGAAGCTCCGGTTCTCATAGAAGGACCTAGGACTGCACATGCACATTGGCTGGTCTAGCCTAAAAATAAGCTGTTTTAACGCTATTTGAGCATAAGAAAAAACATTTATTGGACATGTAAAATTAGATTTTGTTTCTGATTTAAAATATGTTATTTAACTGTGAGTTCAGCAAGCAGTTTTTGAGATTTTAGGATTCCCCCATTTAAACAGATAGGGCTTGGTCTTGGATGCCTGAAATAGCTGCCCGGAGGCGTTGCAAATATGGCCGACAGACTTTCTTAGAAAGGGACTTTGCTCATAACCAGTGATTTGGATGAATCGTGAATAAATAGTTCAGTGCGAATTGTGAACCAGAACAGGCTCTTTAAAAATAATCAGCTCATTAGAATGATTAGTTCACTGATTGGATACTTAAGTCCACCTGAATAGTTAGTGACAAGTTAAAGTGCAAGTTTGGTTAGGTTCAGACTATACACATTTAATAAAAATTGGGTCGCACTACCTGAATTTTCCAGGAAGGTTGTCAGTCACTCCTTTAAATAACTTGTGTGTGAACAGGAATAAGCACTCAGAAGAGGAGTGACAACCATATATATCAGCAGTGTGTATGTGAACGGGGTCTAATCTGTCATGGTCTGCATAAGAACCTCTTATCTCTATGCATTACTGTGCTCATGTGATCGTTTTCTTGCTCATGGTAACATGTCAATTTTGAACAGACTGAGAGTTCAAGCTGACAAACAGAGAGAGCGACGTGAGAAGTCTTGTGTATTTCTTTCAACTTCTCCTCTGACTCCTCCAGGCTGATCATATCAAGAGTGAAGACCTCCCTCTGATCACATCTGACAATCACTGGACAGGGGCCAGAGCTGCACTGGAACAGCTCTCCATTATAACCTCTCCGACAACACCATAGTGTTATGATTGTGTTGTCATTGTTTTCATTTGAACACAAGCCCTCTAAGGAATTATTCAAATGAGCTATTTTTTGTGCACGCACTGTTTATGAAAAATAAATTAAGCTTTTTTTTTTTTTTACCTCCCCAAAAGCACAGAAGAAAAAAGGAGTGGTGGTTCGGGAGAATGAACAATATTTATTGAAAAATATAAGTTTCCTTTTTTCTTCTGACACACAGGGAGAGAAAATGAGAGTTTTAAAATGCCGCTGGGTTAGAGGAGACAGAAAAACCGCATGGTGACAATTCACTTATTTTGTATAGAGAATTTCTAGCCAGTCTATATTTAGCTCTTAAGCGCTCTATAATCACTAAGGAGGTTTTCAACCACATAAAGGAGGATAAGTTCCTGAAAGAAACCAGCACTGGTAAGTCTTCCAGCCTCACTTCAATTTAACCTTTGACCCCTGCACTCACCTCATGCCCGTACGCATCTACCACAAGCAAAAACAACACCGCATGGCCTATTATGGAAAGGATAAGTAGGCTTTTCACAGCCTCATTCATAAAAGCAGGGGTTTTCCTCGGGATATTAATGCAGTTCAGAAAATACAAAACCACACCTTATGGAAAAGCCATGAATGGGGTCAACGATGTACTGCGCCACATTCAAAATGACAGGCGTGTCTGGCAATGACTCCATATTCTACTTTCAAGTCCCTGGTCTCACCACGGACATCACAACCATGACTCCTGTCAGTGTTTGGACTGACTAAACGTAGTAGTGCAACAGTAGCCATTTTAAAATAGTGTAGCTTTCCCAGTCAAGACAAAAGCAAAAACTGACAAAAAGTAGCAAATTGCATTGAAGCAACTAAAGGAGGCAACACACACATAGACCTACATATATATCTAAAAAAATTAGCATATTTCATCCGACCAATAAAAGAAGTGTTTTTAATACAAAAAAAATTCAACCTTCAAATAATTATGTTCAGTTATGCACTCAATACTTGGTCGGGAATCCTTTTGCAGAAATGACTGCTTCAATACGGCGTGGCATGGAGGCAATCAGCCTGTGGCACTGCTGAGGTGTTATGGAGGCCCAGGATGCTTCGATAGCAGCCTTAAGCTCATCCAGAGTGTTGGGTCTTGCGTCTCTCAACTTTGTCTTCACAATATCCCACAGATTCTCTATGGGGTTCAGGTCAGGAGAGTTGGCAGGCCAATTGAACAGAGTAATGCCATGGTCAGTAAACCATTTACCAGTGGTTTTGGCACTGTGAGCAGGTGCCAGGTCGTGCTGAAAAATGAAATCGTCATCTCCATAAAGCTTTTCAGCAGATGGAAGCATGAAGTGCTCCAAAATCTCCTGATAGCTACCTGCATTGACCCTGCCCTTGATAAAACACAGTGGACCAACACCAGCAGCTGACGTGGCACCCCAGACCATCACTGACTGTGGGTACTTGACACTGGACTTCAGGCATTTTGGCATTTCCTTCTCCCCAGTCTTCCTCCAGACTCTGGCACCTTGATTTCCGAATGACATGCAACCACTGAGCAACAGTCCAGTGCTGCTTCTCTGTAGCCCAGGTCAGGCGCTTCTGCCGCTGTTTCTGGTTCAAAAGTGAGGACCTGGGGAATGCGGCACCTGTAGCCCATTTCCTGCACACGCCTGTGCACGGTGGCTCTGGATGTTTCTGCTCCAGACTCAGTCCATTGCTTCCGCAGGTCCCTCAAGGTCTGGAATCGGTCCTTCTCCACAATCTTCCTCAGGGTCCGGTCAGCTCTTCTCGTTGTGCAGCGTTTTTTGCCACACTTTTTCCTTTCCAGAGACTTCCCACTGAGGTGCCTTGATACAGCACTCTGGGAACAGCCTATTTGTTTAGAAATTTCTTTCTGTGTCTTACCCTCTTGCTTGAGGGTGTCAATGATGGCCTTCTGGACAGCAGTCAGGTCGGCAGTCTTACCCATGATTGCGGTTTTGAGTAATGAAACAGGCTGGGAGTTTTTAAAAGCCTCAGGAATCTTTTGCAGGTGTTTAGAGTTAATTGGTTGATTCAGATGATTAGGTTAATAGCTCGTTTAGAGAACCTTTTCATGATATGCTAATTTTTTTAGACAGGAATTTTGGGTTTTCATGAGCTGTATGCCAAAATCATCAGTATTGAAACAATATAACACCTGAAATATTTCAGTTGGTGTGCAATGAATCTAAAACATATGGAAGTTTAATTTTTATCATTACATTATGGAAAATAATGAACTTTATCACAATATGCTAATTTTTTGAGAAGGACCTGTATATATATATGTGTGTGTGTGTGTGTGTGTGTGTGTGTGTGTGTGTGTGTGTGTGTGTGTGTGTGTGTGTGTGTGTGTGTGTGTGTGTGTGTCATTATTATTGATGTTGAAAACAGTTGTGCTGCTTAATATTTTTGTGGAAACTGATTTTTTTTTAAAGTTTAATAGAAAACTAGAATAGATATATAAGGTCAATAATACACAGTAAAATCAAATAAATAAATAAAAAATATAAAAAATAAAAAATATATAAAAGTCAATGATATAAATTGGGGAAACAGTTAATATTTTCCAAATAATATTTTAAAAAGATAGCTTTTAACAACACAATTATAAATATATAGAAATTATATGAGAGCCAATTATATAAATTGGGGAATCAACAGGTTGTCTTTATAAAATCACAAGTAAATGGCTTATTGTACACAAAGATACATAGCCTATACATTTTAGGAAACAGATTCCTTGCAAGTGGATCATAACGGGGGTCGTTGCCATCAAAAAGACTGAAAGCTAACTCAAAAACCTGATTAACACTTTTATTAAACCACAGTTGAACTATTTTAAAACGAAACTACCTAAAGCAGCTTTTAGCTGGGAAAGCAACAGTTTCAAAACAGCTTAAAGGGATAGTTCACGTATAGTATATGACATTCTTCTTTCAGACGAATACAATCGGAGTTATATTAAAAAATGTCCTGGCTCTTCCAAGCTTCATATTGGCAGTGAATGGCTGTATGTCTTTGGAAGACCATCCATGATTGCTGATCATGATTCATGATTGCTCATGAATAGATGCTATTCAAAGTGCTCCATGCTTCTCTGGGGGTTAATAAAGGCCTTCTGAAGTGAAATGATGCGTTAGTGTAAGAAAAATATCCATATTTAAAACTTTATTGACTAAAATAACTAGCTTCCGGCAGACGGCTGTACGCATCGATTTACGGCAAAAGAGAAACACTTGAACTTGACACACAATGTAATGTTGGGAATTGACGCCCCTCGCGGTTCAAACAAACAGGGCTGGGCAACTGCGTTCGTCATTACGTTGTGGGTCTGCCGGAAGCTAGTTATTTTAGTCGATAAAATTTTAAATACGGATATTTTTCTTACACGAACGCATCGCTTAATTCAGAAGGCCTTTATTAACCCCCGTAGAGACGTGTCGAGCACTTTAATCAATAGATGCACTTTGATGGACTTCCAAAGACATACAGCCATTCACTGCCATTATGAAGCTTGGAAGAGCCAGGACATTTATTAACATAACTCTGATTGTATTTTTCTGGAAGAAGAATGAAGAATCCTAGGTGTAAGAATACACCTAGGATGGGTTCAGGGTTAGTAAATCATGGGCTAATTTTCATTTTTGGGTGAACTATCCCTTTAACCAACACTCTTGTTTTGTGAGCGTGAAACCAAATGCAATGCATGCGAAAACAGGTTTATACCCCGGAATGTCTTTATGAGCACAATTCAGTGAACACAAAGAGTTCCCGCATTGAAAGAATGCTCAGATTCAGAACAAATTTGTTTCCAGGTCTGTTAACCTCAGCCAGTGACGTGTGGGTGTGGGAAAAGTATGAGTGACTTAGCATAAAACAACAAGTCGGTCTTTTGACAGAGTATGGTGAAATAAACATCACAGCAAGACCAATGTTTTAACTCGCCATATTGACTTTTGCTATGTAAAGCAACAGTATACCCAAAGGACCTTCAAAGAAACGCTGACACTCTATATTGTTCGGTCACAGCATGATGTAAATCATGGGGTGAAAATTCCCTATTGTGTTGGGATACGGTCCAGAAACAACCAGGCTACAATGAAGAGAGCTTCACTAATCAAAATCGCATGAAAATAAACAGTGTGTCAAAGTAACAAATACTGGATAGGGAACGATCCCCTGATAAAATCTCAGGGTCGTGTATTTCCAGAGGAAGCGCAACTGACAAATGTTGATCTTACAGCTTGACAGTTTCATCAGTGACTGTTGTCTTAGGCCAGCATCCCGTCTTATTTATTTTCTTATTGTTTGGAATCCAAACTTTCCGGCTTCTCTGGTTTTATTGTCCTCAGCAATTTTTATACAAGTATTCAATGTCACCGAATTGGCACGGCCCAAGACAAGTGAGTCTCAAGAGTGTTTAGTGTTAAATGGGAGTTTGTTGACTGATGCTTTTTATCTTTTCTTTTCTTGGAAGCACAGATGACATGCCCTCAGCAGAACCACGGCCCCAAACGTTCTTCTCCATCTTACAAAATCAGCCCTTTTTCCCGGTACAAGTTCCTGACAACCGTATCAACGATCTCAGCAGATAAAATCTCGCTCGAAGCAGCAATATTTACTTTTCTTTTCCTCGAGAGTCACTAAATTTTTCTTCCTGTCTTCATTATGCTATATCATGCTCTTCTGAAATGATACGTGCTTTCAACAAGTGTGGAGTCAGCTGGGCGGGCTGGATGTGCCGAGAGTTTTTATAGGTCGACAGTGAAATGAGTGAGGAGAAAACGAATGCTATTATTGCAAAAGAGTGGTCAAACTGCTGATGATGGTGGTTTCACTTCAACCCTACAGTGAGAAGAAACAGAGACAGACTGACTCATACCGCTGCTAATTTAAAGATTTACACACTGATGATTCTCAAAAACCTACTCGAATTATCTATAATCTGCATGATCATCACTTTACATGGGTTTTCTCAAATGAACTGTAATATGAGCTATAGAAAACAAGGATTTCAGACCTACTTTTGCTCATTCTAAGCTTGATTTTTTGTAAGCCTTTTTGTAACATAACAATATGTTAATGTAAGATGTTCCACTTCCAAGTGCTTAAAGACGTTTTAAGCTTTAAAGACTTTAAAGAAGTAAGGTGAATATAATTTGTATACTGTATGTACTGCAAGTATAATATTGTACTGAATATTGACTGAATGTCTGTATATTCGGCACTTGTATATACTGTAAAAAAACTGAAGTCCAACTGCAAAAGCCAAAAAGGTCAAATAAAACTCTAAATGAAAAGTATGTTCCAGTACACTCAAATACTGTAAGCTGTGCAACTGCAAAATCAAGGTCAATGAGAGATTGATTCTGCTTCAGCATCATGTCTTCCTGGAAGACTCTGGCCTGAGGACTTTCCCCACATCAGAGGCAATGTTGTCTCTAGAAAAACCCTCTAGTCTGACAGATCCAGTCTTAATAACACCCTTTACACCTTGCTCTTTCTCGTCCTCCTCATCCAACACCTCTTATGTACTTCTTCCTCTCAGACTGTTTCCATCTATAGTTGGAATCAACATTCAGTGCACCTGTGCACTCTGAACTGGCTTATATTTCGTACAGTTGGTTTGATCACATTATTAAAAACTTGTGTGAACAATTTTGAATCGTTGTGTGTAAACGATGGCAACTGTGTTTTAGTTGTGTTGACCTTTTGCCTGTTGTGTTTAGTGTTTTGCGACACAAACGTATCACAGTGTGAAACGTGTTTGAGGGAGTGAGAATGTGTTTAGAGTTTTGCAAAAAGAGTGCATGAGATTTGCAAATAGTGTCTAACAGAAAGAGTGCTTTATTCAACAAATTGGTTATAGGCTAGTTCAGAGAGAAATGTTTAGTGTCTTAACAATTGGAAAAAAACTGTAATGTCTCCAAACCTTTGAAGGGCAGGGTGAAAAAGGGTCAAAAAGCACAAAATTATATTTGCTCAAATAAAACACGTTAAAATAGAGATGCAAATAATGCCTATACCCATTCATAATCTTTCCTTATTGACTCTTTTTCCATGCCCTTATTTTTTGCATGAAGTAGACTAACAGAAACAACAGTCTACCCAGTAGGCTGGCCAACTTCCTGTGCTGTGCGGTGAAGCACTTCAAGGGCTGGGTATCAAAGGCAGGTAGAAAAGTTTTTTTTTTTTTTAACAACTTACATTAGCAGAGGCAAAGGTGAACAGAAGGGACTTTGGCATGCAGGCACAAAAACGCAACAAGCAACCTCTAGAAAGTTTAAAAAGCAAGTAGGTGCTTTCCACAATCTAGGGCCAGCCTGTGGTAAAACACGACTATTCACATTCTCTCCCCAATCCACCATCTGAGCCAGACACAAGATTCGGTTGGACAGAGACAGCGAGAGTCTGAGCCTGCTGTCTCCTCCTCTGTATATGAATCAAAGAGGCACAGACGAAAAATTCGTCTTTCTATGCAGAGTCACATTTGGGTGTGCCAGTGACAATTCTCGGCAGCCTCGCTCGTGTTTGCTTTCTATCTGATGTGTTTCCTTGTCTATACCCACCCTTCTCCCTCCCACAGAACCTACAGCTTTTCATCAACTTTCTAAATCTGTATGTCTAAGCAGCATGCTTGAATATTTATGATAATGAATGATGTGCTATCAAACATTTCCTGGCCGTATGTGTCCAAGAAATGTAAATAATTCACCAAAATCCTGTGCAAACATGGAGAAAAAAAAGAAACGTGAACAATAGGAGGAAAATGATCTTGATCTTTTCTAAATTTGTGAGTTATATTTCCATAGACTTTTTAGTGTCTGATTTTTTATATATATGGCGAAAGTGTTGAAATACTTTTTTGACAATCAGTTATGTTTTACTAATGTTTGAAATACCATTGTGTAAGGTCAGTCCCCTCACTGTGGTTGTCAGCCCTGTTGAGGTACAGTATACGAATGTTGGTTTTTCCATTGAACTTTACAAGAAGTCGAGCCACTTCCTGATAGGTTGTAATTATAGCAACCGAGATATGGGTGGCAAGCACACGCATCTATAGCAATGATAGATATTTTTTGATTGCTTTTGTTTTAACCGGGTTCACTATGAGAGTTTTCCCAACCAAACTCCTGCTGCCAATGTGTAACGACCGTATCGTTATAAAATATAAAGTCGTGTAAATCATCCCATATACCTCTGAACACACTGAAACCCATCTAGGAGACAGAGAGGGAAAATAAATAAGAGCAACTGCCTTTGGGACACAAAAAAGGAGTGAGTTTATCACAGCAGGTGTGAAGGAGTGCATGGAAAGTGACAGGTGCTAAAGAGAATGAACTAGAAGCAGAGCTCAGCGCTATCACAGTCAATACGGATGTCACAGCTTGGTGACAACATGACAGCCTGATTATTGTAGAAAGTCAGTCCCCACTTAAGCTCCCAGACACAAACTCAATGCATTCATGACTAAGGATCTTGTCTGTAACTGAATAACTGCTCCCTGCTGGTCAATACAGTGTGGATTTACAAAGCATATAAAGAAGAAAGTCCACAGAAGCCAACAGAAATATGTGCATCTTATGTGTATATACATACATACTAAAGTCAGAAAACACACTGAAAATCCAGGATTTTTTTTGCACTTAAACCTGGAAATAAAAAAATGTGGTAACACTTTATTTTAAGGTGACATACTATATAGTAAGTTACTATATAGTAATAACAGAAAATGATTATAAATTATCAGTAAATTATGCATAATTACAAGTAACTAAACATAAACCAAACTCTAACCGTAACTATTAAGTACATGTAGTTAATTAATATTACTCAGTACTTATTTGAGTAATTACAATGTAACTACGTCAAAAAAGTTGAGAATTAGAAAACTACCCTTGCCGTCATCTCACGCTTATTTTAAGTTAATCTTTAAAAACACCAATAATTGAATAAATTATTGAATCAAAATCTCAAAATGAATATCCATTTTTCATACTGTACATTATATTGTGTGATACATAAATTAACTTTTAAAATGACTTTTGTCATAAGAAAGAAAGAAAGAAAGAAAGAAAAAGAAAGAAAGAAGATGAGACTATAATGCTTCTTTTCTTCTCAGTAATGGCCTTGAAGAAAACTCGCTCACCAGAAAGCCCTACAATGGAAAGTTAGCATTTAGTAAATTGGTCTTCAGGTTTGTGTATTCAATAGGCAGACAGGAACGGTCTCTCTTATCTGGCTCAGATCCCATGCACATGCACAAGCAAAAGCACAAGCAGAGGGCAGATGGGGCTTGGAACTCATTTCAATATTCGATTTGGTCCATCTAACAGATTCAAAACAAGTTACAAGGGGCAAAAGTGAGCTGTAACTAAAAATAGATGCATCAGTGTTGCACAAAGACACATGGGTTGTTGCAAACTCTTTCCACACTGCGTCTGTCCCCTGGTTCTGGAAGCTTTAGTCCTGCAATAACACAGTGTTGCTTAATCTGACTGCCACAATGTTTTGCTCGTACCTGTTACTGGTGTGAAATGACTGTGTCTGAGTGAATCATACCTAATTCACCCAGATATCACCCTCAGACTGGCCCCTAAACATCTGCCACCCACATGTCTGGTCCACCTACTGACTCCTCCACATGACTCACTGTTTTTAATTTATAGTAAAACACCATTTGAAACAAAATTTACCTTCATGATAACATACTTCAGAGTGTAACAGAAAGAGAAAAAAGAGAACAGATTGGATAAAGTTGATAAGCATGATTGAAGGAAATACTTTTTTCAAATTAAATGCCCAATTATACAAAAAAAACCTTATTGGAAATATATAACTGTAACTGCATTTTAAACTATTTATTTTCTGTCATTTTTTGTATATTTTGAACCAGATATGTATTTTGTATGTATATAATTGTATCATTTTAAAAATATATCTGAAAAAAGTTATTTCAGAGGTGGTGCAAATCATTACACATGGAAAAAACAAACATTCTTTTTTTTTTGAATAACATGCTCCAATAAATCATGCACAATACAAAAAAAGTTATTTGGGTCAATTTTGATCTAAAAACATCAATCAGACATCAACCTCAAGCAGTGTCTTTTATTATTGTTTTCTGTAGCCTCTTCCTGCTCAAATTACAGATTTTCAGTGACTGGATCTAAATCTATCCCCTTCACAAAAAGTGAGATACAGAGTGTCTGATAAATTTAGAATTCGATTTAATATCCTTGAGATATTCGTCAGGCCTGTGCTTCGCTGACTTTGGTCACTGATTTTGTGTGACGGTCCTCTCGGTACATGTGGACCTGGGACTATGCATCAGATGGGGAGTAGAGAAAATATGCACTTACATATATATCCAATATTCATGCCCTGAGTGGCGAGGCTGCTCGCAGTCATTAGTGCACTTACACTCTCTCTGACAGGCCTGTCTCAGACTCATCAGACAGGCCAACTGAAGTCATGTTTCTCTGCAAAAATCATGAGCCTGTCACCAGCTGCCTGCCTCCCACACATAGAAATGTCTCCATTTCTCAGCAGACATTTTTTGAAACTTTTTTTTGGTTTTTGCTTATGTCTGTAACCATATCAAAAATATGAAAGTCTACAAAGGTAAAGGTGATGTTTACAGACAGATGATATTATTCGATCATGAATAAATAAATGATTGAATAAAATATTAGGGTTGGTCTATGTGGCGAACAGGACGGCCGAGGGACGTGAGAGAACGGCGCGAGGCCGGTGGTGCGATTGCTAATGAGCAACACCTGTGAAGCACACCGGTCTCGCATCTCTCACGGAGGAGCGGAAGCATAAAGGAGGAGCGACGACGTTGATGATCGAGAGAGGAACAGGCCTGTATTTTAGTTGTGTTTTGTTTTTGTATTTTACTTTAGCCAGCAGTCGTCTGTGAGGGGCTTTATTTACATTTATTTACATTATTTATTTAAATTATTATGCATTATTTATGTATATATTGTGTTCAATATATTCATATTTAGGACTGCAGATACATTTACTTTATGTACATTCTTAATATGTTTTTTTGTCTTGTTTTAAGTTATGTTTACTGGAAAACAAGATATTAAGGCGAAGTATCTGTCAGTGGTAGACCTTTTCACTTATTTTAAACAAACATACAAAAACAAATTCTGCCAGTTGCACAAGATAAACACTATTCTGTGAAAACAAAGCATTTAGCTTGACAGCAAAATTGATCTTGTTTTAAGGATTTTTTTGCAGTTTGCAGCAAATCCAGCAAATAGCACTATAGCTGTAAACAGACCATGTACAATTATTGTTTTTCTAAAAGAAAAAGAAAAAAAGAAAATACCTTCACATTGAGTGATTCATTATGCACAAAAAATTATAAATATATATTCCAAAACCATCACATTCTTTTACAATGTTATAGTCTAAATCAAAGTAAACAGCTATTGTCATCATAGGCATATTTAGTTTGAAAATAGTCCTTTTAGTTTGTTATACATGAAAGAAAAGAAAATTGATTCACACAACTTAACAGAACTTGCCATAATTCACAAGATCAATATTCAATTAACTCCTTACAACAATTGACAAGACCAGCTTAACTCTACAATAGAAATCTCCATCACTTATTCACTCTGATTGGAGTTTAAGCTAAAGCTAAATATAGTTATATTGTGATGGCTTTTTAAATAGAGTACAGTCAAACCACTTCTTTTCAGAAATGAAATGTCTTAATGTTAGGAATAACAGAATACATTAAAAAAGATACTATTAAAAGACTATACTACATTAAAATAGTATAAAAAGGAACAAGCTCACAAAATGAACTGGAAATCTAGAATTGAGGTGAAGAATCTTATTTCTGTGTCAGCCTCACCAAACTGATGATTGTTTTCAAACAAGTTTCCCAAACACTATCTGCCATTGGACAGCCAAGCAGATAGCACCGTCCCAAACTCATGCCATTGGGTGAGCCAGTGTTGCTATGCTGCTCAGGACTCTCAAATAACCAGGGGTGTGTTATTAAAGCACTACGGTGCTCACATTTTTGCAGGAAATCAACCCATAATTCTCTATGCATATTCAACTGGATATGAAAATGTTTTTCATGTCAAAAAATAACAAACATTAGCTTTAAAAAGTGTATTCCATGAATAAAATCAAGTTTTTCTAAAAAAAAAAAAAAAGTATGGTTTTCTTGGCCTAGATAGATGACTTGTAATAACCTTGAAAATCAGGCAGGTTGGGACAATCACTTTCTACCCTGAACTTTTCCCTGCCTGAGGCATTTTTTTTTTCAGATCATTTTGTGCCTCAAAACTGTGAAGTGAAAAACTTTGTTGGGTCTTTTCATGCCAGTAACCAAATGAGTTACGAAGTGTATTTCTCAAAAAAGAAAATGTCTGTAGAAAGTCCAAAAAAAGAAGAAACACTGGTAAATGTATTCCTCAACCAGACAGTGCTCACTGCTGTATTTTAATCACTCTAAATCAGACAGAAAATGACATGCTGTTCACATTAAACACAAATATGACAAATATATCCCTTAACATGGGAGCCCTGATGTGGCTCCCACCTCTCAACAAAGAACATGAAGGCCAAGTTGAGGTGCAACAGCTCTGTTTATGACCCAAGAGGGGAAGTTTCCCTCTGATCTGTGTGTGTCCTCTGGGCCAAAAGGAGTCTGGGGGCACCATTTGTCTCTATAACCTACAGACGTAAACAATACGTTGGTCCACCTGCTCCAGCCATTATCAGGCCAAGAGAGGGATGACAATCTCATCGGCCCTAACAGGACTACCCACTGGGGAGGAGGCAATTAGGGCCTGGGGGAGAACAATAAATCTCCATAAACATCACCCAGATGCTCTGCCTCAGTACTGAGTTAATGCACAACAGCTTCCCTGCTCTGCTCTCTAGGGAGCATACACTACAAGTAAAACTCGCCTTTTATCACAAATCCCGCTAGAAATAGTCGGATTGGAGTTGAAAAGCCTGGAGAGAACAGACGAGGAAACCTCAAAGAGAGTAGAAACTTCGTCACGGTCAGCAAAAGAGTAACTAGCAAAGCCCTGCGCTCGAAGAACCAAAGTTTATCTCTCTAGTGTGTTTGCACTGACATAGAGTAGGATTAGTCCTTGACCAAACGGTGATTGTGGCAGCGGACTCAATTCAAACATGTTTCTTCAGCACGACCCGTGTCGGATCGAGCACTAAATTCAGCAGAGTACGCATCACATGCCACCGAGTCTTTCGTTATGACCATCAATTCCATGAATGAATCTCACGACCTCATTAGTTAAACTGCTACCAGCGTCGTTTGGCTGTGGGACTGGTTCCCCTTTCTCACACATCACAGGGGACGTTCACCAGGCACATCCTTCCTATTGAGGAAACGCCTGTTTCCTTTTTTATCAGATGTTAAATAACACAAATGCCTCTGTCAGCTTGACGAGAATTAAAAGAACACTTTTGGACAAAAAAAAAAACCTCAAAAATTGGCTGCCGCCTTCAAGTGATCGACAAGTTCCAGATGCATCTGAAATGCAAATCGCAATGACGAATACAGGTAATTCATAGTCATTAAACAGGTACATTAAACCTGTCAAAAATTCCAGTCATTTGTCTGTGAGACTTTTGGTTTTGTATAGCTTCAGGGTGTCTGCCACTGTTGCCTCGTGCATACACAACTCCTACTCACACGTGCAAACACTGGAAAGGAAGTTCCCCGTCCTTCACTGCATCACTGACACACACCTTCCCATCTTTTACCAGTTTAGACACATGAAGGGGTGGTGAACACTTTTTTTTTTTACCTCTTTGGCGTGATATCATTTTACTGGGTCACCAGATTTCTCAGTGTCACTGTGGGGACACATTGCTCACCTCGTGACTTCTTTACCTCTTGAACCAGTAGAAACTTTCCCTTGATACCAGCTGAGACAGCCAACTGTCATTTTCTCCTCCTACTTAATAGGAAAGAAAGGAAAAAGTGAGCCGCAGGAAGGGCGGCCATTGGTGAAAGCGAGAGTTGGAAAGCGATAAGCATCTCGGCTTATTTGTAGAGTCCCTCATCAAAGTTGAATGACTGAGTAATTGGTTTGTAACAGTAACACTTACTTGGCCATCAATAATGGCCATGCAAGCTTGGGTAGAATTACTTCCTGGGGGAGGACCGTTGTCGGGTTTCAGCATCATTATGATCTGAAGGGACGCGGTTATGTTGGACAAATATTTATGCAGTGTTGGGTTACCTGGAACATCCTAACGAGAGAGCACAATAATAGGCAAGGTGATTGAGAAGTCAAATACACATGTCCGACATTATTATCTAATCTAAAGATCTCAAAGCAAAACAGTAAGGATAAGATTGTAAGAATCAGCTTCAAGATTAGAAATGATAATTTCTAATCTGATTTTTTTTAGCAGTTCCATTAACAATTTAGGATTTTTATAGTAGAAGTAAAAAAAAAAAAAAAATTGCAATTCCACAGCCTAATGCTAAGATAATTTTGGAACATCTATACATTTGGTGGCATAAATCTAATTCAATAATTTGCCTTAAAGAGTAATTTGTTTAGGAATGAGACTACACTGATCACACTGTATGCTTTTGATTCATTAAAAAGACTGGGCTCAAAAGAGTCATTTGTTCGGGAATCAGACTATACAGGGGAGCAAATAAACCAACTCAAAAGAGTTATTCGTTTGGGAATTAATTCTAATTCTGATTCTGTATGATGAATGCACTGCATGTTCATCAAACTTGCGTAATATATTGCATACATGATCCAGAGAGACCTTTTCAAATGATCAGCAGTCAGAAACAGAATATTAAGCAAAACACAAGGTCACCCTCAACTTTCATAGCCTAAATCAAACTTTTAATGAAAGAGTGGTTCTTTAACTAAATCTAAACCCCATTGCTACTCAAAACCACCTTGAGATTATGATCCCAGACTGTGCTTGTTTGTTTTCTGTGATTCTGTTTCTACTTCACTTCTTGTGTTCCCTCCTTTTGCTATATACTCTGTGCAACAGAACACTAGAGATCACGTTATGATGTCATTTCATATGTTAATACGCCACAGTATCACATCAAAACATCAGACAAAACATCTGCAGATCTCTGGTGTCACACACACAAACTAGAAATTAAGATATAATTTGACATTTGCAACTGGAAAAAGTTGCCATGGCACTAAAAAAAAAAAAAAACAGAAGGTGGAGATAAAACGGAGCTTGCTTTTTTTCTCAGACTCAGGAACGCTGGTGTGGCCATATGTCATTCTCTCTGGTTTCCCATAAGTCCCTTGTTACCTCCCCAGAGATGCACAGCTGTGGGACCTCTGTTTGAACTCCCAGCTGGGGGTTGAACAATGCTTCCCTCAAAAACAGACACACTCAAACACACACACTTTCGCGAGTAATCATAGCCTCATCCAGGGCCAAACTTTAAAGCTGGGGATCACTTCCCTGTGGTCGCTGCCCAGGCAGTAAACAGATCCAGTGGGCAGCTCACCTGAGAGAGCTAATGCGGAACCCAATCAGGCCTTCTCAGATGTCCGGCCCTTTCCACTGCCACTCGGGCAAGGCTACGAGGGCAAAGACAGGGGCCTGTGGAGAGGGATCATGGTGATACCTAATCAAACGTTGCAAATCCTCTCTGCAGACACTGATATTGTTTCATTCACTAATGGCGTGAAACTAACTCACCACCACATCACAAATGAAGTAGGTGACAAATATAAGCCCTATGATTCACTGAAACTGATAACATATGCTCCGCACAGGAAGGAGATCACACTACCTCTTGAAGCATAATATCAAAACAAACAATGAGCGTTTGGGATCCGTCTGGGCCCAGACACAAGGGAGTCTTGGGATTAATTACCTAGTGGTGACTAATCATTCCTGTGCAACTTTGAATGGGAAACTTCATTCGGAAACATGAAATCTCTCCACTCTATACGTATCCATTAGCAAAACTTTTTTTCTTTGAACTGTTTCTCGTTATCTGATTTTTTTTTTAGGAAGATAGTAAAGTTGCAAGGCAAAAAAAAGAAATTAGAAAAAGCTCGATTTTGGCATGCCAAACATGAGAACGAGAGTAAATATAAGAAATTTCAGAGAGATTTGTAACATAATCTGAAAAATAACTAGTTTTTGAGGCAAATTATTACTTTTGGTAAAAACATGAAGACAAACTATTTGTTTACAATGTAATAACAAGCTGAATCATGCACAAAAAGACCAAAGGGTTGATTCTGATTTTGTCGCATGTTGACTTTAACTTAACTTTGGATAAAAGTGCAGTCACACTTTAGATAAGGGTCTAATTCTCACTATTAACTAACTATTAACTACGACTTTTGCCTTAATAATAGCCTAACTACTGCTTATTAATAGTTAGTAAGGTTGTTGTTAAGTTTAGGTATGGGCTAGGATTAAGGGATGTAGAATATGGTCATCCAGAATAAGGCATTAATATGTGCTTTATAAGTACTAATAAACAGCCAATATCCTAATATGCATGCTAATAAGAAACTAGTAAATTGTGAGAATTGGAGCCTAAACTAAAGTGTTACCAAAAGTGCATGCTAAAGGAATATGATATAATGTATGAAATAAAAAAACTATGAACTTAACTGATGTTGAAATTGTGACTAGACAGCACCTAAAAAACTTTCTCTTATATATTCTTACACATATTGCCTCTAAAATGTCACTGTGAATAAGCCTCAGTGGTCAAAGCTCACCTCAAGTGGAGGAAAAAAGGATTACACTGCTTATTGTCTCAGCAAGCAATTAGCCTTAACAATTCAAGAGGTTTTTTTTTATTTATGAAAATGTACAACTTGAAGCTAACTTTTTTATTTTGACTAAATCTTTATTTATTGGGTATATACACTTAATGATACCCTGAACTGTTCAGCTTATGGTCAGTAGGGCTTTACTTTAAGTAGAGAGACAGCCCTTCGAAACAAACCTTCTTATGTTTGCATTCCCTAGCTCATTTGTCTCTGTTAGGTCAGGGACAGACAACAGCATCACCATTATTAATATTGATCTAAGGCAGTTACGATTGATTTTCTCTCACCCATCATCCTCGGGTCATTTTTGTTGGTCAGGGGACCTGTGATTACTACTGGAAAGCAAAGCATTTATGTATTTATTTATGAAAAAAGTATATATATATATATATATATATATATATATATATATATATATTTAAATATATACTTTTTGTCTTTGTTACAATATATGACAATATATAATGTATATTTGTAATATATATTGTTACAATCTTTTGTAACAATATACACAAACATTCAATATTTTGGGGTCAAAGTTTTTTCTTTCTTTTTTTAAAAAGAAAGTAATTAATACTTTTATTCAGCAAGGATATGTTAAATTGATAAAAAGTAATAGTAAAGATTTATATTGTTAGAAAAGATTTTGAATAAATGCTGTTCTTTTACACTTTATATTCAACAATGAATCCTGGAAAAAGTCTCACAGCACTGAAGACTGGAGTAATGATGCTGATAAAAATTCAGCTTTGCATCACATAAATAAATTATATTTGAAAGTATATTAAAATACAACATCATTATTTTAAATTATAATAATATTTCACAATATTACTGTTTTTTCTGTATTTTTTTTTTTAATGCAGGCTTGATGAGCATAAGAGACTTCTTTCAAAAACATTAAAAATAGTAATAGTAATGTTTCCAAACTTTTGACCGGTAATGAAAGCTTTAGCGTATGTTCTGCTAGGGAGACTCAATTGTTACATTACTTATTACCTTCTCATTACTTATTACATGTATCTTCTGTGGAAATCTTAAAAACAAAAAATGTTCATCCAATCATTGCATTTGGTCCGAGCCATCTGAGCGCTACTGAGCTCCTCTGAGCTGTTCTGAAGGAAGGGTGTGATCATGCTTTCAAAGCTAGCTGGCTATTGCTAGCCTCTCCGAAATTGTCTACCCTCCCTTTAATACAAAAATGGGCACAAATAGGTGGGACTTTGCCACAAACAACCAATAATTAAAAATGACTGGCAGTGTTTGGCATTTAGTTTGATGTTCATAATCTTGTTTCTTGAGTATTACCATTTGTAAATATTGTACAAATACTGTTCTGACCATGGTTGATTAATTTAGTTGAGAAACTGAACATATCTTAATACATACATTGCCACTGATAAGTGTCCACTCTTGAAAGGCAGCAGCCACCACTGATCTAATCAGTGAGTGTGGTTTCCTATGCTACCCCGCGCTGTCTCCAGACTACATGCTCCGTACTTCATAAAGTGGGATTAATACATAACTTTATGCCTGAAACTCACCAAGTAATAAAGTGATAAGTGAGCCACAGATTTACCACATGAGTTCTGTTAGGCGATGTCTTTCTATGAGCTTATTCAGGTTCAGGAAGAACCGCTCTGTGGTCTTCATTGGGTGCCTGCAGGCCTAACAGATGCTCTACTTTTCACATTAACCAGGCTTACCAGCTCATTGTAAATACACACAAGAGTACATAACTACACAATAGATAAAATCTTCCAACAGTTTTAGAGTAAAGAGGTCACAATGTAGAAATGCACGTCTTTATTCATTTCAAAGCCATTTAAAAAAAATAGAGGCTACTGAAACAGTGTAAGTTATGATAGTGTAGACCTTTGTGTAGAGGAAATAAATACCCCTAAATGTGAATAAAGCTAAACATCAGCATATACGCAGAAATGAAAAACCCTTTCCCTATTATGCTCCAAATAAGAAAACCTACATAGTCTAAAGTTGTTAACATAATTTGAGGCACTTATGGGCTGGCAGTGCATTATGGGAGAGAATACACATTCAGACATTTACAAAAGGAAGATTACAGATCAATATATCAACCAATTTCAACTGTGGACAAACAAGCAACTGAAAACTAGAAGAGGCACTGAAGACCATAAAGAGCAACAATGATCATAGATTGCTTCCTGCATACAGTGCAGCACATACAGTATGATATACAATTCCTAATATTTTTTTTAATTTGGCCTATCTCTGTTGGTCCCGTGTTTCATGATTCTGAGTATGCTATTTCGAGCACCAGTCTCCTGGACAGGATGAGCCCATGGAGTGTGTCTGAAATGCCCTTCTCTGGCTGTGGAGCACTTCCTAAAAAAAAATCTCTGGCTGTGGTTTCCCTCCTTACCATATCCATTCTCATCACTACTAAGCCAGCTAACCATCCCAGAGACTAGCCATCCTTGCTGTCATGGCACTTGGCGAGTGCTGAGTGTGAATTAGATATGAACTGCCGCCCAGAGTCTTATACCTAAAGAGAGAAGAACCGGACTACGGAATACAATTGGATACAAAAACACAAGTGTCACTTTGTCCATCAGTGACTTGTCTCCTTCCTGTTGTCTCTAAATGTTGATAATGTTTGAGGTAGAAAACCATCCAAAAGCCATGAACAAAAGCCATCTGTTATGTGTTTAAGTTACTGCACCTGCCAAAATAAATCTTGAAGTAAACTGCAATACCCACAGGAAAAAAGCTGATAATGGCATAGACAACTTTACAGCTCAAAATGTTTTATTTTTTAAAAGTCAACATGAAATCACAATTGACAATATTTACTTGATTAACAGTGTAGACCATTTTGCAAGCTCACATTCTGTCTGGCCCCCATTCTGGCATGTAACGTCCACTTTTCATAATCCAAACAAGATCCTCCCTGCATTTGTTTTCATAAAATATCCTCTCTGAAATACATCACATTACTGAAGTAAAATGGTTTGCACAAATCAATTTATGTTGACTTTAACAAAAATATGATCTACAGCCTCCAAACTCCTCATATAATGGCATTGTTTTCCTTCCATTGTACTCTGTACAAACGTTTAACGTTTGTATTTCAAGTCATTTAAATTAAATAGACTATATAATTCAGCAAATAACTATGAAGGACATGTGCATAAACATTACTGAATTCAAATGTAGCGGCCTCTCAGTCTGCAGTCTATTTCAAAACAGACCACATAATATATATGGCATTAAGCACTGGCCTCTAATTTAATTTCCTCTCAAATTTGGCAGCACAGCTGCATTAGTTCACTGTGATCAATACGAAGATGTCTGCACTGAAAAAAAAAATCATTTTACTGTCTTTATTTCAAATTACATCATGCAGGAACATTAAAGTAAATTGTAGATAGATCCTGTTTCATTATTTATTGTTTCATAGACAGTAATTACTGTCAGACGACTTTGATGTGGTGAAAGGACTGCTCCTTCCTTTCCTGTTTCCCTTCCCTGCTAGCCACCCATTCTATAATTATTCAAAGGATAACTGTGATGAATTTGATTAAACAGTCCATGCTATGAATTAAATAAAGAGAAAAATATACACTTAAAGTCATTTGGTTTGGTCTCATTTGACTCACAGTCGACCACTGTGGTTAAACTCCAGTTTTCACTTCTTCTCCTTGAATAATATTATGTCTTGTCTTTAAATAGGACATTTTTGTGGTATGCCACAGTACCTATTCAACTCTGGTAGACCCAACGAGTGTATTCAAACAAAGAACATTTGGAAATCATTATGATTTAGCCGCTGAATGGAGCTAATGGATGGGAAACAGGGTTTAGAGGGTTTATAGGGAAGCTGATGAACATATTCAGAGAAGTCAGTTCATTAGTCTTGGCTGAAAGCAGCAAGCACACTCGTGCAATCATAGTTCACTGAAGGCACACATCCTAAGTGCTCACTGAGTGTGGTGTGCCCAGCCAAACCAGAGAGTTTACACAACCTTAAACGAGCAATCTAAGGAGTGCTAAATACCACCTCTCTGAATTTATAGCATGTTCTGACGATATTTAAGACAACCGCAATGTACACACACAGGAGGAGTTTCACTTTGAGCTTGGGTGGGGGGGGGGGGGGGCAAAATTCCACGGGAAGGTGTATTCACACCAAGGGATCAAGGCTTGGTTGGCTAGCATAGCTGTTGGTAGTTGCCAGTGTAGTGCAAGATGAACTTTTCTGGCTAATCAAAAGAGCAGTTAGCTCTATGCTAAGTAAGTAGCCTAAGCTCTATGCAAACTGAAAACACAAAAAAGGTAAATGTTTAATTGTTCAAAAATTTGGGGTCAATAAGAATTTATGTTTTTGAAAGAAGTCTCTTTCAAAGCTACATTTATTTTAATACAGTAAAACAGTATTGTAAACAGCAATATATATTTCAAATATTTTAAAATGTAATTAATTCAGTAACACTTTAAGGTGACGTAGTTACACGTTACTACAAGTACTTACACTAGTAATAACCGTAAATGATGCATAATTACAAGTTAACCCTAAGCCAAACCCTAACTCTACAGTAAGTACATGTAGTTAATTAATATTACTCAGTACGTATTTTAGTAATTAATACAATGTAACTACGTCACAATAAAATAAAGTGTAACCACTTATTCTTGTGGTGGCAAAGCTGACGGATAAAAATGTTGATAAAAAAAGCAATTTCATATAATTTCAAATTAGCCACAGAATAGAGCACCAATAAAGTCTTTGACTAATGGAATTGCTTTCAGCAAGGATCTTGCATGACACCAAAACTACACAATTCGATGGCCAAACAGAATGTTCCTCCAATGATAACCATTCAAAAGTAGCCATGTATTCCGAAAAAATAAACGTTTTTATTTCAAAATCACTCAAATCAATTTATACAGAATGGCGACAATTATTTTCATGTTATGGCTAATAGCAGATAAATGGCAGATTTTAAAATTCAGTACTACATTACACTAATATCAATTGTTTTAAATGCTGTGAATTTAGGCATGCCAACATTATAATGTCCAGTATGTAAGATGATATCTAAATGTAAAAATGGGAGGAATGACCATGCATAATTAAATATGCGACTTCAAAATCCAATACAGTAAAATAAAAATATCTCTAATGTTGGTCTCCACATTGCAAGCAGAAGTAAAGTTACTTGTACTTTTCTAAGAGTGTAGCTAACAATGCTAATGTAGCTTTTTAGGTTCAATTCTAAACCTTCTTTCCTTGAGTATCCAACAAATCAAAGCGTTATATCCACAACAGATATGCTAAATGCAGGACTTTAAAACAAGATTGTCATATCTTCACTATGCAATAGCCACCTTAGCCCAAGTTCAGGTGATGTCAGAGTATATGTCAGATGTCAGGGTGGCCACTCATGCATGAAGGATAGTTTGGGCTTTGCTGGCGTGATCTTCTGCCTCATGGATTGGCTGCATGATTCTCTCCTCAGTGCAAGCCTGCATGGTGAGCTGTCAAAGTTTATTACAGTCACACACTTCCACGATCAATAGAACCTCATCCCGAGACATACAGGGAGAAGGAAGGATGGTGAAAGTGGAGGAGAAGCACACAGAAAAAGGACACATGGCGCAGAAAGATCAAGGGTAGAGGATGTAGGGATCATTTGTTTGTGCCTCTTTTGTAGCTTGCATTACAAAACATGCAATATCTGAGAGTCCAGAAGTGCACAGTCAGCCACACTGTCAGAGTTTCAGAGAGATATTAATGAACCATTAAGAACATTATTTTAATGTGCTGAAGACAAATCAACCGGTTAATGTTGGATCGGGCGAGTGAACCCCTAAACGATTCCTTTCAAGAAAGGGCCTAAATAACACCCGATGGCATAAACATAGGGATGAAATCTGCTCTGCATTTATGACAGATATCATAAGCTTTTGATTCCAAACAGAGCAACAATCTTTTCTACAAGCACTGGCAGAGAGACAATCTTTCTTGCTTTCTAAACCATGAAAGGTTCCAAGGGTGTGCCAAGGCTTCCACACGCCTTCTTCTGAGGTTTTGTTTAGTTGCCAATCTGATTCTTTTGGCAGACGACTGTGTCACTTATGAGACAGCAGGATTTGTGTGGCTATGAGGCAGATGGAGAGATTCAGAGAGTGGCGAAACCGGAAAATGAGCTGACAAAGCATGCTGAAGTCAAGCCCGGTCTAGACTGCAGTCAACAAATCTTTGTGAAATTATAGCCTGCTAAGTCTTCAACACAAAACATGTGATAGCCAATGAGGATGATGAAAAGAGCATGATAATTATATGAATGGATATGAGGAGCTCTTTTCCAAAACTCTATAAATCCATTTCAATAGTTTTCAGGAAAAATTACATTTTTTACCTAGACCCACACATTTTGTGAATATTCAATTTATCCTGTTAAAAAAATGTTTTCCCTCAGTCTGAACATGTTGAACAATGATTATTAAATCAAACAACAATATTGTTGATGATAAATTCAACGTTAATTTTATTTTTTATCAAAACGCTATAAATCCCCCCCCCCCAAAAAAAAATTGATGATTTTGGCCTCGCAGACATGAGAAATATATCTATATAGAAAGCTTGAAATGTCTTTAAACAAAACAATTAAAAAGGAAAATAAATAGGATACTCTCTGATTATGTAATGCATTACATGAATTTCTCTCTATAGGCACGTTCACTACAGAGATGCTGATCGTCAATTTCATCTTTGCAGACACTGACACAGAAAACAGTTTATTAATAAAAATAAAATAAAAATGTCGATTTTCGTACGATATTCGACTTTTCTCTATTCGATTGTCGAATGCAATTTTTTTTGGCAGAAATGATAAAATAGACAAACCTTTGGCAGCAGCATCTACCCCAGGTGTAGGTCACACTGGCTCATCAAGGCCATCAAAAGAGTTATCACCGTTTAAAGCCATTTTGAGGAATGAATGAACATAAACAAACCTCTGTTCAGCGCACCGACATGTTGGATTGCGTAGAACGCTCACTGAATTCTGATTTGTCGAGAGGATGTATCGCGTTTTGGGTAAAAAATAGGTTTGGCGCTTATCGCGGTTTGGAAAAGAACTGCATCTTGCAGTACATTTTAAACAAGGAAATATAGCGATTGGGCATGAAACATTGATGGAGCAGTGAATGGGTTCAGTACACAGCAAAATGACATGACAAACTCATTTTTTTTTTAAATGGCGTTTATTGCGTTTTGGAAAAGAGCTCCTCATATATCGATATACCCTCATTTAGTGTATGTAAATGTGTATGTCACAGTCTTCTATTGTTTTATATATTTGATATATTACCGGTACCTATAACCCCTAACCCCTCCCCCACCCGAAAAGTAAATAAAAATAATTTACCTTACCCCTAAAATAATTTGTGTAAATATAATAATAATGTGTAATATTATAATATGCAATAATATTTTAATTTATTTTAAAATTTAACATATTCCTGTGAGGGCAAAGCTGAATTTTCAGCAGCCATTACTTCAGTGTTCAGTGTCACATGATCCTTATAGATTTTGTGCGAGTGAAGATTGTGTCTGTGACTGACTCCGAAGACTGGATTAATGGCTGCTGAAAAAATCCGCTTTTCCATCACAGGAATAAATTATATTTTAAAGAATATTTAAATAGAAATATTTCATATTTCATATTACTGTTTTTATGCAGCCTTGGTGAGGATAAGAGACTTCTTCCAAAAACAAGAAAAAAACTTTTTAAGTTTATTATTCAAAACTTTTGCAGTATAACAATTGGCTTTTTCTGTATTGTATTTATATTTATGTCACATTTTACTCATTTATAAGGAGGATTTTCTCCCCAAAGAATAGCTAAACAAACCCACACACACACCCACACTCACCATCTTGGCATAAACTGACATGTGTATCTATAGGACACAAATAATTGTTTTTTCCCCATTGGATCACTGCACCCACAACATGTATGTCTGGTCAATTATTCAGCTAAGGACTAGTGGTTGTTTCCTGCACCTGAGAGGCTGCAAGACGACCCAAATCTCACTGTATACTGTAGCCCCCTGAACAAATATACCCTCATGGTCAAAAACACTACTTAGGATGCAATGGACAGCCTTTTAACAAAATGATTTTTGATTATTAAATTAAATGATGACTAAAATCTAGAAAAAATTTGCAAAGACATACAAAATTTTACCTTCAGGTTGTCACTACAGAGGTCCCCTCAAAAGGTACACATTTGTGCCTTATCGAACTCTAAAGTTTACATATTACGTATTACTATCTTATACACCAATAAGCACTCTTTAGGGATAGGCAAGGAATTTTCCTCTGTCTAAGGCTGCCTAGTGAAACATGTATTTGAAGGAGATTTGAAAAAATTACTTTGCAGGAATAAAGCAAATTTGATTTCCGAAAGCTCTCAAAGCCTCAGGTTTTTACCTCTATGTTCTTGCAATGCACTATCCCTATTCAAAGCAACGGATTGATACCATTCCCTCTAAAGACTCTAAAAGGTCTGAACGTCGTGTCCATCTGACATACAGCAGCTCAGGGTGGAGCGTGAAGCTGCCAACGCCTCACAGCAAACACTCTCTGGCTTTTGCAACAGCAGTGGCCTACATTCCAAAGCCCCGTGCCAGCCCTGTTGCAAAATCAATACTCAACAGCCTCTCTTAACAAACACCCCGGCTCTTCCCAGTGGTATGACATCTCCGCAGCCTGCCAAACCTCTGTCAGGCTCATATTTATGCGTTAAGATTGAATTCAGCATTTTCCTCCCTCTCTATTTTCTCTTTCTTTTTGTCCTGATGGATGAAATCCGTGGCCGTGGTTTGGTTGTCGAGCCAAAACAACCTTTACATAAAACCCCAGTGAGGACCAGCCTGTGCAACCTTGAAATAAATGTACTTGTGGTTATTTAGGTGCCTAATCATGGAACACAGCTATATTAGGGCAAACCAGCGCATTTCAGGGCACATAGAATAAGAGCATATATTTATTGCTCAAAAGATCAGCAGTGGTTCGCCAACTAATATTTCCTATTCAGCGGAGTCCAAGATATTGCATTCTCGGCTCCTGCCGGGAGTGAAACCTGCACAGAAAGATTTTGTATGCCAGAAGAATGACCTTTACAAAGTCCAAGTAAAAACCAGCTCAGTCACCGTCCAGTGGCATAAACCAACTATAAAATGCCAACAATCACTTGCTGGAAAATACATCATCGCCTTGTGACATAGCTTCATGCTTGAATGCTCGAGTACTGTATCATTTATCAAATGGTTTAGAACGTTTCCAAGAAGCACTTTAATCCAGCTGCAATTATCACAAACATCCACACATTTAGAGTGCAACAAAGTGCTTAGTTATACAATTAAGTGCAGATGTTATAACTATTATTTTAATTCATTCTCATTTTTGCCAAGTAAAATCCTACTATTGGATGAATATTCAGGGTTAAATTCAAGTTACGGTCTAATGAAAGCATTTGTGGCATAAAGTTGGCACAACTACCTCGATTTCTTTTAAAAGAAAAATCCAAAATCGAGGTTACAGTACGACACATAATAAAAGTGAATGGGGCCAATCTTTAGATCATTTAAAAGCAGAAATCTGAAGCTTATAATTTAAATAAGCTTTAATTTAAATTTTAGTTGTAATGCTGTTTAAATAATTTTTACAGCAGTTTTAAGGTTTGCATATCTGGATATAACCGGGCCCATTTACTTCCATTGCCACTCAATTATTTTTTTTTTTATTTTTTTTTTTTTATTTTAAATTAATTTTTGTGGTAATCAACATCATGCCACAAAATGCTGTCAACTGTGCAGACTGGGAATATTCCTTTATGCTCTGAGCGCTGTGTGCAGGATAATTAAGTGCAATAAAAAGCCCATTGAAAAACAATCTAACATATTGCAGCCTTTGAGACTCACCCATGTGTATATCAAGGCAGAAGGGATCCATGAGGAACAGCTAGAGCAGATAGATGGTTTGTGTGAGAGATGAAGGGAGCTACGCCAGCCTGCGGTGATCTCTTTAGAGAGAGCTTCTCTCCTCCTGACATGTACCTAGGACAAAACAAAAGGTTTCTTTGAGGCTCCTCTTAGAAACACACATCCATGAAGCACCATTCTCCCCCCCCTCCGAGCGGTCATTTAAAGAATAGACTGTCCCCTGCTGCCGATCAATCTGTTAAGAACTCTCCATTCTCTCTGAATTAGGAAATCCTGGCTTTCTTCCATTGGAAAGCTATCGAGAGTGAGCACTGCAGGATGGATTTCCAAAACAAGACTTTCTCATGCCAAGTGGCACCTCTGTGTACAATTGAATTCCAGTAGGGTTTGTTTCTCTGTTTGTTTTACGTCCATGCAATGGTGCTGCACGTCTACGCCTCGCAACCTAAGATTTCAAGAGCAGGAAATCTGATTAAATCAGACATGCTTGTGCCATTCAAGTAGCATTTTTAATTACTAAGAAAACAAATATATATAATGAACCACAATGACATGCATCCATGGGAGTAAATATATATTTACCATATGAACAACATACTGTAAATGGGAACTAGGTCTGACAAGCTCCAAAATAAAAAAAGAACAGCATACTCTAGTACCATAATAAACAATTTTACATCTATGCAAATGGCAGACACTAAGATTTATATGAATAACAACTACAATTTTGGTCTATTCCTCAAGCAAATATATTCTAAGACTTCATAAGACTAGAATATATCATAAGAATCATATGAACACATTTATGGCCACTCTTAAGGTTTTTAACATAGACAAAATCAACTTTTTGGGTGAACCATTTGTTTAACATCAGGATATTTAAACTATGATATGAAGTATTCTAAATAAAATAATGTATTTACACAAAAAACTGTATATACAGAACAAGATGAAAATAGAGAGAAAAACAGGTAAGATTTGTTTAAAATTAGAGAAAACCCAATAGCTAAATAGACACATGAATGACCAAAAATCAAGCTGGCCTATGCAAAAGCTAAAAAAAAAAAAAAAAAATCAATTCCGCACAAACCATGAATCCAGAAAAGCACTCAAAAATAGCCATAAGAGAGTACATTTGCTGCATAATATTTCAACCTCCAAATGAGGCAATTAACTAAATCGCCTTGTCTTGACAACGTTATAAGGCACGTAGGAGGAATGGCGCAGCAGAGATGCTCACAGCCAGCCTGACCCTGGTCCAGGCACTGCTCTGTTCACAAGAGCACTTCAGTCACCGGCCGTGTGAACACACACACACCAATGGAGAGGACAAATGGGCCACCTTAATAACCAGAAATGAATCAGGAAAAATGCTTAAAGTGACAGTTAGAGGGAAAAAAATACACATTCAACAATCTATCATCACCCGGCAGAAGATAATAGAGAAGGGAATATGGTTTTGTGTAGTTATCACATGTCTCAGCACTCATTCCGGCAACTGCGTTTCTGGTTTACCCTTTTAATTCGTTATTGTACAGTGTACAGTAGCTTATCTTTAGGTCCAGACGGAATTTGGCCATTTTCTATACTGACTTTGAGAGAATATTCTGCTTATTCATAATTCACTTCCTGTGTGTCCACTGTCTGGAAAGTCCAGATAGGTTTTTCTTAGATATCAAAGAACCAGGGACAATGAGGAGCACATATAACACCTGAAAGCTGTGTAGGTACAGTATCCATCAGAGCCATCTGCTGTCTGCATAACATGACAAAACAAAGAGGGTCAGTAAACAATCACAAACGACCATCATTTGCTTTGTACACAGTATGTTTTGAAACTTCTTCTTTACTTTAGGATTATTGTATTTGTCTCTTGGCTAAAATGTCACGCTCTGGTCTTTATTCAGTCAAAGAGGTCCATTAGAGACATTTCAGTATCTTGAGAGGTTTGTTGACATCGTTTGCAGATTTGACCTTTAATGAACGACCCATATAATCTTGAATTTAATAGAATATAATTTAAGAGTCGATGCTTCTGCATTTACAGTATGTACCCAAAAGTAATGGAAAGGAAAAAACAACCCAAGTCTCATTGTTAACTGTTATTTGCAATAGCTCTCAATGCCCCCCTGAAATTACATTATTTTTCGTCTTCTGAGTTTTAAGAGGGTTGAAAATTGACAAAAGACTCTCAGAGTGCTGTTGAAAAGAAAGCAAATGTTCCTGTTTGAGAAAAACAAGCTAAAGTAAGCGTTATGTGCTAATGCATAAACTATTTTTATATTTTCTGAAGGAAATGTTGTCATGGTGTTTTGGCCAGCTGCAGTCCCATTGACATATGTACATGTCTGATTTATCTGTACAATCAGAAACGTCAACATTCGCATTATCTAGATCTGTAAGTCTGACTTCACAGAACGATTTTAGTAAGACCAAAGCATTTACATTACATTTAAAAAATGACTTCCTGTTTAATTCATTTATTTTTTTGTTGTTTAAAGCTATATATTTTAGCTGCAAAGGTACATTTTGTTATTTAAAATAAATACTTTCTATTTATCAAAGAAAAAAATCCGTTACCACAAAAATATTAAACAGCACAATCGTTTTTAACATTGATAATATAAATGTTTCTGGAGATCCAAATCAGCATATTAGAATGATTTCAGAA
The DNA here is from genome assembly GCA_030578275.1 of Meda fulgida. NCBI lineage: Eukaryota > Metazoa > Chordata > Actinopteri > Cypriniformes > Leuciscidae > Meda > Meda fulgida. Next base: position 10,581,921 of record CM060636.1, on the reverse strand, counting down.
GGATCACATGACACTTAAGACTGGAGTAATAATGCTGAAAATTCATCATTGTCATCAAAGAGACTTCTTTCAAAAACACTAACAAATCTTATAGATTCCAAACTTTTAAACAATAGTGTGAATAACATAAACAATTTCCAAGGTAAAACCGAATTGCTACTTTAGTTTGACTGAAATTGAACTTATAAAGTGCACGATGTAAACATACTTGCAGAGAAGAGCAGAAAAGGTTGAGGGGTTGAAAGGTGTCCTGTCCTGAGACTGTGAATTGGTCCAACTTTAATTAGAGCTTTTGGTCAACAGGAGACTCTTGAGGTCTGTTAGGGGCCCCTCCGAAGGTCCCCGGCACATGTGCACTGAAACAGGAGATATACAAGACTGGGTAAACAAATCACACAAAAAAAATAAAATAAAATTCACATCACTGAAGCCTCTACAAGTAATACTGTTCTTCCCTGCTGTCCAGGCATTTTTCTCATTAGGAGCCTTTGACACTGCAGAAGGGAAATAAATGACCAGTAAAGCTTGTTTTTGAACACTGCTTTAGGATTTTTCATCCAACAAAATGGGAAAGTGTGACTGATTGCCAACGCCTGAGCTGGAGCACGGTGGTCCAGCATTCAAAGTAAGGTTTTTGACTTAGTGATAAATGATTAAATGTGTGCGTGTTTGGAGATCTATCAGGCATATTTGAACCGATCTAACTCAAGATAATCAGATTTGAATATTATGGCCAGCAATGTGGCTTGCTTTATTTTTTTGGTGGTGGTGGTGGTGGGGGGGGGGGGGGCAGTTTTTCTTTAGTGTTGCTTTTAGTTTCTACTGCAGAACAGGCATGTCGGCCTCGTCGCTCAGAAGCTCTAGCTGTATTGGCCAGGAGAAAGAAAAAACATTATTTTATGTTTTCTACAATATAGAGGAGTGACAGAGGAGGAGGCCTGGTCAGATGTGGCCTCCCGGAGAGCCGGATGTTTGAGAAAGACAATATCGTGAGCATTGTGATCGAAGGCTGCCTCATCAGAGAGAGAGAGAGAAAGAGAGAGAGAGAAGGAGAAGTGAAGAAACCACATCTGTTTTCACTCAAAACAATCAGCAGCAACACTGCGAGCAGCTTTCTAAAGCCTGCCGAGGGATGGCTCAGAACAGAAAATGTAGACATTCTTAGCTTGAGTGTCAACACAGATTGAATGTAATGCAAACGGACGTGGAATCCCAATCAGTCAAGATGGCCAAACCAAAGGAGGCTGAAGTATATTTCACCGTGGGACACATGAGAATGAATGGAGACCAGCTTGATGGATGAGAAGATGAGCATTGCATTTTACACTCTGGATTTAGCAACTGGATAGTTTTCTGGAATAGGAAAATCTTAAGCCCAATTTGTGTGTGTGTTGAATACATTATAATATGTCAATTTTTACTTCATATAATTGTTCAGGTTGGAGGCAGTCAAAACAACAACCTAACTTATGTGTTGTCAATTGTTTGGACAAGAAATTGTACTCCTACTTGTAACCTACTTTTATGCTGCTACTGTATAGACTACTGGAAGTCTTCTGAGCCACAGCCTTTTAAAATTATTTGAGAAATACTCTCTTTAAAGCTGAATTATTTACCGCTATTATATGAAGAATCTAGCCAGCTGGTCTTCCAATGTGTAGGCTCATTCCATGGACCTTCATGAATTCGAGTGTGTTGACTTCAGTTCTAACACTGACCACTTCAATTAGGTCAGCCCTGGGCTCGTGTTCCAAAAGGAATGAAGGCTGGCTCTCCTTATGCAGAGGTGGAACACTTGAACACAGCGCGTGCACGTGTTTGTGCCCAATGGCCTTCGCGAGGATGACAGCAATCCAGGTCTGACCATGAAGAACAGTCTGTTTCCTGAAAACAGCACCTGGTGGGTGATGAATGCGATGGAATACTCAGCTTAAACCAAAATAGATTTATCTTTGATTGATGACTACCACAACATACAGACTCTGACACATATTCAATCATATTATTATATTACATAAAAACGTAAAAATAAAACTTTAAATATGCAATATATTGATCAAAAACACTCAACAAAAGGTTTGGGCCTAATTTTAATTGCACATAAAATTTTCATCCATTTGAATTATGCAGTTTTAAAGGGATAGTTCACTCAAAAATGAAAATTCTGTCATCATTTACTCCCCCTCAAGTTGTACCAAACCTGTATGAATTTCTTCATTCTGCTGAACGTCAACGAGTGGATCTAGTGTGAGTGAGTGGAGGCCGGGCTAATTAGCATATTCATAGAACCGCGTATACTAAATGATGCATTCAACTATTACATTTAACTATTTTAAGGCATGAAGAAATTTTTTTCAAGGAAAAAAACTTTAAATATGTAATTTTGATGATCAAAGATGAGTTTTAATGGATAAAATTATTGACTACAGGGGGACTTTAAAATAAAATATATGCAAATACTAAAACTATGCCAGGATTTTTTTTTTGAGTGTATAAAATACATATAAAATATCCAACAGTTATGCATGTGCTTTTGAGAATATCAAAAATAATATAAAAAAATAAATAAAATGCTTCCAAACAGAGATGTTGCTTTTTGTGCAGAAAGCAGTGATCTAATGATCTATAATATATCTGCCAATTTATCTTGGATTGATTTATTTTTTTCAAATAGCAGAAGGTAATACGATATTGTGCTCTACAATCTCCACAAAGGATACGTGCTGACTTTGAATTTTGCCAAAATGTGTTTTTTTTTCCCCTGTTGGTGTTGTCTTAAAATGCTGCCTATGAAGGTATCTCACTAGGTTTTTGGAACGGAGCTAAACAAACCAAAGCTTTATCATCCGTCTTCAGCTCAGTTTGAACCCATAAAGCTGAATGATAGTCCCTGCCAGATTAAGCCTAACAAATAGGTGTACTGTATGTTTTTCTCATTTACTGAGTATCTGGCATGTGAATGAAAGAACGTGTGTATGTGGAGCATAAGGACACTTTAGTCCCTGCTGAGAGTGTCCTGTCACTGAAGCATGGCTAGTTTAGTCCCTCTCAGCTCCGCTGGCAGAAAAGCCAATGAGACGAATGGACAGAACAGATCAAAGGCACCCTGGCTGAGGGACTGAAATCCACTTTACTGTAAGGCATCTCAGTAAAATAGGATTCATATTTTCCACAAGTCCCCGGTTCCCTCGCTCTACTCCCACAAAAGAGAAAAGAGGTGAAGACCAAATGGAGAGAATAAGGTGGAAATTGAAAGAAGACGAGTGTCTGTGAGAGAAGACTGCGCAAACACATTCTTTCACACATCATTTCTTGTAATTGATTAGGAATTCGCTCATCTGTTCTGTTTTCAATTTCACAGCAAATCTATGAGACAGCTGAACCAGTCTGAGCCATTATCATTTTCATTTTTCACTTTAATCACACCAGCGACTGCAAACTCGAAGTGAAAACAGCCACAGAAGAATTTCCACATTTACTGTCACTCCCAATCACAGGTGGAGATCATTTGTTACTAGTCATTGCCTTGTACAAATCACTTTTCACAATTGGTATAGTAGGTTATATTTTTTTATTAGAAACATACAAAGAGGACGGGATTCACAGTGTGGGTCAAATGGAACAAAATCAACGGTGGGTGAAAATGTTTAAATATTTTTGGTAGCACTTTACAATAAGAAAAAAAAAACTATTCAAAAATGCATTTAAAATACGTCAACGTATCATACAAAGCTGCGCGTTCCAAGGCACTTCAGTGGGCCTTTTATATTAAGCCAAACTCACATTTGGTGCTTGGTGACTGGACCAAGGTTATATCCATACCCACTACCGCCCTGTGAAAATCATTTTGCTTGAGACTGATAGCGCTTTACCTTATACTGCTATGATACCTCAAACCTGTCCCCCATTGGCCAAGTAACTCCTCTCAAAGTGACAGATGTTTCTCACCCAAGGACGGACGTCTAATGACAGTGAAAACCCACCCAGCCACTTCTTCAGTCCCACTCCGACACATCAAATTCACAGTATGAGTGATTTGGACAGCGGTGAGTTGAATTCACAAACTAGCACTTAAAGGCTGCTGTGTGTAGTAATGCACCTTGAGTAGGCTGTTCATCATGCCGAATATTTGACAGCAAAGCAATATGTTTATCACTCATCTTCACGTTGGCAGGTGCCCTCAAGTCCTCAATCACCTACAACAAACAAAGATGTAGAATTAATTCCTTTAAAAGTGTAAAGTGAGCCTGATACAATCTCTCAAGTGCAATTAAAGGGTCATTGAAAATGCATTCAAGAAGTATCCGTGCTAACATGAATTATATTTAAAAGGTTTTGACTACTAAGCCAGACATTTTTACAATAAAGTTTACAGTACTGCAACTCTGTTCTAAAGCCTACCGAACTGCCTCGCTGCATGCTGCCTATAGACAGCTGCCTATGGAACATCATAAGTGACTGATTTTTAAATGCTCTATATTGACAGTAACTCTGCTTCATACAAATTACAAACGCATAGTTCAAGGGAGAGTCAACTCACAAATAACTGGAGAGGTGAGAGGAAAGCCTAATAATCGTGACCATACAGACAAAACACACATTTAGAGTAAAACAGTGAGTTGATTAAAAGAATTTTTAATAAAAGAAAAATTGCATGGATTTTATAATAGCTATATATACTCAACAATTCTTTCGTCTCATCCGCCATCTTGGATTTTTTTTTTTTACAGAGCTTGTCACAGTGCACTGGTATTGCTTTCGCCACAGAGGATACATTACATACTTTACTATAATAATACAAACACTTTATTGAGATTCATTAACTGTATTCCTGAAAGTTGTAAAACAATACGGTAAGATTATTTTGTTGTTGTTGAAAGAAATTAATCATTCAGCTAAGATGCATTAAAAATGCAGGAAAGATTCACATTTTTACAAGAATTAATAATTGTTCTTTTCAACTTTATATTCTAAGACTTCTGGAAAATGGTTTCATGAAAATATAAGCAGCACAACTGTTTTCAGCATTGATAATAAAAAGAAATGTTTCTTGAGAACCAAATCAACATATAAGAATGATTTCTAAAGGATCATATGATGCCGAAGACTGGAGTAATGAAGCTGAGACTTCATCTTTACCATCACAGGAATAAAAGCAAACACAAAAAAGGTCTGTGTGGATGAGGGTGGTTTTGTTCAGATGGTTTGTTATCAGTTCTACTCCTGAATAGAGTTCTCTTGCTTATCTTGTCATCTTGGATTCCAGTCTGGCAAAAAGCAGTCTTTTCTCAACATCATGACTTTTATTAGAGTCATGGACTATTTGTTGCTAAGTCACAGTTTATTAAGTGCAAAAAATGGAAGAATTCTGCTAAGAAAAAGTCAAGTACTGTCTAAAAGGGCAATAACAAGGTTTATTTAATTGCAGTATTTTTCCATCAGTAATGACTGAATTATTTTTCTGACTGCATAATTTTAGTTTAAGAAATGACTAAACTGATCCATTGTTATACACTCAAGTCCTGATGTTACTAAGAAACGGACCTATGATAAGTTAATATCATAAGATAATATCTTAACTCAGAGGAAGCAGTTACAAGCCCAAAATGACACTAATGGGGAAAAAAACTGACAAAGCAAAACAGAACCGAGGATGAATAAATCTATGATTACAGGTATACAGTAATATTACAGTTACTGCCTTATTCTATCTACTACGCATATTAATAAACACTCAGGATTTCTGAGGCCATGCAGTCCATTTGCTTGGGTCCTGATCTAACCTCAGTGTGGTAGCTGTGAAGCAAACTTTGCTTTCTCTCTGGTGCCACGGGTAATGGATGTCTAGAGCCTTTTTAAAAAAAAAAAACTTTAACAGCTGACAAAGTGCAGTTAATCTTTCATTTCCCTTAGAGGCACATCACCGACAGCCTATTGGATGTCTGCTTTACAGAAGATATAATGAGATACAAATGAGTCTCTGGACACTCTCCTTTCTTGCTCTGCAGGTGTCTGCTCTTGCTTGACGGCCAAAGACTGACGCATGGGTGTGTCAACAAACAATTCATAAAAATTCAAAGGCAATACAAGAACGCATCCCAGAGAATGGATTGTTGTAAATTTATAAACTTATGTTCAACAATGTAGAAATCAAACAATGCATCGACTAAAGCCATTTTTACTCATTTGGCAAATCTGCATTTCATGCAATTCATTTTATTGCGATGGATGAATGGATGGAATGAAGGAGCAGATGAATGATTACATAAACATTGTTGAACATGATGGAATATTCACCAGGTCTCTTTTGAGCATTAGAACACTAATCCACAAGGTTTTAAATGTACACATGGTACTTATTACATTTTATAGGAATTCCATCACAACTTTAAGAATTCTTAATCTAATATATTATGACATAATTCTCTGCTATTTATTATGTGGTTGTATATCATGTGGTTGTATATCAACAGAATTACACAAAACAATGGAAAGAATCATGACTCATGCTCTCAAATTCCCGGCATTTACTTTGAATGATAAGCCATTCTCCCTGACGGAAAATTGAAGAGCCTTGCAGAGTGGCGGTCTGAATTAAATGGGTCTCTTTTGAGAACAGGTCTGACGTTTCTCCTCATTTTGTTCATCTGAACTCCTCTGATTTTGAATTACAGCAATGAAAACACACCTATCACTGGGTAGGTTTCCATTGTGAGATTATTGAATATATTGAGAATTTTTTTATCCCTTTATCCTGAACGCAGAGTAAATCGAGCACATCTCAGAGCTCCTGGGACCTCAGTGGTTCCCTGAGATTAGGAGTCTGAATCAATCTGGAGACGAGGACAACAGCAGACTAAAAACGTAACTGCTTCATTTTATTGTGTGCAAAAGTGAAAGGATTTCACAGGTGAGAAAAAGGGAAGTGAGAAAGGAATGCTTAAGAATAATGAAATGCAGAAATATGGGGGAAATCAAAAATAAAGTGCAAAAAGACATGCTTAAAAATGGGAAAGTGTGAGTGGGAACACAAAAAATTGAGATGGGGAGAAAAAAATAGGGAGAGAGGCCCCAGACAGGCTGGAGCAGGCCAGCGCAGGAAAGGCTGTTTTTTGCTGAAAGGGAGGAGAGAACTTGCCAAGAATAACCTTCTTTGCTGTCATGCAGCCATTCAAGAGAGGCACAGAGAGCAAGAGAGAGTAGAGAAAGAGTGAGAAAAACGCCTTAGGAGATTAAAAAAAAACACATGGGTGCCAGTGTGCTCTCTATTATTTTCTTCTCTATCCCCTATTGATTCACCCACCCATTTCCATCTTTCTACACGCTGCAGTGTCATCAGACCAAAACTGAAAAGAGGAGAGATAATCTGTCCGTACAAGCACTAATCATTGCAATATTGTCCCACTGGCATCTATAGAAAAAACATGCCAATGGGTATTAAAATCTTGTGAAATTTTGTTAAAGTTCAGCTTAAAAGCAAAAGTCACAGACAGACTTGACTTTGTTCAAAACTAAAATTGCCGTTCAAAACTTTAAACTTTCATAACTATTATTTTCTTTCTTGAGAGGACACAAAAGAGGAAATGTTGAAAAATATCATGGCCAGTTTTTTTCTAAATAATAAAAATGAAAAGAGTTGTCAGGCTCAAAGACTTCTGAAGTCATACAATAGCAATGTGAAATGAACAAAACAACCAATTGAGTTGTTCACGATAATCTCCCTTTTCAAAACTCATTTGCACTTCTGCATATTCAAACTTTCCAAGGCATGAGTCACATTCACATATGATTGTTGCATTTTGCTCCCATTTTGGTCTGAAATCCATGCAGCTCACATAAGTGCTCTTTATTGAAAATGCATTACTTTTGTTCTGCTGAAGAAAAGGCAGCCTAAACCTCCTCTTTTTAATGATATTTACTGCATAATGTTTTCTTAAGTAACATGGTATCAAACTCATAGAAATTAACCCCATGGTTTGTCAATGTTTTATTGTGATACATACCTATTTAATCTACAGTGAGTTTCCACACCAGGGACAGTAGTATCGTTCTTCATGCTATCAGTGCTGACTGCAAACACATCCAACTGCTCCAAGATACCAGAAAGATCTAGAATGAAAGAATAATGTATAATTATGCAAAGGGCATTGTTAACCCTTCAGCCGTGACAAAATTCAAAATTGATCTTAACCCTAGCAAGCAATTTTGCATTTAAAAAAAGACATCTAATAGCTGTCCAAACACAGCCCTGATGTCTATGGCTAGGCTAAAACAAGGCAAAATTTGGGCTGTCAGTGAACTTTTAATAGGCGTCTAAACCGTAGTCCAAGAATAGACGCACAGGCTACGCATGGAACATGTCAAAGAAATGAAGACAAACAGCATATAATCACTGTTGAATTTGCTTACATGATGGAATATCATACATCTCAAGTGTTTTTGACAAAAACAACATGCAACCAAATTCAAGGTTATTTTGGATAAAATTGGGTTACTCGTAGCCGGACCATATCATGTCTATAGTTAACTGAGACGGTAAAATGACGGCTATTGCTTGCTGGGAATTGCCATTTTCCACAACTGTTTTTTATAATAATAAATACAGCATATTTACTGTAACAGTGTCGAAGGTGGTTGCAGGAAGGCAGACGAAGATGAAGAATAAAGTTTCAATACAAAGTTTAATGAGGATAATACAAATAATAATCAGACAGGAAGGGCAACACACACTAAATGTAACATAGACCAAACACTAAGGGGCGGTTTCCCACACAGGGTTTAAATTAAACCTGGAGTAGGCCCTAATCTAGAATAGTTAATCGTGTCTTGAAAAATTGGCTTTCTGTAACACAGATTAAGTACAGATTAGTTACACCTGGACTATGGAGTCTTGAACTAAAATAAATCAGATTAAATTAAAACCAACTGTGCTAATCTGAATTAGCATGACAGAGGTTGACTATAAAACATGGAATGAACCAAGAAAAGCTTAAAATTGCATGGAACTGAGAAGCAAATCCAAGGAAAACAATGGCATCAGAAAAAGACAAGAGAAATTTTTTTAGCAAGCTAAAAAATAAAGCGTGCGTGCGTGCGTGCGTGTGTGTGTGTGTGTGTGTGTGTGTGTCCAACTAATGCATGTGTCTTCTTTGAAACAAAAAAGTTAATCTGAAGTTAAACTTGCCTCCAGGTAGGTTTAATTTAAGCCTCAATTTAGTCCTGGAGTAACTCTAGTCTTCCTCCAGGAAATCAGCTTATTAAACTCTGGACTAAATTAAATCTAGGACTATTTAAAGCCATGACAGAGAAAGCAGATTTCTGTTAATCTGGTTTAAAGGGCCATTTTAGTCTAGGACTAGGCTTATTCTCTGTCCGGGAAACCACCCCTAAAGGACTGTGAGGGACGAACTCAAGGAGTGACTCAAACAAGATAATTAATGAAGTGCACCTGAACAGAATGAACTAATAACAGTAACCATAGAAACAAAGGAGTGGCGGGAAACTCAAACATAGGAACACATGATGTGAATGAAAACAAACAAAAATTCCATGAGACAAACTGAACATAAACTGTGACAAACAGTAGCATTCAATTAAGAAAAACGAATAAACAAATATAAAAATAAAACACCACATAGACTTAACTGAATTAAACACTGATTCTTAAAGCTACTGAAATTATTCAGTCAAGAGCAGTGAGTGATTTTCTCTTTGTGATATAACATTAATATTGACAAACAGCAAAAGGTTTATAAGGCTGCTGTCACTTTAAGAGCATGCTCTCTTCAAAGGAAGATCATTTTAATGGTTCACAATCTAAAATCATGAAATCACATGTGCTGCTTGATTTTTTTTTTAAATTCACAAATACTTTTGGAAAATGTTCTTTTGTCATCATAATGATGTAGTTCTGCCATTTATCATTTATAGCTAAAATTATGATTCTAACCAGTTCACTATTTTTAATAATAATAATAATAATTAAAAATACATTTTTCTTTTTTAAATAAAGCTGTTGTATTAAACTCTACTATATTTCAGCTATGTGTTAGACCACTGTGATTCCAACCTTTTTATTATTTAAACATTTTTGCTCAATGACTAAAAAGCAGAACAAACAATAAGCAATATAATGTCAATTTTGTTAGGCTTATCTCTAGTCAGTCCTCATTTCATAATTTAGACAGCATGCTGTGAATTATTCTCAAAGGGAAGCAAACAGCTGGTGTGAAACATCCGCACAGAGCAGAGCAGATCAAAAGAGCTGATAGAGAGAGAGAGAAAGAAAGATGTCAAGGAGACAGAGAGACTGAGCAAATCCCACAGGCCTTTACCGCAGCACGGTGTTGCACACGAACAACACGTCTGCCTTCTAAATCAGCACCTCTCACTCTCATTGCTCCATCCACCCAGCAGGCTTTGAAGAAGTTACTTTGTCATTCAGTTCCCCGACATCCAGCAGCCTGCACCACAAAAGCAAGCTGCTTCACCAATATCCCTTCTCCTTTCTAAACGTTTGATTTTTATGTAATGAACTGCAGAAGTGACATTCACCTCAGACAGATTTGAAGGTCCTTTGAGAAATGCATTCCGCTCGTGACGCCCTAATAAAGGATGGACGGAATAACCACAAATCTCTGCAGAAAATCATTGCTGCGTCTGAATATGCTACTTCCATACTATATAGTAGGCGAAAAACAGTATGTGAGCCGAGAAGTATGTCCGAATTCATAGTATTCATATAGGCGAAAAATACCTGTATGACCTTCTATTTCCGGTGAGATTGGCACTTTTTTTATTGCATGAGGCCACAGGAGAGGATTTGTGAATGGAGGTAAAGCGACACTGCTGTAGATCACATGACCATGACAACATGGCAGATGTAGTAAGTCCGAATTTCACTCATACTGCAAACATTCATACTATATAGAAAATACTTTTTTTTTAACGGTTGCAAAGCAAGTTTCAAACCAAATATAGTAACTACTATACCGTATGCAATTTCGGACACAGCACATGTCTGTTCTATAAATATCCATGCTGGAAGAAGACCTACCCATAATGCATCATGCATGTTTTTTTGATTGGATAATGTGGGTAGGAGTTGACAATGAGTAAATTAAAATTGAAGTATTCAAAATGTATCCACACATACATGTATGGGAAATGGGAAAATATGGGAAACTAGGACATTTTTTTTTATTATTATGAATTTTAACTAAAAAAACAATAACAACAATAAAAGTAAAAAATTAAAAAGGTAATCAATTATCAATTAAATTATTCAAAAATAAAAGAAACGTGTTTTCAACCAAACATTTAAAACGGTTTAATTATTGTTTACAAATATGTTGCTAAAATGTAAATAATAACGTGACAAATTATGGTTAAATGCAACAGTAGAATTGCAAAAAAATACAATAGGTCAAAATATGCTCTAAAATATGCTTTATAGACTAAATGCAATTTTAACATGTCTATTTCTAAATATATTTTATTGCTACATTTAATTGCAACAACAGCTTTAGCGATTTAGTTATTCACATTTTTATTTTTTATCAAATTATTATTAATTTGATCATTGATTCCTTCATTCTATTTTTAAGTGGCACTAGTCCTCCATAGAAATGGTCCAAGAAGGGTTTATGTAAAGAAATTCAGCGGACAGCATAAAAATATTGTGTCTAAAATACTGTAATATAAAAAGATAATTTCATGCAGGCTTCTCAAATTTTTTATCCATAATTACAGAGTGCCTTACCAACAAGGTTTTATTACAGGTGATGTAACTGTTTTGGAAGATAAAATATGATCTCTTACCCCAGCTCAATGTGAAGCGTCATCTGTAAGCAAGCTATTTGTATGTGGGTTTCTGAGGAAAGTGTAAATACTGTGGCATTCTGTGGTTTGTTTGAGTATCACATCCAACCCAACACAGTCGACATCTGTTTGTCCAAACAACAGCAGATGGGTAAATGTTCAGGAACATCTGCTTGAAAACATATATGATCATTTTAAATATGAACTCGAAAGACAGTCACATACTTAATCTTTGTGCAGGAGTAGACTCCTTATGGTACTGTTACCCAGCAGCTGAGAGAGAAAGAGATAAAGACCTTGTTGACACTGAAAACACCATGAAATCGAAGCACATCATCAGTATCTATTATTCGATGCTGCATATTTAGTCTCTTGTGCCAATAATCGTCATCCTAATCTACTCAAACCTGTACCCAGATGACCCTCCCATCTGCACGCAGCATGATCAGTACATCTTCAAAAAGACCAAAACAAATCAACAAAGTTGAAAATTTTCGCAATTTGATGGAACACATTTATTTCATAAAGCCCCCAGTTGTGAAGCAAGAACCACCATTAGTCTTAAATTAGGCAGTAGATTTTTGCTTTGCAGAAATTTGTGGTAGTCGTGTAGCACAGAATTGCTGAGCACGAAGGATTGTTAATATTAATAATTCGTGATCTAGCAGTCTGCTGTTACTTAAAGAGAATGAGAGAGATGGAAAGAGAGTAAGGTTACACAGTACAAAAGCTCATTAAGAAAAGGGCCACAGCCAATAGTGGTAAAGCTTTTAAGTGCCTCTAAAAGTTCATTTTTAAATTTATGTTGTTTAAATTTAAATATTGTAAACAGCTTTTTTGTTGCAAAGACTATAATGTTATTAGTGCAAGTAAAAATCAGAATTCACTTTATGTAGCAGGATCCGCTCTCATGTATGTATACATACAGTATAATAGCATGACATCAGCTCTCTCTATGATGTGCCTGACTTCTAGATGGCTTTTGTTCTTGCCAAGAGAACTTGCAGATCTATAATTTCAGGGCAAAACTCAATCATTCAGTTTTTCTCAAAAGCACATCACTGTTGAGCAGCACAGATGTAGTTCAAATACAGTGGGGTCCAACACTGAAAATCTGGGATTCAAAATCTTATTTAAATAAACTTTAAAAATAAAAGTTTTGGGATTTCAGACATTTAAAACAACGAAAAATTATGACATAATTATTCAAATTTACACAACCATTCAAAAGTTTGGGGTCGGTTAGATTTTGTCAAAGTTTATATTTCTTATGCTCACCAAAGGCTGAATGTATTTGATAAAAAAAAATACAGTAAAAACAGTAATATTGTGATTTTTTTTTAAATAGATGTGGAAAACATGATACATTCTTTCAGGATTCTTTGAGGTTCAAAAGAACATCATTTAATTGAAATGGAAATCTTTATGTACCATTATAAGTGCCTTCACTGTCACTTTTGATAAATTTACTTTCGATAATGCATGCTTGCTGAGTAAATGTGTTAATTTCTTATATACAGGTGAAACTCGAAAAATTTGAATATTGTGCAAAAGTTAATGTATTTCAGTAATTCAAATTAAAAGGTGAAACTAATATATTTAGTATATATTAGTGCATAATACATATGCATGATTACACTTTTCAAAGGGCCGATATTTCTGTTTTTAAAATCCTTTTTTTTAATTGATTTCATGTAATATTCTAATTTTCTGAAATTTTGAATTTGGGGTTTTCATAAGCTGTAAGCCATAATCATCAAAATTATAACTTTTGCACGATATTCAAATTTTTCGAGTTTCACCTGTATACAAATGCATCTCAAAAAATTTGAATATCGTTGAAAAGTGCAATATTTATCATTGGTTATTTGAGAGAGTGTAAATGTAATATATTCTAGACACTTAAACTAAAATGTTTCAAACCTTTTTTTATTTTTTTGTCGATAATTACTTCCTACAGCTAAAAAAAACAACAAACATTTTTCAAAATGTTAGAATATTTAATTTCAATTTTGATTAAATTGCCATTCTTTCAGTATAAATACCGGGTATCTCTAGGTTTAGTTCAGTACTCTCAACTACAATCATGGGGAAGTCTGCTGACTTGACAGTTGTCCAAAAGGTAATCATCAACACCCTCCACAATGAGGGTAAGCCACAAAAGGTCATCAATGAAAGGGCTGGCTGTTCATACAGCGTTGTATTGAAGCATATTCATTGAAAGTTGACTGGAAGGAAAAAGTGTGGAAAGAAGCAACAGGGATGACTTCAGCCTTGAGAAGAGTCAAGTGAAGCCAATTCAAGAACTTGGGCAAGTTCACTAGAGTGGTCTGAAACTCAGTGCATTAAGAGCCACCAAGTACAGACATCTTCGGGAAATGGGCTATCACTGTCACATTCCTATAGTACCAAGCCACTTCTGAACCAGAGACAATGTCAGAAGCGTCTTGTGGGCTAAGAAGAAAAAGAACAGGACTGTAGCTCATGAATCCAAAGTCCTCTTTTGAGATTAAAGTAGCATTTCATTTTCAAATCAAGGTCCCAGAGTTTGGAGGAAGGGTGGAGAAGCACAGAATCCAACTTGCTTGAAGTCCAGTGTGAAGTTTCCAGTCAGTGATGACTTGCAGTGCCATGTCATCTGCTAGTGTTGGTCCACTGTGTTTTACCAAATCCAAAGTCAACAAAGTCACCTACCAGGAGATTTTAGAGTACTTCATGCTTCCGTCTACTGACAAGCTTTATGGAGATGCCGATTTCCTTTTCCAGCAGGACTTAGTACTTGCCCAGAGTGCCAAAACTACTTCTGGTTTACTCGCCATGATAATATCACTGTGTTTGATTGGCCAGCCAACCCGCCTGACCTGAACCCCAGATAATCTATAGAGTACTGTCAGGAGGCAGATGAGAAACACCCAAAACAACAATACAGATGAGCTGAAGGCCACTATCAAAGCAACCTGGGCTTCAATAATGCCTCAGCAGCGCCACAGGCTGATCGCCTCAACGCCACGCTGCATTGATGCAGTAATTTACACTAAAGGAGCACCTGACCATATTGAGTGCATAAATGAACAAATATATTTTCAGAACTTGCTTTTTTTATTATTGTAAATCCTTTTTTGATTTATCTTAGGACATATTCTAATAACTTAAGATACTTGATTTTTTTTCATGAGCAGTAAGCTGTAATCATTAAAATGACAAAACTACTAAAGGGAAACTCAAAACTAAGGCATCCTGAAAATATTTTTTCAAATCAACTTTTTACTCAAATTGTTATGCTAATATCTTTCGTAAAGAAAAACATTGTTTTCAAATAAAAGCATTTTCCTCAATGATCCTCACTGTATCGGATTCTGTATTGGCCTCTCTGCGTAGCTACAGGGGGGCTTGTGCACTCATGATTGGATAGAATAATCAAATAACACGAATTTTTGAAAACAACGCCTTCCTGACTTCTCCCTGAACCTTCACCTTATCATTCTGGGGTCACAAAGCCTAAATTTGATCAACCAAAAAACAACATTTGGCATACTGCCACCTCCGTTTCACCCTGAGATTTGTCTCGGAGAGGGAGAACAAGTTCTAAACCAAGTCCAGCTGTGATAGACTATAAGTTCTGCATTATTACCCCTCCTTAGACCATCCTATGTAATAGTGAAGCTTGTTAGCTTATTTACAAAAAAAAGGTTGTCTCAGCCCGATTGAAACCGAACTCTGGAGCAGTTTGGTTGTTGTGAGAAAGCAAACCGACCCAATGGACAAACTAACCAAGCGGTATCATAATTCATAATGGGAAATGTGTTATATACAAAGCAGCAGTGTCTGATTCTGTGAGTTTTTGTGGTTGAAAACCAAAGAGCACTTTTTCATCTGTGTATTTGCTCTTCCGACAAAGCCTTGATTCCAGCTCTAATTGCATTATATATATATATATATATATATATATATATATATATATATATATATATATAATTTTAAATGTAATTTAATATACATAATTTACGAGTCAGTGTGGGAATCAAGTAAATGTTTGCGTGTGTCACGACATAGACACATTTCGGTACGCTTTGAAATGTTGCCATGTGAAAGCGAACCGAACCAAGAAGAAACTGCAACATTGTAACAAATTAAGCCCCTGTTTCAGAACAAAGCAAACAGTCTACAAACCATGTACTCACAACCAACTTTCAAAGGTACTCTCTCTTGCATTAACGTCTTTTGCTAGACTTCCATTACTCCACTTCTCAGACTGCAGACTGAGTGTTGTACACTAGTATTTAGAACCATTATGGCAAAAAATAACTGCCATCTAGATAAGTATGGACAATTAATTTAGAAGAAATAGGCCTGAAGGACCTGAGGGAACAGGATGGGAAGAAACCACATCCAAGAAACATCACTTGCTTAATTGATGTAGGTCTATAAAATAAAACCACTCATCCTGTGTCCTATTAGCAAAGCAGAAAAACACTAGACCCGCCATCCTCATGCTCTCAGTCTGGAAAGGACACAATGATTTATTATACTTTATGGTTTCTGATTGGGCCAATGTTTGTGTTTACTGACAGGAAACACAATATTTAGTGAGGGCTTTCAAAACAGCATTAACATAGAGCCCGGGCCAAGATAAAGTGCCACCCACATTTAGAAAGTTGTTTCTTGTACTGATCTAACAAAAATGTCAACAAAACATCAGATAGCCTTATCTATTTAGTCAGCCACTGCTAAAATATATAAGAATCAAGGATACCATGATTCATTTTCTTTTAAGGTCGGGTTGAAAAATCCTGAACTTGAGCACTCAAAAGCAGGAAACCGACTCAAGCAAAACCTTACAGTTTGCAAGATACTGTAAGGCTCATTTGACTGCTCATTGAACTGCTGTCAAATAAATGCTATCTGTGCAATCTACATCTTCTAATTCAAGCAAATGCATTTACGATTTACCAAAGCAATTTAGTCCCAACAAAAGGAGGACAATTGTCCTCTCTCAGTTCCCTCTCAAACATATGGAAATGTTCAGGAGCACAATAATCGCCTATTCTCAAAGCAACTCTATTTTTACATAATTGAATAAAGATTTTCAGATAGACAACAGACTGCATTCCTAGTCATACGCATTATCTATCTTAAAACTGCAAAAATCCGCAGTAATGAGAGTGTGGGATCCAACAAACCTGAACCTGGTCAATCATTAGCTGGTTTGCTGGTCTAATGCTGCATTCCAGGCAGGTTTTTGGGCACGTAAATCACGACTTCAAACCACGACTCACGACTTTGTAGCGTTCCAGGCCAGTCACGCCAAACTACCTGAGCGCAAGGAATTGTGGTAGCTAGATGTAAACAAACCAGCTAAACATTGTATGCCAATTTCGCTATGCTGAGAAATTGTACATTACATTTTATTTCATAAGCATGATCAATGCTGTCAATGTGGTCAAGTTCAGGTTTTACGTCACCTTAACATTTCCATGAGGCAATACACTTTCACCACATACTTATTGTTTCAGAACATTGTAATACATAATCGTGTGTGTATTATTATTATTATTATCATTATTATTATATTATTATTAATTTGCCTGCAACGTTATATTGTCCTAAAGTGTATTCTCACCGTGTACCGCCTGCAGAAACACTGCATCTGTGGGGCTGCCATTGTTGTTTTGTATGGTTTCGCGGGCTATGTGACGTCAGAGCTCGTAACTGGGAGTACATCGATCTAGTACGAGTTCACGGGTGGGAAGTCACGGGTTTGACTACCGTTCCAGTGCACTTTCACGGGTATAAGGTTGGAAAAACACGGGTAACAGGTTGCCTGGAACGCAGCATTAAAGTTGCCATGAAATGCAATTTAAAGGGACAGTTCGCCCAAAAATAAAAATTTGCTTTTAATTTACTCACCCTCAGTCCAAGATGTAGGTGACTTATTTTCTTGAGTAGAATGGTATAGATGATTTTTAGCTGAAATGGTGATCCTCTGTGATCCACATAATGGAAGTCAATGGGTGCCATCACTTTGAGATTCAAAAAAACAAAATGGATTAGAGATAAAAAAAAATATATATTGTAAATAATGTTCTGTATCTTGTATGGACTGATCAATTAGCTTCTTCAGACCTCAATGTATCATCAGGAGCCATGATAATTAATTTTGTTTTGTCTGCATATGTTTTTTTAACTCAATGGGTGCCATCACATTGAGTTAAAAAAACATATGCAGACAAAACATTCCATTATATGAATCACAGAGGACCCCGTTTTTAGCTAAAAATCTTCTTTACTGAAGAAAAAAAGTCACCAACATCTTGAATAAATTGAATACAAATAAAATGTTGGGTTAAGTATCCCTTTAACACTATATTTTTTCTAAATACATGTTATTTATCATTGTGAACACTTATTGTACACATCCACACATATAATTCATTAAAAATAAAAAGTCAACTTATATCTTGCGGTGAAATGATAGACTTCCAAGTTCCAAACTTCTGTTCCCTTTCGTTGTCACTCCGAGTTACGTCGGATGACGACGAATGGGGTTTCGCTTAGAAAGCCTATCAGCTTCGAGTATTAAAAAACGAGCCAATGGCAAAGAAATGCCATGGGTCTGCGGAATTTGCATGACGTACTCCGCCCCACCTCGTGGGTATAAAAGGAGGACGCCGGCAACATGCAGATATGTTTTCGCTTCGGAGCCAAGAGCATCTCTTCACTCCACAAGCCATCTCTGAAATTGTCAGCTTTTTACAAACGAGTTCCTCTGGTGTTGGTGTTTGTGGGCGATATCCAGCGAGCGCGCGCTTCCTGCTGATCTGTGCAGTGGTTTTGCCAGAGAGTGCATGTCTCCCCGGGCGCCTCGACATCAGAGTGTTTCTCTCTCTCACAAAAAGAGCTCGCACGCGGCACGTCTTTTTAAAGACGGCTCGCCCGTGCTTTAAAAAAAAAAAAAAAAAAAAAGTGGCGGCAGATTGGTATCGGACTCTGATGGGCAAGAGCGCTGTCTAGTGTGTAGGGCTTTTATCATGCTTGTACAGCGCTCGTGGGTGATTCATGTTCTCTCTGGGAACATGATCATCGCGTCATTTAGGTCGAGACTCAATGAACTCGCAAGAGTGAGAGTCCCCTCTTCCACACCCCGATCTAGCGCCCCCCCCAAAAAAAAAAAAAAAAAAAGAACGAGGGCTGCTACTTCGGCTGGTGGCCAGGGTGACCTGAGGGTTATAGTCTGGATCAAGGCGCCGACTATCTGTCCGCGACCCCAGCTCCCTCCTGTGTGACGGTGCCCGCTAGTGAACCTCCGATTCCCGCGAGTCGACCTTCGGGTGGCCCGCGGGTTTCGGTTGAAGCTACAGAGAAAGATGCTATGTCTGTTGTAACATCATAAGGTGGGCTTGGTTCTTCTGGAAGTGACGACTCGTCACAGCTGCCACCTTCTGGTGTGTTATGCTGTGCCTGAGTCTGATCCGGAGATGACGGCCATGCTTTCCTGGGACGATTGGTTTTGGGTAAGGCCGCCGACCCGCGTCCACGGCAAACCCCAATATCTTTCCTCCCGGACGTGCATGATGAGATCTCGATGTCCTGAAAGACCCCCGTGTCTTCTCAGGACCGTTCGTTGGTCTCATCCGCCTTTCCCCCCTCACGGGGCCGCTGCCCATGGGTACACTGGGGTCCCCCCGGTTGAAGCGCTCTGTTGCGATGCTACTGTGTCCTCAGAGTGCTTCCCGGCGCTATCCTAAGCACCCGTCCGAAGCCTGTAGTTATTTTCGTCTACACTAATCTGTGGCGAATTCCTATAGTGCCACAGGACAGGCAGCCGCCTCACTGCATTCCGTGACCGTTCTGTGGTCTACCTGGCCCAGATGCTCACGGTTTTGCAGGAGGGCGGGACTGACTCGAGGCTCTTAATGAGCTACCCAGCGCGCCGCCGCTGACCTTGCTCTCCGAGCGACGAAGGTGGCCACGCGCTCTCCGAGTCAGGTGATGTTTACCACTCTGGGGCTGACCGGTCTGATGTGCTGGAGGTCGGTAGATTCGTCTGCTCACCCCCACGTCCCAGGTCGGCCCCTTCGGCGGTGCGGTTGAGTTCTTCTGCCCAATAGTTCTTAACCGCCCGGGAGCAGATTGAGGTTGTTCTGCCGACGGCCCCGCCGTCCGCTCGAAAAAAGGCCCCTCAGTCTGCCAACCGCCGAAGGCGCCCTCCCATGGTCACAACCCCGCCCGTTCATCCGGGCTGGCTTGGAAGACCGTGGGGGGATGCCTCAGCCCTCTCCAGCCCCGCCCCCCGCTAGACGCCGGGTTAAGCGGCGCTTTTTGAGATGGGCTGCTCAGAGATGGGACTCAGTTCTTCCAGGAGTTGGTAGCAGGGCCACTCCTTTCCCCGGTGGAGGGCTGGGGAAGTATCCTTATTCAAAAAGAACTGACTCTCTCGTCTCTGAGCACACAGAGTTCTCGGACGACACAGAGCGCCGCCCTCCAGCCGTGCTCTCCTCGTCCCCCTCTGTCCCAGAGTCGGTTGACACGGCGTGCCGCCCACGGGCCGTTTCGTCCCTGTACCACTCTGTCGCCAGACCCCTGGCAGAGCAGGCCCCCGTGGAACGCTGGTCCTTCCCTGGCCTCCTCTGTCAGGGCGCGGAGCTTAACTGCGCCCCCACACCGGATCGCTATGCCGTCCACGTCCGGGCCAGTTACTCCGCTTCGCTGCCCCTCGGGGGGGACGCCGGTGGTCCGCATGACCCCGCTGGTACAGTTCCTAGAAGCCTGGCTAGAGCTTCCCCAACTGTCCCGCTGGGTCGCCCGCACCGTCCGGTTCGGCTATGCGATTCAGTTCGCACGGTCTCCTCCCCGATACAGGGGAGTCCGCTCCACTTTGGTCGGTGGCAACGCCCCGATCATGCGAGCAGAGATTGCCACTCTGCTGGCGAAGGGTGCAATCGAGACTGTCCCTCCAGCCGAGATGAGGTCCGGCTTCTACAGCCCTTACTTCATTGTCCCCAAGAAAACCGGTGGGTTACGACCAATCCTGGACCTGCGAGTATTGAATCGCTCCCTTTACAGGATGCCGTTCAAAATGCTCACCGCCAAACGCATTTTCGAGTATGTGCGGCCCCAGGATTGGTTTGCAGCGATCGACCTGAAGGACGCCTACTTTCATGTCTCCATTCTCCCTAGTCACAGACCGTTCCTCCGGTTTGCTTTCGAGGGACAGGCATATCAGTACGCGGTTCTCCCGTTCGGGCTAGCCCTGTCCCCTCGCGTCTTCACGAAGGTCGTCGAGGCAGCCCTTGTTCCCCTTCGGGTTCATGGGGTTCGCATCCTGAACTATCTCGACGACTGGCTGATTATAGCTCACTCTCGAGACCAGGTTTGCGAACACAGGGACCTTGTGCTCCGGCACTTAGCCCGTCTGGGCCTTCGGGTCAACTGGGAGAAGAGCAAACTTTGCCCCGTGCAGAGGATCTCTTTTCTCGGTATGGACATCGACTCGGTCGCCATGTCCGCGCAGCTTACGAGCGAGCGCGCGCAGTCACTGCTGACTTGTCTGAGACAAATACAGGGCAAGAAAGCGGTTCCACTGAAACATTTTCAGAGGCTCCTGGGGCATATGGCATCTGCAGCCGCGGTCACGCCGCTCGGATTGCTTCATATGAGACCGCTTCAGCTTTGGCTTCGCGACCGAGTCCCGAGGTGGGCATGGCAACAAGGCAAGCTCCGAGTTCCAGTGACTTCGAGCTGCCGTCAGACCTTCACCCCGTGGTTGAACCTCAGTTTTCTCAGGGCTGGTGTCCCCCTGGAACGAGCGTCGAGGCATGTTGTTGTCTCAAGACTGGGGCTGGGGCGCCATGTGAAATGGTCATGCTGCCGCGGGCTCCTGGACAGGACCCCAGCGCCTATGGCATGTCAATTGCCTCGAGTTGCTGGCAGTACGCCTTGCTCTGCACCGCTTCCGAGCACTGCTCTTGGGTCAACACGTACTAGTCCGATCAGACAATACCGCCACAGTAGCGTACATCAACCATCAAGGTGGTCTACGCTCCTGCCGTATGTCGCAACTCGCTCGCCACCTCCTCCTATGGAGTCAGAAGCATCTGAGGTCCCTTCGTGCTATTTACATTCCCGGAGCCCTGAACCGTGCTGCCGACGAGCTGTCACGGCTTCAGCCCCTCCCTGGAGAATGGCGACTCCATCCCCAGTCGGTCCAGCTGATTTGGGACCAGTTTGGCGACGCACAGATAGATCTGTTTGCCTCCCGCGACTCATCCCATTGCGCCCAGTTTTATTCTCTGACCGAGGGCACGCTCGGCACGGATGCACTGGCGCACAGCTGGCCGCGGGGCCGCAAGTATGCGTTTCCCCCAGTGAGCCTTCTTGCGCAGCTCCTGCGCAAGGTCAGGGAGGACGAGGAGCAAGTCCTTCTGGTTGCGCCGTACTGGCCCACCCGGACTTGGTTCTCCGAACTAGTGCTCCTCGCGACAGCACCTCCTTGGCCAATTCCTCTGAGGAAGGACCTCCTTTCTCAGGGACGGGGCACTCTATGGCACCCTCGTCCCGATCTTTGGAACCTCCACGTGTGGCTCCTCGACGGGACGAGACAGGTTTGAGTACCCTACCACCTGCGGTGGTGGCTACCATCACTTCCGCTAGAGCGTCGTCCACGAGACATGCCTACGCGTTGAAGTGGAACCTATTCGTCAATTGGTGCTCTTCTCGCCGAGAAGACCCCCGGAGTTGTTCGATCGGTTTCGTGCTTTCCTTCCTTCAAGATGGGTTGGAGCGAAGGCTGTCTCCCTCCACCCTCAAAGTTTATGTTGCCGCTATTGCCGCACACCACGACTTAGTGGAAGGTAAGTCCATAGGGAAGCACAACCTGATCGTCAGGTTCCTGAGGGGGGCGAGGAGACTGAATCCTCCTCGCTCTCCTCTCGTTCCCTCTTGGGACCTCTCAGTGGTTTTAAGTGCCCTGCGGAGTGCTCCCTTTGAGCCTTTGCAATCAGTGGAGCTTAAGTTCCTGTCAATGAAGACAGCGCTCCTGATTGCATTGGCCTCTCTCAAGAGGGTCGGGGACCTGCACGCATTCTCCGTTGACGAAGCGTGCCTAGAGTTCGGGCCGGCCGGTTCTCACGTGATCCTGAGACCCCGGCCTGGATATGTGCCCAAGGTTCCTACCACTCCCTTCCGGGACCAGGTGGTGAACCTGCAAGCGCTGCCCTCGGAGGAGGCAGACCCAGCCTTGGCACTGCTCTGTCCAGTACGCGCTCTCCGCGCTTATGTAGACAGGACGCAGTGTTTCAGGACCTCAGACCAGCTCTTTGTCTGTTATGGTGGGAAGCTGAAGGGAAAGGCTCTCTCAAAGCAGAGGTTGTCTCACTGGATCGTGGACACCATTGCTTTGGCTTACCAGCAGCAAGGTCGACCGTGCCCCCTTGGTGTGACCGCCCACTCCACCCGGAGTGTGGCATCCTCCTGGGCGCTGGCGCATGGCGCCTCGCTGGCAGACATCTGCAGAGCTGCAGGCTGGCCGACACCTAACACATTCGCCAGATTCTATAATCTCCGAATGGAGCCAGTGTCCTCTCGTGTTCTCGCTTCAAACAGCTAGTTCCGGACCCGCTCAGGTGTCTTCGCTTGCTCGCCATTCCACTCCGCGGACTGGATACGTGCGATATTCTGCTCAGGTGAGCTTCTCCGAAAGCCCTGAGTTCCTCCAGCACCCCTGATGCTAGCGCCAGTGTCTATTGCCTGGGCGTCGGCTAGGTGCCTCCGTGTGCATGGTCCCTCCCATGAGCTACCCCCACACGTGTATTTCCACTGTAAGCCTCTTTGAGCATGTGTCTTTCCCTCGGCAAGCCACCTTGCCACCCCTGAGGTTGGAATATTCCACCTGCGGCTGGACACCTCAGAGTTTCTCCATATGTTACTATCAGGTCATATGTGTATTTTCAAATGCCCCCCCCACTGGGTTGGTGATAATTGCATATTTCCCCTTAAAGCTTGGGATATGCTTCCCAGTGTACCTTGGTATTCCTGTGTTAAATAGGAGTCCTTCGTCCTAAGATCTCGAGGGCTCAGATTTTTCGCAGGGCGCTGGAAGACAGCTGTGAAGGTGGCGTGATTGGACTGGTAACCCCATTCGTCGTCATCCGACGTAACTCGGAGTGACAACGAAAGGGAACGTCTCGGTTACGTATGTAACCCTCGTTCCCTGAGTAGGGAACGGAGACGTTACGTCTTCCTGCCACTTCCGCTGTACCGCGGGGATCGCCTGAGTTCAGTCTTGGCTCCTCAGCGAAGAAACATATCTGCATGTTGCCGGCGTCCTCCTTTTATACCCACGAGGTGGGGCGGAGTACGTCATGCAAATTCCGCAGACCCATGGCATTTCTTTGCCATTGGCTCGTTTTTTAATACTCGAAGCTGATAGGCTTTCTAAGCGAAACCCCATTCGTCGTCATCCGACGTAACGTCTCCGTTCCCTACTCAGGGAACGAGGGTTACATACGTAACCGAGACGTTACATTGAGTAAAAGTTTTCCAACTGGTCTCCTAGTATGACTGGTTGAAAAGTGGCCAAAATCCCTCTAAAACCAGCCACAGATCAGAATGGTAAACCAACTTAGAGCGTAAACTAGCTTAAGCAGTTTGTCTTTTCAGTAGGGAAAGGCAAAATCTAATGGGCTAAATTTGACTTCTCTGGCTAGATTGTGAGGCAGTTGTGTATGTGCTGACTCATGGCAAACGTTCAATCACAAGGCCACCTCAAATTCGCAATGAAAGCGCAAAGAAAATATGTGATGAAACAGAGCAAGCTGTCATCCTGCAGTGCAAAGCACTGTGATTGTTTGACAGCACTAAACTGCACTGCATCCATAGGGCCATTCATTATGCTGACGCCGATTATGACCGTGGAAAGGAGGGAGGAAGGGATGGAGATATGGAAGGAAAGGAGGAGGAGGAAAAGGGGTTTGAAGATCCTGCGGGAAGTGATTATTAATTCATTGTGAATGGTGATGCATGTTTATGCCTCATACTTCACTTGTGTTTGGACGTTTTTTCCATTGGGAATATATGGCACAGATCTTAAGCTGGTTGTATTTAATGTTAAGCCTCTGTTTATTTGATTTGATTTATTTTGTTTGTTGATTGCGTCATCTCTGAATGTGTCAGTGGCTATTGTCGACCTCCATTAATCTCCCTTTCATCTCTTTAGCACTGCAATGCTGAGACAGATTTTCACAAAGGAGGTTTTCTCCTTCAACAGAGGCTTTGATCTGATCCTCCCCACCTTCTCTGGTGGATAACAGATTGAGATGGATCCGAGTCGTAAAGGCCAGAAGAACCAATGAAATATGCTTTATAGTTGCAGCCTATGTGCGCAGATGGTCTTTTCACATCAATGATCTGAACACTGAGATGCAGGATGTAGATTTCAGACGTCGAATGGCAAGTGCCAGAAAAGGTTCTCCATTGTGCGACCGCTCCTGTCCATATGTAATGGACTGAATCTCCGCTCCTCTGAGACAGAGACAGACAGAGAGAGTGAGCAAAACACTTTCTTTGATGAAGTGGGGCAGGTCCCATCATTAGTGGCTGTCCTGTGTGCGAAGCTCCATGCCGCGGGGATGTGATTAAATCAGACCCTGCAAGACAGCTTTAAAGAGGCATGAACAAGCAGCTGCTTTTCAACATAGTAAACATTCAGCATATACTGAAAAAGAATCTGTGCTGTGTCGTCTCTCTCTGATTAGCCCGTTCATTTATAGCCCAGCTAAGCTGCTCCGCTTCATTGCGGTTTGGAAATACATTCAACATGCATTTTTAATTTGTCTTAGCATTTGCGTAACGTGCATTGCCTTTCCCCCCATTTTAGTGGGAAAAGACAGACGCCTTGATTTGTTTAAAAAGCCAAGAAACAAACAGATTGGACACTTACTACAGTATGGTCACAAAAAGACTATGATTAAGCTACATCTTTGTTGGAAAAAGCTTGCAGTGGTGTCCAAAAAAAAGCACTGACAACTGAAACTTGTATAAATAGGTCTGAATGTTGTGTACAGCTTGAGTCACCATTACAGAGAACAAATTAGCTGCATGAAAATTGAGCCGTCTGAATGCATCAACACAACCGGTGATGTGGGATGCAAATAATATGTCTTACTGGACTTTGAGGGGGAATGGAGCCCTCGTGGAGATGCAGTCTACCATAATCCTTTCTTTATGATGCCAAGTGAAGTAATGCAACCGGTCTACACAATGACTCAACACAGCCCTGCGTATTTATGAAACCATAAACTTAACATTTATAAAAGAAACATTGGGAAATTTCTAAGCCTCTGAAGCAAGCATGTCCAAATGGAGCTGAGTTGAGAAACCAGTTGGGCAATTTTGTGTTTACACATGTGGATGAACAAATCACTTTCTGCTAGCCTTTCTTACATTGATAGCTTGATCCTTTAGGGTCCTGATCCAAATTAAGTAAAAGAAAAGTAAGATTGTTGAATTACAAGTTACTTTATGCTTCATCCGGAAATGGCATAATGGCAAAAACATAATGAAACTCAGAGAACTTGCAACTCAACCACAAAACCACTTCAAAATGGGAGCCAGGTTTAGCAGGAAACCCTAGGGTTGGCATCAAGAACTGTAGGACAAAGAAAAAATGGGGGAGGCAAAGCACATTTTAGGTAGATTTGAAAAGGCCCTTTTGTTTTTGAGCATATACAATAAAGTGGTTTGGAAGAATTGGCCAAAGCACAAAGACCAATTGGAGTAAAAGCAACGTAGTTGCTTCTAAGAGTCTGTTTTCTGTTGGCAGTCATGGTGAACTCAGATTGCCCTGATGCTTGAAGAACTAGCACAGATGAATTGCCTAATCCTCTGTCTACCCCTCACATATGTTGTTAAATCATTGTGGACCAGTTTGTCAAGACAATGGAATGAAGAAAAACTCAAGAGCAAGCAATCAATCAGTTTTGTACATGCTCTCTATACTATAGGGAGGCTTTCCTTATTCACTCTGAAACAAAGTAGTGACATTGACAAAAATTGAGTAAAAAATTCGTAAATCTAATGGCAATCCACACAGGAATCATGTATGTGGGGACTGTGACTGCCAAAACCTGTGGATCAAACAGAAAATTACTCTTCTCCCAAAAAATATAAAAAATAAAAAAAGGCATTGACCCCAAACTTCTGAACAGAGGTGCATATACATAAGATGCTGACGTTATCACCGCGACCCTACTTAAGTGGGGGGGGGGGGGGGGGGGGTTGTCTTACCACATCTTCATTCATAAATGAAATAGACACACACAACTGCCCCCCATAACCCAAACATTCTAGCTTCTATTGCTCAGAACTAATCCAAGGTCCTTTATCATTACAGACCAAATCAAAAAGCATTTTGTGAACGGACACTTACACGTTCATTCCTACAAAAAATGACTTCTAAACTGCAGAGTCTCTTTAGCTGTAAGAAAATGAAGGTGCCTGCACACTTCATCAACATACAGTATACTCCCACATTCTCGTTTTCAGTCAACGGTACATCTTTTCATTTATCAAAGAAGTGAGCGAGTTCTTACGCGGCTCTACAACAGTTTGTGTTGGCGAAGCTTCAATACAGTTGGCCTATTGAAAAACAGGAGAAGCGGCATTGCTAGAAAAAAAAGTCAGAGTTTTGCAGTACGCAAACTTTTTTCTTTGCCCTCCCTAAAAAGTCAAAGTCAAACCAGCTATTGAGAGATTTCTGACTGAAAGAAAAGGCTTTGAAGTGGAGTGAAAGCGTTTTCTTTTGATCTGTGTTGAAATGCTAAATACGTGTCAGTGTGGACATTTGTTCTAACACGCTGGAGATCCAAACAGAGATGAGCCTGTTGAAAGAGAACGATAAAAAAAAAAACACAATCCTTTCTAGAAAACTACACATTTTCTACACATTTCTCTGCATGCACTGCCATATAACCCCATACATCACTGACGTTTCTGATTACAGGGAAAACCAATCCGATACATCAAGAATAAAGCTGGCTTTTGTTTTAAAGTATGTGTGACTTGAAGGAACTGTCTCAACAGTAATAATAAACAGAAACGTTTCAGTCATGGACTCACTTTCTTAACTGTACCGGAGACAGTGACCGAGTTCAAGACAAAGGGAGAGAGAGTTAGGCAAGGAATCAGAGGAATGGAAAGGATACTCTCCGTCCCACAGGACGGGAGATAATGAGTTCCTCTCTATGCAGTTAGTTTTCCTTATTTCATAAACATGTTTAATTGACATCCAGACAATATTTCATTATGGTCATGTGGACATGCGTCATGAAGGTTAAAGTAGACTGTTCTGCCAATAACTGCATCGGCCAGCTGAGATAAGCCTCAGTTTGAGTCCACAGTAGTCTGTCTTAATTTAACAGGAAGACGCCTGAGAAAGGTTTTGTAGCTATGAAAGAAATGACCTCACACTCAGTATGTAACTACTTTAAAAATGTGGCAATAACTTAAAAGGCTGCTTAGGAGCTGAATCAATTAATGAAACTGTTAACTAATATTCTAAAGAACCTTTGCTAAGCAGCGCATTAAAGCTACTATTGACCAATTATTGGCACGTTATGTATCTTATTGTAAACTATTCATCCATGTTTATCCTTCTTTAAATCTTCTGGAGAAAATGACACTTCTCTATATGGTGACATGCAGGACTTCAATCATTTAATCTGCTTAAAGGCACAATATGTAATATTTCTGGTTTAAAATATCCAAAAACCACTAGACATTTTTTATACATTTTATTGACTTGTGTACTTGCATTATCCCAAATGCTTCCAACAACATTTAAATCCAGATAAATAGGCAAAAACCCTTGTCATTGTGTGTCCTATCAATTACATCATATCCAGGTTACCCTCGATTTCCATAGAAACCATGGAAACACCAAATAAGCTATAATATTTTTTTTAAATAATATATTATAATATATTATTTGAGTTTTATTAGACAGGTGAGTCACTGTTTGGATACATTTATCAACAGAAAACGAATCACTGTTGTACAGCATTATTTATTAATTATTTTGTTTTCTTGATTTACCACGAGTGGCTAACATAATAAGAGCTTTATTTGTAGTGACAGTGATACAGAATTTTCTTTGCCATACAGTATATTTAAAAAAATAATTTCATGCCATTTAGCAACACAAGTTATCCAGCTTTTATTTATATGATATTCTAATATCGATCTAGCTTACTTCAATGTGCAACAAGTAACGTTATAATATAACTTTCAACAAATGTATTTTTCGGATGATTGTTTGACCAGGTAAAAAAACTATGCTGCGTTACCCCACAATTTTAATTTGGCAAATAAAGTGACCTATATATGTAGTAATTCAACACAATAAAGTGCATAATAAAGACCGGTTTATGCTCAAAGACAAGTTTTAAGTCTCTCATTAGCATTCCCTCCAACTTCCCTCCGCTCCCGCGGCTCTCGACCTATGTTAATAAAAAAAGTAAAACATTAGTTCACCCATGAACATGATTTCTGCCTTGAGTCCCGTCGGATTGTTTACTAACGGCTGTGGAGGTGAAGACGACAACTCCCATGATACCACGCACATTCAAGGCGTCATCAAGCTACGTCTTTGTTATTGTTGATAAACTGTTACACTGTTCTGTTCATTACAATAGATAAGATTGGAACAAAAAAAAACACCAAATAAAATGCAATGTAACAATTCAATCCAGCCCAGAATGAAATCTAATCAATTTTTACCACTTCATAAACATATTTTTCAGAAAATCACAGAAACAGTCAAGTTTTTCTGACTTAGCCAAAGAAATCAAGGAAGCGCAGCTTAGCAAAATATCAATGGTTTCGTACACAACTGTACATTCAAAGTACAGTCAGCATTAAGAACACTTTAAATGTGTAAATGTAATAAATGATGTTCTTTAGCAAACCACGTAATGCTCCAAACACACATAATTTCAGCTGACAGGCCACACTTGAACCAATTGTTTTTGAATAACACAAACCTGAAGTTATCCATTCCTCTACATAAACACAGCCTGCCTCTGTGAGGTATTTCGTGGAGCGCAACAAAGAGCTTTCTGTGTAACCTCAAGTGCCAAAAGCAATATTTTCATGTGGAAGCCATACCTGTCCTCTGATTTCCTGTCTTATGTAAGATATCCTTATACACAAGATAAGACTGGTCTGTGCTGCTATGTTGGAAAAGAGAGCATGATCATTTAAAGCAGTCTGATCTAGCTGACTAAGAAGCTCAATTAAAAGAGTTAATAAAAGATCACAAATACTTATGCAATGAAGGAGATTGCTGAACAGGCATATAGGTTAAAAAAGGCAGGGGGGGGGGGGGGCTTAAAGACTGCAGCCTGACATACACAAGGAACATTTCTAGAGCATACAAATCTATAATGATCTTCTGGTCTCGTCTTCTCATTTATGGTACACCACAGATATTAAGAGAGACCTCAGTGAAGCATTTGCTCAATTGAAAAACAAAAAACAGTGGGTGGAGGCTCAAAGATTAAATCACATCATACATCCCTGCTGAAGAATGAAACATTTCAAACACCGTGAGTGACCGTGGCTAGATCGGCAAATCTGACAGACATTAAGGCGACAGTAGCGGAGGATTTCACAAAGAGGCTCTTTCAGATCCCTTTCATTTTCCCGCGGTTTTCAACAGCAGTTTTGACGCTCTGTCTGTCATGACTTTGGCGCCACAGCCCGGTTGCTGGAGCCAGAGCTTGGTTCCCACACTAACGCGAGGGAAGAGCAAAACGTCTAAATGATCTTACTGTAGCCTACTAAGCTCCTATTGAATTTAGCAGAGCGAGGAGTTTACGATAATGCGAGTCTATAATCTTTTATAGTTACTTACATTAAAGCCTACTTTACCCCACATGTCCGAATGTATTATTGCCTCAAGTTGGGTCGGCCGGTAACCTTTCCTAGTGACGGGGATTGGGAAATTGGAATCATTCTTCTTTGGAACTGTTCGGATCAATAGCCGATTCGGATATTCTTTACGTCATGAAGTAAAACGTCATCGTTCCCAAGCTTATACCATTACTCGTCCACACTATATTTTAAATAAGTTTTAGGCCATTAATGATTATCATTTAAATTTGTCTATTGTAATTTAATGTAGGTTAATTGCTTTGTCGTGGACATGATTCAGCTTATAAAAAGTAGTTATTTAAAATCTAAATATAATTTACATTAATCTATACTAAAATAACTATTGCTAAAAATACTTTTTACTAAAAAACACTACAAATTATTTTAGCCTACATCTTTAGGCTGAGCATGTCAATTAAAAATGATAGCCTATTTATTCAAATTAACTCTGTTTTGTATGTGTGTTAGTCTAACAAAACAGTCATTCAATGAATTACTAATATTAGTATGAGTATACCTAGCCTAGCCTATGTTTTGTTTTATTTGTTAATATTTCTGTTATTATTCAGTTTAGCTATTTTAGTAATCGCATCATCGGTTCACTTCATCGGATCTCTCATCATTGCGAATCAAACTTTTTCGAAAGAGACGGTTCTCGGTTCAGTGAATCAAATTCCAGAAAACTGGCTTATTTCGATGTAGTTTTAATGCGACATTCATCCCCAAACAGAAACTAAAGAGAGGCATTCATGCTAGTCGGGGTCATCGTCGAGGTCGGGGATCAAAAGTTCAGGCAAATTCAGCTTGCGCAGAAAGATC
Source organism: Meda fulgida (assembly GCA_030578275.1). Classification (NCBI taxonomy): domain Eukaryota; kingdom Metazoa; phylum Chordata; class Actinopteri; order Cypriniformes; family Leuciscidae; genus Meda; species Meda fulgida. Next base: position 10,550,355 of record CM060636.1, on the reverse strand, counting down.
CTACATGCTGGCAAATGTCTCCATCTAGTGGCTAAAGACAAAACACGAGGAGTGAGTGGCATTCAAAAAGAAATCAACACTTTTAGGTTAATGTCTAATACAATATTACCTAGCTAATTCACACAATTGATTAAATTGAGGTACAATTCTGCAACCACAGCAGAAATAAACTTGGACTTTTTAAAATGGTTAAATTGTTCCCTCCCTTACAGCTATTGATTATTTGCATTCCCCCAACCAAAGGGAGACAATATAATAGGTATAATAGGTATAAGACAATATAATAATTGTTTAAGAATGCAAATTATAAGGTACATGCTCTTTATATGCCCCTTCTTTAGTGTTTCTATAGTTGCACGTCCTCGAAAATTGTTACAGTGGAATTGACCCTGAATTGTGACATATTGCAACATTTAACAAACAGTTAAATTATAAATATTAATATTCATGCAAATATTATAATATAATATACTATTTAAACTTAAATCAAATATTTTTAAATAGCTTTGCCTTTGGCCAACCTTTCACACACACCTAAAGAAACTAACCTAAAGTAATTATTATCTCAGCTGTATTGCACTGAGCTACTGTACTGTTGTGTAGTTGAATATTATTAATTCTAATATGTATTTATTTTGTAATTAAGTCAGTTACACACACACACACACACACACACACACACACACACACACACACACACACACACACACACGCAGGCTATAGTTCTATTATATTGTTAAGCAAGTGAAGAGAGTAGGCCTTTTGACATGTAATTTCGCAAAGCATCCAGTCACTGAAAATCCAAGAAAAGACCGAATGGAAAGTAACACGCCGAGAAGTGAGTAATAAAACTACATTTAGCTAACTGTAGTAACTGTGGTAGGTTATGTTGGAGGAAACGGTTACCACGGTAAACTTGTTGTGGGTGTGGGGAAATGAGCGTAGTATCTCAGGGGCGCAGTAGGTGGCAGTGATTTGCCTTGTCCCGTTGTCGGAGGGGTGTGGTTTAAATGCCAGGATCACCCCCTGATGTGGATTATTTGAGTATAGTCTGTCTGAAACAGAGGGGTGTTGTCCTGCCCATGCCATTCCCATTTACTGAATCTCCGCGGTAGACAGACTTCAGTCGTTCAACTATAGGTAAGTCTGTTATATTTGATTTATTTGAATTTTACCCCAACCTCCTCAGCCACAAAATATTGTAGTTAGCTGAAATGTAACGATTTATTTCACTGCAAACAACGCAGAATTGTTAGCCTACTTGCCACACAAGCGTATCTGTGTGTGTGTAACGGAGGGACACTTTCTTACGGGACACGTCACGAACTCAGCAAGTGTAGGCCGTGCATTATATCGCGTATTTGGCAAAACTGCTGTTTTTGTATCGGGCGCTGAAAATGCTCATCAAACAAAGCCATATATGGAGAGATTCTGAATTATGGGATGCGCCTTTTAATTATGCGGCAAACAGGATCTTTAAAAGTGCGGAGTCTGCAGGACGTTCTCTGCCCTGCTGTCACACATGCATTTGAAAGAGTATTGATATTTCAGTTGATTTATCCTTTGCTGTAAAACCGAAGCAGAATTGGTTTCAGCCTTCAAGCGGCCCTCAGAAGGACTTAACTAAACTAAAGCAAACATATTGTTAACTACTTTCAGTCATAATTAGTTTTTCTGTTAAAAGGCCTATGGCCATTACAGGGAACTTAAATATTTGGATTGCATGTCATGTGTTGTATAGTTCCACTTTTGATTACTCATCATCAGTCCCTTGTGCACGTTTATCACCTGTTACCATAGAAACACACACAACTGAGACAAACATTAACTTTGTGGTAAAGATGCTTTAGACAAAAAAGGAAGTACTCCACATCACCTCAGGAAACACTTTCAGTACTTGTGAAAAACAGCAACCTTCCAGCATAAGTCATGGCAGAAATCAAGTTTATGACACTTTTGAAGTATTTTAGTGTATATATACACATATGTACAGTTTGATTGGTGCAGTCTGTAGCCAGGAAGATAACTTGCACCAAGACTGATAACATACTAGTTTTTTTTTTCATGGGTGTTCTAATCCAAACATGCCTATACACACACACACACCTAGTGATTAAAAGAATAACAGAGTATACACATATGTACAGTTTGATTGGTGCAGTCTGTAGCCAGGAAGATAACTTGCACCAAGACTGATAACATACTAGCTTTTTTTTTTCATGGGTGTTCTAATCCAAACATGCCTATATACACACACACACACACATACACACACACACACACACACACACACACACACACACACACACACACACACACACACACACACACACACACACACACACACCACACACACCTAGTGATTAAAAGAATAACAGAGGTCTGTGAGAGTAGGTTACACTGTCTCTCAGCAGGAAGGACAGAAAAGTCGTCTCTCTCAGATTTGATTTACTTCATGCAAGTTACTCAGAAACACATGTAGCCTAAACATCTACAAAAATATATTTAAGACCAACAACACATTGTTTTGTAATTTGTAATGACAAGTGATATGTTGTTATCATGTCATAACATTACCAAACGATCATTGTCATGTGACACTTCCATAATCAGATTCATAACAAATTTACAAAATTGTTCATTATGCTGAAATTTCCATGTGTTTCTTTCATACAGTTCTTAAAGTCAGCATGAAACGATATTGCGAGTTGGATTTTGTTTCCCAGTTGTGATCGAAGCGGCTTCTCGAACAAGAAAAAATGTAGCGCGGGACTTGATTTTGTCCATCTGGAATTGGATTGGATGGTTGTGTTTTGCTATTGCTGTGATGTCGTGTGAGTGACAGGTTGTCCCGCCCTCACGCCAGTAAACGCATCATCAGAAAAGAGATGTCACTGCAAAAGGGAGGGGAAATTATTTTGATTAAAGATTACGAGGACACAAGAATTTTAAAAATAATAATGATGTGCACAGATATATTTTTAATAAAAAAAATAGTGCAATATTGAATGCACTGGCTTTTGCAACATTAATAGCTAGAAGGAGAATTCTCCTATTGGAAATCACCCTGTGTCATTATGGCTTAGTGATCTAATGATGTTTCTAAAGACTGAAAAAAAATACAATTTTCTTAGGGGATCAACCAGAACAGTTTAAAAAACATGGGACCCTTTCATAAAATATTTTGAGGAGAGTTTACTCCTCCCTCTTTAAAGTAATTTGTATGTCAATGTTATTTATTATTTTATTTCCTAGCATTTGGCCTAGTTGTGTTGGGATGGGAAATTGTGGGTGGAAAATGTGAAAAAGCAATGCCTTTTAAAAGTGTTTTTGTCACTTAATACATTCTATGTACCTTGTTCTGATAAAAAAAAATAGTGTAATATTTCATTTAAAAAAAAAAAAAAAGAAAGATTCTATTATCCATTTTAATGTTATGGGGACTTTAGGAACAGCATTCTGATTGTAGACCGTTCAACATTAAATCGGTTGAAATAGTCAAGGAAGTATCAGCCACACCAATCTGATAAAAACAGTCTTACACCTTTTATAGCTCAGACTTTGAACTCCTGCATGTTTATCTGTATACTTAATATCAATTCTCAGAGTTTTGTGCTTTAATATGGGGCCTGGCTATAAAACACAGTCAGTGCAGTCCCTGTTTTATCTTTGGGTAAACACTGGTTGCAGTCAAGGGCTTAAACAAGACTTTGAATCAGACTCAGTGCTAAAATATTATCTCAGTAAAAGGTGTAGGAAGAAATGTCTAGATGGAAAAACTGAGTCACACCAGGAGTTCATCTGATTCAGGCATTTCTCCAGGAAAACGGAAGATGATTTTAGTCAGTTCTTCCAGATTGAGGATTATGTCAAAATACATAAATTATTATACCCAATGGCCATTTAACAGATTTAGGACCATCACATGCAACCATTTCCACTTCAGATTTATATTCTTTCTGACAACATTTTCCGAAGGCCACTGAGTCTTGCCATGATAATGCCAGATTTGCCATGCTTAAGTCAGTGTTGAAGTATGTACTTTAAGTATGCCGGTGCAAAGTAATCGTGCAAATGAATCCATGAGAAACAATTTTTTCAATTTTTTTGGTACCACCGACTCTTCTTTTCAAAACCAATGTTTCCTCAGCTTTTGGAGCCATAAAATTATGATAAACCAGAAGTAGCCTAGTACATCTGAGTAAAAACATATCTAAATTATATAAACCTATTATAAACTTTTTATTAACAAAACAATGTAGGATGTTGACTTTCACCTTAAATCGATGCCGGAAGCTAGTTATTTTAGTCGATAAAGTTTAAATATGGATATTTTTCTTACATCACTTCGCTTCAGAAGGCCTTTATTAACCCCAGAGAGACGTGTCGAGCACTTTAATCATCAATAGATGCGCTTTGATGGACTTCAAAATATAAACGGCCATTCACTGCGATATAAAGCTGGGGAGTCAGGACATTGTTTAATTTAACTCCGATTGTGTTCGACTGAAAGAAAAATGCCATATACACAGGATGACTTTAGGGTGAGTAAATCCACCCACAGCGCTGCCACTTGATTTTCGCAAACTAGTACGTTAGTGTAACCAGTTCTAACGCAATGGCAAAAGTTCGAGCAAAGCTCTCTCGTTGGCTGCACAGACAAGCACAGATTTTGACCAAAACATGACACAGCTGTCTTATAAAGACCTTAGGGAACTGTTTCAACTTGTGTAAAAGTTAAACATGACGGTACATGCAAGTCGATTAGATGAAACAATGTAACTCCACAACAATAAACGTATCCACTAACCTTTCATAAACGTCCAGGTGCGGTCTAAAAGTTGCACCTTCCTGAGTCTCTCCAAAGGCCTGCACTCTACTGGTTATTTCTGAGATTTTGTATGACTAAGATTATTGGCGTGTTTTGTTATTGTTGGAGTGTCTGAAGCTTGTGTAAAGGATCGGCCCTCTTCTGAAGGGGGGGGGGGGGGGCAGGAAGCAGCAGCTCATTTGCATTTAAAGGGACATGGAGCATTTTTGCTCACCCCCAAAAAGGGCAAATTTGACATGCTCTAATAAATTATATGTGGGGTAAAAAAAAATGTATGCATGGATGAATCGTTCACAGTAAGATCAATAATATGCATTTACAAAATAGATGGGTGTTTTAGGGTAGAAATGTGCCTATTGGGTGCATACTCTATAATTCAGCAAATGCAGTATATATTGTACACCTGTATTCATGCATCTTACTGCTTTTTGCAAAACTGTATTAAGGCCTATTCAAAGGGACTGACTGGATACAGGCGCTTCCCAGAAATATCTCCCTCCCATTTTGACCCATCAGCAAATGTCACATGACCCTAGGCTATTTATAGTCTCCTGAGGGTTAGCAGCAGACTGGGCAAAAGCCTCAGCTGTATCAGACAAGATGTTTAGTTAAGAATAGGCCGTTGTATGCTAAATATTTCTTGCAATTTTCAAGAGAGAAACCCGGAACAATAAATTACAGACTGAGATCAGTCGTTTGCGTGAAACAGTGTTCTGTTTAATTAGCCTTTCTGTCACACTGATGCTTTGTGTTCAGAAGAGATTTCAGAAGATACAATGTACTTAGGCACTTCAAAACATTTGGAAATCAGTTCTAGTTCACACGACATAGACTTTGGTGTACATGCTGATAAGACAACAGCTGATGTAGAACAAATGGAGGCAGCATGTCTATTCAAGTTCATCATCAAGCGCTTGTTTCGTAGCAGGCCCTGGTTTTAAATAGAAGCCTGTTTGTGAAGAATGTGTTGCCAGATAGCGATTTGACCTAATATTGGAGGTGTCAGTGAATGCATGGTGACATCTGTTTCTTGTACACTCTAAAAAAAGATGGTTCTTTAAAAGTTCTGTAGTGGTAGTTCTATTTAGAACCGTATCGTCCTGAAGAACCCTTTATTTGCTGAAATGGTTCTTTGCGTAAAGTTTAGGGTTCTGTACTACCGCCTTTTTGTTTTTCAAATCTGTAACTGTCAAATCCTCCTCATTACTGATTTTCTGGAGCTCAGCCATACAACTACACAGACTGTCAACAAACTCTCAACAGGTAAATGATTTTATTCTTAAAATGTCTATAAATTATAACTTTAAAAATTGTAACAATCATTTCCTAACTTTTTCTCATTTTAGTTTAACGAACATCTAAGTGTGAGCAGCTCTGTTCAGTTAAGGATACTCATCTCCTCTTCTCCACAAAGTAACAGAGATATGGAATTTATGGATTCATATTGATATGGATCCATATTGTTGTTGTTTTTTTAAATTGTGACTTTAATGTTTATTTGTGACTGGGTATGTTTAGGCATAAAGCTATCCCATAACTTTATATAATTTTTTCCCTTTTAATACTGTCCATTTCTGGTAATATTGGCCTTCATGAACATAATTGTGCATAATCAAAGGAAGAGACACAATATACCTCTAAACTCAATTGTTTATTTCAGATGTTGTCACGTATCATAACCTCATCATCTGCAGAGAGAAACTGCCACTCAGAATTTACATAATGAAGGACGCAAAGACAGAGGATTGTGAAGATATTTCACTGGAACTTGGTCTTGATTACATCTATATCGTGTCATCTATATCTATGTTAAGATGATGAGAGATGATGGACATGCATAATATCTATGATTTTATTTATGATATATCATGATATCTCTAATCAGTTGCTATTGGATATATCAGTTTATATTGCATGTTTGATTGTGCACGGTCACTTATTTCCTATATTTTTACTTTAAGATTACCTTTGTACATTGTAATGTTTTGATGCCTACATTTATTTTTAAAATGATCTTAAAGAATGGTATAGATTTTGAATATGAAATTATTTCATAATATAAAATTAATCATCGTATGGTCCACAATTTTAATAAACATCCCTTGTTTTGATACTTTTAACAACTTATGCATGTACACTGCTTAATATTTTTGATACATTTTTTTAGGATTGATTAGATTTGATTAATAGAAGTTTTAGAAGAACATAATTTATTTAAAATAGAAATCTGGAACATTATGTTGTTCTTACTGTTACTTTAGATACATTTGAATGCATCCTTGCTGAATAAAAGTATTAATATTTTTTATTTAAATCATACTGACCCATAACGGGCCCTACTCATTCATTCTTTGACTAATAAAAATTACATAAATGCTTTACAATTGTTTGGCATTGGAACCAGTCATTATGTTCCCTTCCTGTGGTTTGGTTTTTCATAATGTTAAGAAATGTAAAGTTAATTCTGATGGATGATTGGTGAATATTGATCCTTAGTAAACACCACTCCCTTTGTGGACTTTTTTTTCCTCTGAGGAATGTCTTGTGGTCTGTGAAGAGACTTACAATGCTACCGTCTCATTTCTGAATGACTCATGCCTAAGATATTCCAAACTTTACCATGTCTCCACCCCACAAGTGGGCGGTAAGCTCAGCTGACATGGTCACCATCTCAGAGGCTCTTGCCACATTAAGAGCTGGTGAGTGACTGTAAGTGAGGGCTGGTGGTATGAATGATCTGGTCCACGGTTGGCATTGTCACTCCAACAGCATGACTCACAACGTTTCCTTTTTCCTGCATTCAACCCAATTGTCTATCACCACAGAAGGAAACTCCTAGCCACTGGATTTTTATAGTTCAGAGTTTATTTTGCAGTTTGTCTACAATGATACAGTACCATTGTAATATAGTCCACTGGAGGCGAGCTTACTGAACCCACGTGCAGTTTTATTTAATCCAAAACACGAGTAGATACACTAAAACAAAGGCTTGGCAAAACAAACTCACCAACAGCAGGTTACGCATAACAAAGATAGTCCAGGACAAAGAAAACACGAGGACTACAAATACTAACAGACTAATGAGCTAACAAGACACACCTGAGACCAATGACAGAACAGAACTGAGAAACCACATGACTAAATCAACCAATGATAATATGACACATTCACAAGGGGAGCACATGGCAAGAACACAATGAGGGAAAGAGAATCACATGACAGGAACCATGACTAAAGGCAAATCACAAAATAAAATACATGAAACTTAAACAAAAACCAAAACCATGTTACATCCATACCATTCACACATCAGTACCGTAGGGGAGACGAATAATAGTTACTATATAGTAGTACTGCAGTTACTATAGTACCAAAAATAGCAACAGAGCCACAGCGCTGATGAGCGGAAAAGAAAACAGGATCTCAAGCGCCAGACGTGTCACAGTGGTCTGTTATCCGTCTAGCGCATGTTTACATAGAAAAACAATTAAAAGCAGTGGAGCGTACTATAAACCGCTCCAACAGAGCTTGATGATTGGTCCAAAAGAAGCTTCCTACATCAGTTCGTTCTGACCTCGTACATGCTCATACCAGTTCATAACCTATTCTTTGTTCACATTTAGGATCATACCAGTAATTTACTGTATTGATTATATAGTATTGATGCAACTTCTCATGCTGGAAATTTGCTAGAACTGATTTACCAGTATTTTTGAAAAGGTTGGAGATCACACATGATCTCTAAATGGTAATTTAAAGACTGAAAATGTGAAAGGGGCTAATGTCTGTGTGTGTTTTTTTCTCTCTCTAGACAGCATGGTGTACCACCCTGAGTTTGAGCGAGCAGGCAGGGAGCCTGGCCTCCAGGTGTGGAGAATTGAGAAGTTTGATTTGGTGGCAGTTCCTGAGAACCTCTATGGAGGGTTCTACACCGGTGATGCTTATGTGGTCCTCAATACTATCAAACAGCGTTCTGGCAACCTACAGTACGACCTCCACTTCTGGCTAGGTAAGAGGACAATGCTTTGCTGAAGAGATTCTGAATTTCTTACTTTTATTTTAGTATACTCTACAAAATGCTGGGTTCTTTGTTTGGGTCAAATATGGACAAAACCAACCGTTGGGTGTAAAAATTTAATTAAAATTTTTAAACCAATGGTGACCCAAACATGGGTTGTTACAAGCCACCATTTTTTAGAGTGCAAATATTCTGCCTAATTTAATTAGCAAGACAAGCTAGATTGTTTAAATGTCAAAAGCATCAGCTACATTTCTTATAGATGCTCTTCCCTCAACTGGCAGGTGACTTCTGCACGCAGGATGAGAGTGGGGCGGCTGCCATTTTCACCGTGCAGATGGATGACTATTTGGGTGGAAAGCCCATCCAGTACCGTGAAGTTCAGGGCTATGAGTCCAAAGCTTTCCTGGGATATTTTAAAAAAGGGCTGCAGTACATGGTGAGTGGTTCAATCGATGACAGGACAAATGGAAAAAGACTCTGAAGTTTACAAATATTTACAAATAAGGATGTTCAAATATGATCATGTCTTCAAACACATTTAAAAGTAAAAACACAAGTAACATTTCTACAAATATCATGAATTTTTGAAAGTTTTGAGAGTTGAGGTTAGTTGATTTTAGTCCTTAATTCAAAGTCATGTGGTTTCAACACTGACTTCCATTTGATTATAACTTTTTAAAACAATACTGCTTCACTACTTAATTTTTTAAGAAATAATATTTTAATATTTAAAGTTTTAATATTTAATTATATACTATATAGAGAGAGATTAGACCTATATTCAGGTCAGATATATTGACTGTTGGAATTACATTTAATTACATATATTTAATTACATTATAATTTGTATTAAAAATACTGACAAATGTCATGTCACCATTCATTTCTTTGCTACAAAATATTAATGTCAAAATATTAGGGAATAATATTATCACCAGACATGAAATTTTGATGACATCTGTTTTTTCCAGAAAGGTGGAGTTGCGTCTGGATTCAAGCATGTTGTCACCAATGAAGTGACAGTACAGCGGGTGCTACAGGTCAAAGGTCGGCGTGTTGTCAGAGCAACAGAAGTGCCAGTCAGCTGGGACAGCTTTAACCAGGGAGACTGCTTCATCCTGGACTTGGGTAATGTGAGTATCATATGAGGGAGATTTTATATCATCAAAATCTTAAAAATAACCCTGTTTTCTCTGTGGTTTTACAGGAGATCTACCAGTGGTGTGGTTCAAAGAGTAACCGTTTTGAGAAGTTAAAAGCTACGCAGCTTGCAAAAGGCATTCGTGACAACGAACGCAGTGGACGCGCTCGCGTGTATGTTTGTGATGAAGGGAATGAACGAGAAAAGATTTTGGAGGTAAGAGAGACAATAAAATCGACTTCAAAATCAACGAAGAAACACGCTAAAAATATGATTCATCTATCTTATGTCAGGTTCTTGGAGAAAAACCAGACCTGCCTGAAGGAGTGTCTGATGATATCAAGGCTGATGCCTCCAATAGGAAGATGGCCAAACTATACAAGGTAGCCATTGGAACTAAACCATGCCAATATGATAAATAGCCCTTGTAGATCATAAATACATTCAGTTTATTGGGGTTTTCTTGTACTTCAGGTGTCTGATGGCAGCGGAGACATGGCCATTGCCCTGGTGGCCGCTGAGAACCCCTTCTCCCAGAGTGCACTGGAATCAAGCGACTGTTTCATCCTGGATCACGGCTCAGATGGCAAGATCTTTGTTTGGAAAGGTAAATGGCATTGACTGACAAAACAAAAAAGGGGACTTTTTCCTTTTTAGACTTCTTTGTTGACACACTTATGTTCATTTTATAGGCAAAGATGCAAATGTGGAAGAGAGAAAAGCTGCCATGAAGGCAGCAGATGAGTTCATTAAGAAAATGGGTTACCCAAAGCAAACACAGGTTCAGATTCTCCCAGAGATGGGCGAGACACCTCTATTCAAACAATTCTTCAAAAATTGGCGTGATGTGGACCAGACAGACGGCCTGGGCATTGCTTATGTCTCAAACAGCATCGCTAAGATCGAAAAGGTGCCGTTTGATGCTTCTACACTGCATAATTCACCAGCCATGGCCGCCCAACACGGAATGATCGATGATGGCAATGGAGAGAAACAGGTCAGCGTGTGAGCACACACTGCATGTAAATCACCTGAAGTTACACAACATGCTGTGTATACAAATACAGTGAGGGTACATAATATTTGTATTTTTGTGTCACTCTAGATCTGGCGTATTGAAGGTTCAGACAAAGTTCCAGTTGACCCCTCTACTTATGGCCAGTTCTATGGCGGAGACAGTTACATTATCCTGTACAATTACCGCCATGGAGGCAGACAGGGTCACATCATCTACATCTGGTATGACTTGATCTTACATAGTCAATGTAAAGCTTTGTCATGCCATACACTGGAGCACATGCAATGTGTTTTCATGTAACAATTCAGGTGTGTTGTCCTTACTATTGATGTGTGGTGTCTCTCACAGGCAGGGTAAGGACTCCTCACAAGATGAGATTGGGGCATCTGCTATCTTGGGCGCCCAACTGGATGATGAGCTTGGAGGTGGACCTGTGCAGGTAATGCTAACGAATAAACAAATAAACCTTGTTGGATCACTTGATCACAATCATATCCATATTTTGGTACTTAATGGTAAAATTGTCATTTGGGGCTCTCCATTACAAGGGCAACAGTGATTCTCTTTTTTTTTAATTAGTCAACATGAAAAAGCATTCACAAACCATTTTACAGTTGTGATGTGGCGCATTTCTGAGTGAAACTGTATTCTCAGCAATTCAACAGTATTCAGAAAAATAACTTTTACATGGAAAAAATAAAACTTAAAAAAAACACTCTTTGTTTTATAAGGATTTTTTTTGCAAATCTATTACTACTCTATACTATTACTCTATACTATTATTACTATAACAAATACTATTACTACTATCTAACTTCACTTGTAGTATTTACAATTATTTATTTTATTTTATTATGTTTGTTTTTTAGTTTTAGTGTTTTATTTTTAATTAATTTTGACAAAATAGTAAAGAATTGTAATATTGTCCAATTATTAGATAACAGCCACAACATGAAAATAATTATTGGCTTATAGGCATCTGCCAGAATTTGAAAGTAACCATGAAATAAAAATGTGTGAATCTTATTTTTGATGGAATAGTTTGTTATACATAATTTATCAGTGCACATCATTTTTTAATGTATGTGCCCTCGTAATCTTTATTTAAAAACATAGACACTAGTGAGAAGGTGGGAAAATAATCCTTCCTCTCCAAAAACTTGTCACTCACATGAGATCACAGCACTTACCAAACGTCAATGATCCAATCAATTCTTGATGGACAAAATCAAGGTTTTTTTCCTTGTTCAAGAAGCAGTTTCACTCGGATATACATCATAGTATGGAAGAAAAGACTAATGCAATTTCTGTTTCTTGCCAACTTTAATATCTGTGCATCCCTAATTTTGCAGAAAGAGTATTCATTTTTTTTTAAATCTTTGCTGTTGAATTACATGCACTGATAAATAATGGTAAATATAGTAAATATGGCTCATTTTGATTGTTGATATGGCTCATGTTGACTAAGTTCAAGCATCCTGGTGCTCCTGGTTCCTACTGTAGCCTTTGAAAGCTTAGCTACATTCTGCAGTTATTGCCGGTTGCATCAGCCGTCCTTGATTTTTCCATCTGTTAAACCAACTTCCACCTCTATGTCTTTCCTTCCTGTCCGTTATTCATATCCGTCATCCTGCTGTAGATGGCTGGTGCTCCCCTGACCACTCAGGTATCATATCTCAGGATAGCATGTCCCTGTCCAGAGCCTTCTTCTCTGCCACTTTTACAAGCAAACAGCATAGTTTTTACTCAATCTTTAAGTCACATTGATCAAGCAAAAATGATCTTACACAGCATAACACAAATCTGAAAGGAAATTCCTAGTCATGTTCCTCTAATGCCTCTTCTGTTTCCACAGTGTAGCAGCATAAAGTCCATTAAATGAGTTTATACTGCTAAAGGGTTTTTAAACTCGTGATTTCATTGGTGTCTGCATAATAAGTGTGAATGATCAATACGTACAAATCTGATCACGCTTTTTTTGTAAGGCTCTGTACACTGACATACTATCCCTATACACCCGTGTCTTTGTTTCTCTGTTGTTATATCGTCATTTTTGCACAAGTAACTAACTGTCTTCCACATTTACAGATTACTTTTGGGACTGAGCATGTGAACATTAACAGAAATGCTCCATCGTGCATTCACATTTATTTTGTAATTGATTCAAAGTGTGACTATGATTTATATGTTTATCTGGATTTATGTATGCTGTCATGCACAGTTAACTAGCATGCTAATGTAGTTTATGTGTAAAACGCAGTAGACAACAGATAATATCCATCATCTTCTGTATTGGTCTAGTGTACACTACCAGTGTGTACTAAGTGTGTGTGGGTTGCATTAAATTGATCAAAAATGACAAAAAAGACATTTGTAATGTTATAAAATAATTCTGTTTAAAATGAATGCTTTTCCTTTTAACTAAGATTTCATAGAAACATGAACAAATATGAGTGCAACCCTATGATACAGCAGAGATTATCATGGGAACTCTAAATGTAATGTAAATCTCTAATGTAGTTTTTGGGGCAGAAGGAGAAAATAGCCCCTTTAGTTCGACCATTAATAAAGCTTTGCTTTCTCCTAAAGTTGAACAGCCCACTGCACTGTCATCATGCTGACCACAAAGGATGCTGGGAAATTTTGGCATGAGCTCTACATTCCACACAGTGAGCTCAACAGTGCCACCGTGTGGAATTAAATGCAATTCTCAACCAAAGCCCCTTGAAAAACCAATAGGGCAAATATGACAGTGTTATGAGAATATCTTTTTTTTTTTTTTTTTTTTTCATTTTGCAGAAGAATTACTGCATGTCATCTCGGTTTAATGTCTACTCACTGTGTATTTTTTCAGGTGCGGGTGGTCCAGGGTAAGGAACCTGCTCACCTGATCAGTCTGTTCGGAGGGCAGCCCATGGTGGTGCACAAGGGCGGCACCTCCAGGGAAAGTGGTCAGATGGCGCCAGCTGAAACTCGGTTGTTCCAAGTGCGCTCAAACTCCGCAGGGTGCACACGAGCGGTGGAGGTCAGCATCTGAAGTTTACAATTGGTGGGAAGTTTTAAATATCCTCCTTTAATATTTGCTGTTTCCTCCAGATTGACGCAGTGTCCTCCAATCTAAACTCCAATGATGCCTTCGTCCTGGTGACCCCAGCTGCGTCTTTCATATGGGTGGGACAAGGAGCCAGTGACACAGAGAAACGTGGAGCGCAGCAGCTGTGTGACATCCTTGGAGTGTCGGCCTCTGAGCTGGGTGAAGGAGGAGAGGATGGTGAGAACACGTTCGAAATCTTTAACGTAAAAATTCACCCATAAATGACAACTGTGTCATCATTTACTCATCCTCATTTTGTGCCAAAACTGTATGACTTTCATTCTTTCATGGACACAAAGGGAGAAATTATGAAGATGGTCACTCTTTTCCATACAATTACAATAAGTTGGGACTGAAGCTTCTTTCAAGGTTTAAAGTCACCATGAAATCAAAAGTGATATTGCAGTATTTATTAATTATCCGTGCACATCATTATCATTGTTATTATTATTATTATTTTTTTTAAATGAATGTCCACTCATAATAGCAAACCACAACCATCCAATCAATTCCTGATTGACCAAATCAAGTCTCGCCCTACATTTTTTCTTGTTCGAGAAGTCGTTTCACTCGAATGTTCATCACAACTGGGAAGAAAAGACTATCGCAACTTCCGTTTCATGTTAAAAGAAAAAAAAAACACAGAAGCAACATAATAGTGGTCCATAGGACTTATGTGACAGAATTTTCATTTTTGGGTGAAAGTTCCTTTTAGAATGCATGAAAAATGAAAATAAAAGAGTTAGAGTATGTAACTTTTTTTTAAATGAATATTTAATTCCCAGTTCATTCTCTTATGTAAACCATCAGTGACCATTTTTTATTAACCATTTATTTATTATATTCAATTTATTATTTTGATATAATATTTGTCCTAAAAAATGTGATCCTCATAATTAAGCTCATTATACTTGCATGCGTTGCAGGCAGCTTCTGGGACTCTCTGGGAGGAAAGGTCGATTACCGCACATCTGCCAGGCTAAAGCACAAGATGAATGCCCACCCGCCACGACTGTTCGCCTGCTCAAACAAAACTGGCCGTTTCATCGTGAGTAACGCACCCAGATTTTGTCTGCCCTGATTTGAGGTTATTGTCAGTGTAGTATGATGAAGAGTCACTCAATGTGGATGCGCTGATATCCATGCAGATTGAAGAAGTACCTGGAGAAATGACCCAAGAAGACCTGGCTACAGATGATGTCATGATCCTTGACACCTGGGATCAGGTAAACTGACTACATTAACAGGATTGTTCTACATTACAAGGAGTTCTCATATATCTGTTTTATGATGTTTGCAAAAAACTTCACAGCTATTTTATTAATGTAATGACATTCAACTGACATTCTGGGAATAATGAGACATCACAGAAGTTTAATGAATCTTAATGTGTTTTACAGGTGTTTGTTTGGATCGGTAATGAAGCTCATGATGAGGAGAAAACTGAGGCGATGTCTTCAGGTGAGACTCATTATAACACTTTAGACTTATCATAATTATAATTCATTGCATAAAGCATTAAGAGAAATTAGAATATTGCCATACTACTTCTACTATACTAGTATGCATAGTGTGCCAAGTATGTACATTTTTTCTATGTGTAGAATATTCAAATGACCTAGAGCACTTAATGGAATACTGTATCTCTATCCACTGTATCTATTTATTTTTGATAAAAATGCCAAAAGTTAATGCATTTACTGTGCAACAATGTAGTATTGTACTGTTCAATGTCTTTGGAATCACACCTATTGTTTCACATTCCATTGTTAATTAACAGTAAGCAATACACATCATTTTCCCAAGTATACACTACGTCAGTATTTTATTTTGATTAGGCAATTTTGGTTATTTGGTTGAAATGTATAAGGCAATTGCTGGGATGAAAAGATATAAAAAGATATTACGTATATGGAGAAGAATGCAGTAAGATGTTTTTTTTTTTTTTTTATATATATTTTTGAAAAAAAGTCTCTTATTCTCACCAAGGCTGCATTTATTTGATTACAAATACAGTAAAAACATCAGTATTGTGAAATATTATTACTATTTAAATTAATTGTTTTCTATTTTAATATATTTTAAAATGATATTTATTCCTGTGATGGTAAAGCTGAATTTTCAGCATCATTACTCCAGTCTTTAGTGTCACATGATCCTTCAGAAATCTTTGGCGCTCAAGAATCATTTCTTATAACTATCAATGATGCAAACATTTGTGCTGCTTAATATTTTTGTGGAAACCATGATAAATGTTTTTAAGGATTTTTTGGCGAATAGAAAGGACAGCATTTACTTGAAATAGAAATCTTGGTCCATTTTCACTATTAACTAACTATTAATAACTATGACTTTTGCCTCAATAAACTCTATTACTGCTTATTAATAGTTAGTAAATAGTAGTAAGATAGTTAAGTTTAGGTATTGGGTACAAATTAGGTAGAATTAAGGTAGAATTATGGTCATCCAGTATAAGGCATTAATATCTGCTTTATAAATACTAATAAACAGCCAATATCCTAATAATATGCAAGCTAATATGGAACTAGTTAATAGTAAGGATTGGACCCTAAACTAAAGTGTTACTGAAATCTTTTGTAACATTGTAAATAGCTTAACTGTCACTTTTATTCAGAAAGGATGCATTAAGTTGATCAAAATTATTCATTCATTTTTTCCAAAAACCACAGACTTTTGAATGGTAGTGTGTCATGAGGCATTTTTTTCAATTAATAATATCTACGTCCATCCTTGAGTCCAGTAGGTGGCAGTAAAGTAAGAAAGTAAGAAAGAAAGAAAGAAGACATGAGCTTGTTTTGAAACGGCAAAAGCAGACTGTGTCCTTTTATGAATCCTGTATTAAACTTTTCTTTTTCTCTCTCCAGCTGAACAATACATCAAGACGGACCCAGCCAACCGTGACTCACGCACACCTATTGTGAAGATTAAACAGGGCTTTGAGCCGCCCACTTTCACAGGCTGGTTCCTGGGCTGGGACCATGACTACTGGAGCACTGACCCCCTGGAGCGGGCCATGGCTGAGCTGGAGATCTGAACTTGAGCTGTCACCCCTGACCTTTAGACCCCACTGCCTTACTGCAAGCTGATCAAAGTTCCTCTTAGGCTACGTTCACACTGCAAGCCTTAATGCTCAATTCCCATTTATTGCTCAGATCCGATTTTTTTGTTTAGCTGTTCACATTGTAGTTTTAAATGTGGCCAACATCAGATTCCACTGGGACCAGATCATGGTCCCGAACTGACCCGTATGCGCAAAAGATCAATAAAAAGACGTCACACTTCCATATGGAAGTGTAAACGAAAGACATTAGAGTAAGAGATTATGCCTTTATTTATTCTTTTATCTGCCGCGGGACCCAGCAAATTTATGCGCTCGCAATATTAAAAACAAACGCGAGGATGCAAGAAAAGAGAGCAGAGTTTTTAAACATTTATGTTTTGCTTGTATATAGAGCTGTCACTGTAATACTTCTGAGCTCTGACACATCACTGTCCTTCACTTACTATCTTTCGCAACTGTCTTGATAACTTTGGGGATGTAAAATCTTTGAAGTGACCCCCATGTGCGCAGAATTGTGACGAATGTCAATCTAGAGTGGCATAAAAGTCACATGAATTCTGATGTGACTGTTCAGACTGAGGTCACATTGCAAAACATCAGACCTGTATCGGATTTAGGACCACATATGGAAGTGGCCCTAATCAGAATCGAAAAGATCAGATTCCATGTGATTTGTGCTGTTTGGGACGGATTTGGGCCACATTTTCCTGCAGTCTGAGCGTAGCCTTAGATACACCAATTTGATGCTCATGAGGATTTAATCATGGATTCAAAAACCAGAGCTGGTCCTTGGTCAGTAAAAAAGGGCTACCTTTAAATCAAGTACCTTACTGGCCTGGGCTTCAGTCACCAAATCCATTTGTGCGACTGCTTTGTGCTTTATACTATGCATTTCTTCTTGTGTACTTGTTCAGATAAATTAGTGTATGTTCATGTGTTTGCTCTCTATTTATGTCGTATTGTTCTGTCAAAATCTGACGTCTTTACTGTCATCCTTACTGTCATCTTTACTATCATCCATCTCTGTCGTCCTTACTGTCGTCTCCTTTTTCTCATATGAAGAGAACAGTGCAAGACCCCTTTATCTCTGAAGTGGACTGTCTTCAGAAAGGTTTCGATGGCATATTACCTCAGTATAATGCCAACAAAGTAGTGTTTTTAAGCACAAGGTTGCTTTGTTTGCAGTGGTAACATGGGAAACCGCTATATTTCTGCTGTTCCATAAGCGCGTTAGAGAGTGAATTTTCATTTTTACCATACATCATTTTTGTTCAGACAAATGCGAAAATCGGATTAAAGGGTGTTTAATGTGCGTTCTAAAAATCGACACAATTTCGATAATGAGGACACACACACACACATGAATGAATGAATGATTGGAATGATTGTGTATACTTTATTTTGCTGGCTGATAATACTTTTATTTTGTGTTCTGTTTTTATATCTGTACACATTGTGCCAAGACAAGACAATAGAACAAGAATTTATCTGAACAAATAGGCAATGACTGTAGACAAGGACAAATGTATAGTACAATGCACAAAGCTGTCGACTCATTTTTGGCACAAATGGAACCTCATAAAAATCTTCACCTTGTTGTGTTTTTTTCTTCTTCGTGTGTTTTACAATGCATTGAAGCTTTTAAAGCTTTTAGGTTGTTGTCTTCTTTTTGTCCTCAACCTTATGTTGCTGAAGTGCTTGAGCCTGTTTCAGAAAATATACAAGGATATTCTTATCAAAATCTGTCAGAAACCTTTTTTTATGTGACAAGTTGTAGGATTAGTTTTGTTTTAAAACTAAAGCGGAAGTAAAACGAATTCATTTAAAATAGAACAAACACTTATGAAAATAACAAAAGCATATAACAAAAACAACAGAAAATTAAACTAAAATGAACACTGAAAATATAAAAATAAAAGGCAATTCAAAATATTAATAAAATGTTATATTAAAAATTACTATCATAATATTGATGCACTCTTGAACGTTACATTAATATCAGTATTAATAACCACATTTTTTAATTATTTAATCAGACTGCCAAAACCTAAGATATGATTAACCCAAAATTGGCTAAAAAATGCAAAGCTTCAAACAAGATGGCCACAATTTACTACATTAAATGTGCATTGCGATCAGGCCATGTGACGATGATGTAGCATTTTGTTTAAAACGTTCATTGTGAATTATTAATATATTAATATTAATTATGAATGCCTGTTTTACTTGCTATTTTTATTTAGGCAGTATATTTTATTTATTTTCAGTAATTTGTAAGCTTTTTAATAATTCCAAACGCAGCCATGGTCAATCTAAGTGAACAGTGACATCCCTCTACATGCAGAGGGCGCTGCAAGACTTTTTCAAAGAAACTAATACTGCCTTTGTCGAAGGCTTTCCCATTGTCTCAATTTAGATTTTAAATAGCAAAGTTTAGGATTCATATGCTGAGGATGCAAGAGGATTTCTAGCTCAGCATAATCAACTCTGCATTACAGTTTTATCAGTGTCAGTACAGTGCGCTTGATAAAAGTGCTTGTTAAACCATAATCAGAATGTTGGAATGGAAAAGGAATTTTTTCTTCTTCTATGAGGCCTTACTACACCTACATATGCAATGGAAAGACTGAATGGAAAAAGGCCTGCTGTTTATTTCTTAGGGTTGTTGGATTAGATGATAGTTAACATATTGGGTCAGTTGACTGCCTAAAGATGGTGTACAAAAGCCCACAAAGTGCATCCTCTCCTATAGCAACTTATTTTATAAGGGTTATTCCAAACAATGCTGCTTTTGCAAATCCTTCTGTATTAGAATTATTTCCCAGTTTTTCTTCTTATACAATAAAGAACCACAACCCCAAAAAGGTTTCCAGAGTGTTCTTCAAAGATTGATTTAAGCAACAAAAATATTAGGCCTCTGGGAAAATAACTACACTTTGTTTAAAAGTAAAGAGTTTATGTACTTTTAAGTCATTAGAAAGATGGCACTAAGAGAATGGGACAATTACACATGAAAAATAAATGATATGCACAAAAATACAGTGCAAAGTCTGCAAACAAAAAACAATCAATATTAAAATGCACATAAAAGTGAGCTGGCAATAACATGTGATATTCAACATATATCAGTTAAAAGACAGAATAAAGAATTATATATATTGTATATTGGCTTGTGACTGATACAGGATGAAAATACAAATATTTGAGAAATATAGTCGCAAATTATAAAAAATATTATATTACATGCATGAAAATGTCTGGCAGATAAAATATTAAGATAGAATATTTTTTAAATCAAGTGATAAAATATTAACGTGAAATTGATGTAAATGCTAGATCTCTAATGCATTGTGGTTTTAAAAATAAACCAACATCATGTAAACCTGTAAATATTGATTCAGTAATTGAAATGGATATGGCTTAAGGCTTTTACACATTAAAAGTCAACAATAAAAAAAGGTCTGAGAAAGCAAGAAAAAATGGTTTAGGCACAATAAGCATTGCTGTCATCTGATACTATCCAAATATCCCTATAGATGGTTTGTTTTGGCGACCAAGAAGGTTAGTTACACATGCTTGAAACACAAGCACATACACTCATGTGACAAGGAGATGTCCCATAAACTATATATATAAAAAAACACACACACACACTGCAATAATCAATGTCTAAAAGATCAGCCAACTCTGGCCTGTATCACGGTTCTATCCTTGTAACAACCAGAGAAATTGTAAGCAATTTTAATTTCAATTTGCAAAGCATATTCACTCCCAAAGTCCAAATTTTTGGTATAAAAAACACATGCATGGGAAAAAAAGCATTTTGTTTTTGTCCAGGGGCATAAATTATTTGAATTTCATATTCTTTAGCTGTACCAGATTTCCTTCAGATAGAGGTTTTTACTAGGAACATCTACAGATCATACATCAAAAAAACGCTGTGAGTGTGTATGTGGCATATATACAGTGGGGTCCAAAAGTCTGATCCAAAAGCTCCAAAGCCCATCTTGAACTGACAGTCACATGATTACCAATTTGCTCATTTGATTAGTGACCTCAAAACTTAAATTTCTTCTTCTTTTCATGTAATACTTTTTCTTAGGTTTCAGGTTTTCCAAAATCCTAAAATGTTCAGGATTTTAAGGGTGCACTGAGTGACTTCTGAGAAACGCTACTGAAAGTGGATTGGACTGAGAGCCACAACTTATTGCCAATCAGCAGTAGGGGGCGTGTCCACTAATGATGGGAGAGGAGAGAAAGAAGAGCCAGAGGAAGATTTGAAGAAAGACTGTAGAAAGAGAGATGGCTGAGAGATATTACAAGAGACAAGGTCAGAGGAATATCACTGGAAAAAGAAGGATCATGATTAGGCAAGAGCTTTAGGACCCAAATTATTTTAGAAAAGCTTTGCAGTGCCTGAAAATGGATGCAGAGGTTGTGTTGTTTCTGCTCCAAACATGAGTAACATTGGTTTTGGTATGTTTCACAAAACCAAGATATGTTGTTGTTGTAACAGTTTTGAGTGTTATTGTTTGTCTGAAGCTGATGTGCTGCTGCCGACTAACAAGGAACTCTTGCTTGTATATACTCTTGTGTAATATCATTATGTTCAGTTTTTGTTCTTCCTTTTCATTCGTTCATCACATTCCCTTTATTTTTCAAGAAGCATTATTTTGCTTTGCATCAGCTATGATGAAGAAACATCCACTTTTGTATTGCGTGTTCATGCATTTTGGGAGTTGGGCAATGAAGGGAGGGTGTGTTTGTTTGGGTTGATTTAAAAAATCAACAGTGTTTCTCAGAAATCGCTTACTGCGCCTTTTAATAGCAGATTTCAATGTGGTCTCAGACTTCTCGATCCCGCTGGCCATTTTACTCACATGAGTGGATATTATGTAACGCCAGTCTGTTAATTTCTGCATGGATGCATCTGTGTGTGTGTGTGTGTGTGTGTGTGTGTGTGGCTATTAGTTCAGTGCTTCAGGAAGGACTGCATCATGTCAATGGGCAGAGGGAAGATGATGGTGGAGTTCTTCTCGGCTGCGATGGTGTTGAGGGTCTGAAGGTAGCGCAGCTGCAAAGCTGAGGGAGACTCTGCGATCACCAGAGATGCCTCCTTTAGTGCCCGTGACGCATTCATTTCTCCCTCTGCGGCTATCACCTACAGAGAGCAAAAGAGGCGGTGTGAGAGAAAAAATGTGTGCGTCTTGAAACCACATATACCGCACAAAACTTCCACCCCTTAAACCAGTTTCAAATTGCCGCCCACTCTTTGCCTTTTATGGCATTGCTCTTTTAATCAGCTCAACTGGTTTTGCTTTATGACCCAGATTGTACACTGGACATCAAGTGTTGAACTGATACAGCACCCAAATTATTTAACTAAAAAATAGGAATCTTAATATCAATACATTATTAATTTAATCACAAAATGTATAGGTCGAACAATATGTAAAATTTAAATAAAAATAGGAATAATATTTATGATTACTAAAATGATACAGTTTTTATATACACTAATTTAGTAAATTATTCTAAATGTCTCTTAATGGTTTCACAAAACAATTTGTGATCAGAACAAAACAATGCTTATGTTGCAATGCAAGTAAACCTGTATTTAATATACTGGGTCATGTTGATCTTTGTCTTGCAGAATTTTTGAGGATAATGTCATGCCACACAACCAGTCCACACTGGCATCTGGCTAATATTTCTGTCTAAATATATTTCTACTAAGATGAATTTGTGCCAAAATAGGGTGAGTTGAGAACCACCTCTGTACATTACTTCTTATAAAAGTGTCTGCTCTATATCTCCATGCAGAGAGGTAGCGTTTACTAACCAGGACAGTGGTTTCCCACTTCTAGCTGTGTGGTTGGTGGAGGCAGGGGGACTGATTTGAAGAAAACATACTTGTATCTGAACTAAGCACTGAGGAGTAATTGTGCACCAAAAATAAACTCATTAACTTCCTTCCCCATGTTCTTCTAAGAGCATGTGTACATTTTTAAGCGGAGCAACTTCTATTGCACACAGAAGAGGTTAACAGAGCATACAGCTAGAAATGACAAAATACAGACTCAAATAAATCAACAGATACATTAGTGGAAACAGGAAAGGAGTTGTCATTTCCGGATTTCTATGAGACTATTGCGGTGCCTCAGAACAGTGAACGTTTACATTCAGCTCCCACACAGTCCAATAATAATTTGGTCTACAGTATGTACATGAAAGGATGATTAATATGTGTTTGCCAGAAAAATCCATCCGTTATCCTAGAGTATCTTTTGTGTGTGTGGGTGTGTGGTGTTATGTCCAGAGTCGTAAGGGATTGTTTGTTGTGCCCAGTAATTGCCACCTGACTTTAATAATCAAGGGCCTGTTGTGATTGGATGGAGAGTGTTTAAACTGCAACCATCATCAGAGCTGTGTTGGTGGTGGCTTGACTGTGTGCAACCCCAGACTTGATGTTGTGTTAAAGCAAGTAGTTGGTGGCTCTGTGTATCCTTACTTCATTAAGTTCAACACAAATTAGGTAGAGTTTCTTTCCTTTGTCTCTCTGATTACACTCTATATATTGAGACTTAAAAGGGAGAAGCAAGTGTTAACTGCTATGATTATTTATTGTATGTTTTGATTAATCTGTTCTGTTTTTGGTTTACTTGAAGTTTACTAGTTTAATAATTGATTCCCTTATTGTGGGCTTAGTAGGGAGGTGGGTGCCTTTTTATTTTGACTTCTTTTTCCCGTTTATGTTAGCTAGTGAGTTCGCTTATTTTGACGTCTTTTAGATTAGGTAGATTGGTTAATGAGGAGTTACCCCCTTCTGAATCGGATACAGTATTTTTTTCAAAAAGTATTTATTTAGACAGTTCAACCACATATTTGTAATGGATGAATAGCACTGCATTAGATAATACCAATTTTCCCCCTGAAGTCTACTTCTAATGTGAAGCAAGGCATTAAAAACAGTTCTGATTTGGTTGACTATCAACATTTCCATCCTCTTTCTGACCCCCAGCACTTACTACATATCAAAAGCATGTTACCTTAGCTCTGGCCTCTCTGGATGCTTCAGCCTCGGCAGCCATGGCCCTCTGGAGCTGCTGGGGCAGTTTCACATCCTTAATCTCCACACGCTCCACTTTAATACCCCAGTCATCTGTGGCATCATCTAGCGTGGACTGAGGAAAAAACAAAGGCAAGTCTAAACACTTCTCAGAGATTCCTTAAAGCTTCATGCTTCTCAGGATTTTGAGCGCTGTACCAGGCTATGCCTGCCATTAAGAATGTTCACCATATTTTTTTAAAAGGATGTCAGATGAAATGAGAGAACATCAGGCCACGTGCAAACTGAGGAAGGCGCTAGCAGTGAAGATGAGCTAGATATGTCAGCATCTCAGCTGAGCTGCATTGACTGCACTGCCTGAAGACATGCAATGTCTAGTTGAATCAGGTCTAGCTGAAACCAATTCAATGCGAGATTACAGGGATAGTTCGCCCAAAAATGAAACTTCTGTCATCATTTACTAACACTCATGTCATTCCAAACCCGTAAGACTTTCGTTCATCTCCGGAACATAAACAACTAACGTTTTTGATGAAAATAGAAAAGGGACTTTCTGTCCCTCCATAGATAGCAATGCAACGACCACTTTGACGCTTCAAAAAGTTCATAAAGAGATCGTAAAACTAATCCATATAAATTGAGAGGTTTAGTCCAAATTTTCTGAAGACACAAGATCACTTTATATGCTGAACAGATTGAATTTAGGCTTTTATTCACATATTAACATTCATCAATTCACATCAGTTACGGGTAACGGAAGCTCAAGCATGTTCGCTTGGTGTGCAAGAACCAATGAGGCTCATTCTCGTGTTACGCAGAACATTTGAGCTTCCGCACGTTTGAGCCTCCACAGGAAGTTTGTTCTCAACGTCAAAAAGGTTCGGTTGAGCTTCTGTTAATGTTCACTGATCAATGTTTATATGTGAATAAAAGCATAAATTCAATCTGTTCGAATCTGTCAATCCAAAAAAATTGGACTAAACCTAAATTCATATGGATTAGTTTTACAGTCTTTTTATGAACTTTTTGAAGTGTCAAAGTGGTAGTTGTGTAGCTGTCAACGGAGGGACAAAAATCACTCAGATTTCATTAAACATCTTCATTTGTGTTCTGAAGATGAACTATCCCTTTAAGCTTCAATTTTCATTTTGGGTGATCTATTACTTTAAAAAATATAACTCTTGTTTCTACAATGTTTGTATGTGTTTAGTGTGATACCTGCATACTATGGGCGATTTCTTCACGGTCAGACAGGATCTCTGCCAGGTTCTTTGTACCCAGCACATTCCTCAGGGTGGTCTGTGCTAATAGACGAGTGGCCGCATCAGCATTGGTGATGTTGGCCACTGCCAGTGTTGCGTTTTGGACACGGTAGTAGACTACACCATCTACACTCACTGTCACAGAGTCCTTTGTCAGAACCTATGAGGAAGCACAAAGGCTATTCAACAGGGTGATATTCTGCAAAACACAAGAAAAACAACTACACTAAAATCTATATTAAATACAAATATCAATAAAGCTATGCAAAGCTATACTACTAGTTACAAGTTTGGGATAATTAAGATTTTTTTAATGTTTTTGAAAGATGTCTCTTAAGGCTGCATTTCAAAATAATATTGTGAAATAATATTACAATTTA
Source organism: Meda fulgida (assembly GCA_030578275.1). NCBI lineage: Eukaryota > Metazoa > Chordata > Actinopteri > Cypriniformes > Leuciscidae > Meda > Meda fulgida. The sequence continues at coordinate 10,524,457 of CM060636.1, read as the reverse complement.
AAATTTGAATATATTTTAAAATGAATGTATTCCTGTGATGCAAAGCTAAATGTTTAGCATTATTACTCCAAACTTCAGTGTCACATGATCCTGAATTATTCTAATATGCTGATCTGTTGCTTAAAAAAACATTTCTTAGTATTATCAATGTTGAAAACAGTTGTGCTGTTTAATATTTTTCTGGAAACTGTGATATACTATCAAATGTTAGGGGTAAGTAAGATAAAAATAAAAAAAAAGACAAAGAAAATAAATGAATACTTTCATTCAGAAAGGAAATATTAAAAAGTTCAAAAGTGACAGGAGAGTCAAAATACAAAATATTTCTATTTCAAATAAAGGCAGTTCTTTTGAACTTGCTATTCATCAGCAAATCCTGAAATAAATTGTTTATTTTAAATTGTAGAAATATTTCACAATATCACAGTTTTTACTGTATTTTGATCAAATAAATGCAGCCTTGGTGAGCACAAGAGGCTTCTTTTAAAAACATTTTAAAAAATCTGAATTACCGGTGATATTTATAACTTTTAACTGGTAGTGTATATGATTTGTCATTTAAATATGTAATTTCTGCACCAAAAATTGAAGAACAAGCTCCCTGTAAACTCCAACCACCTATTGCACTTTTTGGGATGTCAAACTACAAATGGCTTGCTCACAGTACCTGCACAATAAACTGTGTAGCAAAAGTATTAACATCTTAAAAAAAAAAATACACACTTCTACTTCCAATTGATGCTTTTCATGGGTTAAAACAAAGGCTGAAGTTAAAGATTAGTGTTTGTGCATGTGATCTCACCTCCTGAGGGGGGATATCAAAAGTGATGGTGCGCATATCCACATTGATAAAGCTGTCTGTGCACGGCAAGATGAAGAAAAGACCTGTGTGAGACACACAAATACAGCTAAATATTTGAGGAACATAAGAGCAGAAGACACTAATAGTAACTCCTAGTAGCACAGACCTGATCTTCAATAAGTGCACAACTGGCAATCTACCAAATACCACTCTCCCCACCAACTACACTCAGCTGACAGCCTTCACGTGTTTCATGAATGATTGCACTAGCATCTGCTTTAATTATTTACAGTAAAGAACAGTAACAAGTTTATAGGATAAGATTTTCTTAATAATGAAAATAAATAAACATACTACGTTTATTTATATATATATATATATATATATATATATATATATAGTGCTTAACAAAAATTTTAGACCACCCAATGTAAGGTTTGTGCTACAGCTTCCCTAAACTAACAGTATTTGGGGTTTACCAAAATCATTTATGTTTCTGTAATGGTTAATCCAGCAGTATGTGTAAGCTCTTCAGTCACAGTTGGCCAAGTCAAGGTCCAGACTTGAACAAATCATCTTATAGTCCTATTGAACAAATTTGGGATTTAGTGGATTCAAAGATAGATAGCACAAAAGTTTAATCAAAAGCAAGTATTGGGGAACAACTAGAAACTATTTGGAAGTCAATAACAACAGAGAGTGTGGCCAGCAAGAATGCATTCATCATTCGAATATGCTGTAATGCATGAATTTCTTAAAAAAATCTTACTTGTGTGTGTGTGTGTGTTACTTGTAACGTTGAGTAGCTGCCCTGTGATTGGCTGATTAGATATTTGTGTTAACGTGCAGATGAACAGTTGTACCTAATAAAGTGGCTGGTGAGTGCACATATAGTATAGTTAGAAGAAAAAAAATGGGCAAAAGAAAAATGCTGAGTATAGAATCAAAAGGCTATGGAGAAAACCAGAACAATAAGAACAGTTTGGCAGTATGTGACGAGGAAGACAAGCAGGTCTGTGTGTGTGGTATGCGTGTTTGTGCTGGTGCTTTAGTAATACTTAATGTGTTTCATCTGTCATCCCTGTATTTTATAATCTAAAATAGATTCTTAGATTTTGATTTTCAAAGTCAGAGTCATCAGAATTTGTAAGTCTGTTCCGAGGTTTGTATAACCTCAACCTACTGTGTAAAATTCCACTCACATTCCACCATAATTACAGCCATGGAGGAGGAGCCACTGCAGATTGTTTACAGACCCCAGCCAGCAGCCTCAAAGAGAACCAAGAAATCAAGCTTACTTTTCAGGCCTAAACTATAGAATAAATGACATTTAGCCATAAAGAAGGAAATTATTGCCCAAAAAAAACTACTGAAAATGTAATGATAAAGAAAGTTGAGTTCACAATGAAAAGCCTTGGCCATAAGAGGGGTAAAGTAGGTGGACTAACTCTAATAATAGACACTACCCTCATAAGTTCATTCCTGGAGGGAAAGGCCTGTGGATTCATATGCCAAAACACAGCACGGACAAATATACACCAAAGACACCAACAACAATCACAGCCATAGTGTCATTAACTCAAACTTAACAAAGAGATTTAAATATCCTAAAGGAAATATCTGTGTTTGCTAAAGCAATTAAAGAATAGTTTTGCGCAAATGAAATGTTGCATCAGAGCTGCATCAGAACTTTTTTTCCTGTTGCCAGTGCACAGGATTTAACATTCTACCGCCTTTTTTACATTTAAGAACCATCACAATTCAATATGCAAATAAGCACAAGAAAGAAGACCAATTGCAACCGCAGTATGCAAGTATTTCAATGATGCCATCATTGTAGGTTACACTTTGAATGGAAACGTTCCAATAATGTAAGTAAAAGGGATAGTTCACTCAAGAATTAAAATGATTTTGTGGGGCACAATTGACTTCCATAGTATTTTGGTTCCATACTACGGAAATCAACAGGGCCAATCAACTGTTTGGTTACAAACATTCTTCAAAATACCTTCCTTTGTGTTCAGCAGATCGAACAAATGTATACAGGTTTGGAACAACTTCAGGGTGAGTAAATTATGACAGAATTTTCATTTTTGTGTAAACTATGCCTTTAATGGGACATTTTCCAATTTCTAAGGTTTCAGGCATATTAGCGAAATTTTGGTGAGATTTCACATGCAAAAAAGGTCCAATGTCTCTTTTGAATATTGTACTGTAGCAATGTGTGAAGCACAGCTCACACAGAAGTCACTGTCAAACAAAGCAGATTTCTGTTGGCAAACGTTGCGAATATGTGTGATTAATTTGAACAAGACAGAAATCTGCATGGGGAACTTATTCACCTTCACATGAAAGTCCTGACCGCATGGATTCCTACTGAAATTACTAGATTTTGCAGAGCAAAGGTAAATGTGGGCGCAGCATAAGGCTGAATTTATCTCCAAAAGAAAGTTTGGATTTAGACCATCTGTTAAATGGTCTGAGCTGAAGGAATTTGCAGAAATTAAGCAGAAGAAGGTAAAGAAAAGAAAAAGGAAAAGTAGAGGATGAAGAAGAAAAAGAAGAAGAAAAGAATGGTTGAGGAGAATTATCAATACAGTACTGTCTTGCAAGTACTTTAGCTTAAGTTACCAAACATTGAGTCAACAAATCCAGTCGCCAAGATCGAGCTCCATGAAAATCCTATAATCACAGTGGTGACCACAGTGCTGTGTGGAACCTGATCCAGAATTCTCATATGTGACATCATGGCACCAGGATGACAAAACACCACAAACAAAACGGATGGTTATCAGACATCTGGTCAAGTGACTTATGATTTAGAAGGCTAGAGTGCAGTACAGAGCAGGTTATGAGGTGTGTGACTAACCTGACAATACAACCTTAGATTTTAGCACTTTTTTATATACTGTATCTTTACTATCTAAGCAAGATCACTATGCAAGATAAGATCATTATGTGCCGTTGAAATAAACGCTAAATGTACAAGTGCTTACTGGGTAAAATGCCTATTTCCTGAATATAATACATTTTTCCATTACATTTGCTCATGATTGCTAGGTTAATTTATTTATTGTGCATTTTTGTGTATATACAGTACAGTATATCGTCCTCAACTGAATTCTCCTGACACTGAAAAAAGTGGTTTATTCGGGTCAGCAGAAATGCAAAACAGATCACTTCTGTTTTTTCTACAGCACAAGCGTGTTTTTGCTTTGTGACAAGCAGGGATTGTGGAGTACGGCCACCGCGCAAAATGCAAACAACATTTAACCACACACACAAACAGAAGGATCAAATGATATTGATTTTTTCCTTTACCTGGTCCTTTGGCTCCTCCTCGTAAAATGCGTCCCAGGCGAAAGATAATTGCCCTTTCATATTCCTTCACTATCTGTAGGAACAAGAAGTATTTTTATCTCATAAAAAGAGCTAAATTACAGCATTTTAAAATAGTGGAAGGTAAACCGCCTCTAATTACATAATTTAGATGTTGCATGGCAACCTTTATCATGCTTTCGTCATCTCTCTACATTTTAAAGATACAGATGATAAAGATAAGGCTTCTCACTTCCCACGAAAAAAAAAAAGAGTTGGACTACTTGGTGGGCCTGCTGTCAAAACCAAATTTATATACAAAATAAAAATATTAGGGATCCCACACCTTTTGACCAATGATTTTTTATGACTTTTCCAATTGTTATAACAATATGCAACAAATAAAGATTGTGAAATACTTTTTGATGAAGGGAAATTTCTAGCTAATGAATCATTTGTTGAGTTGTGCTTGTGAATAACTAGGAATTTTTAAAGGGATGCACAGCTTATATATATTACATTCGCTGATAGTAGATGTTTTTTTAATTTATGGGTACCATTTGAAATATCGGATATATATATCAGTCAATACAATTTATTTACAATTTTACAAAAAAAAAAGTAATACAGATACAGAAAAGGCTGTGGTTTCTGGTGGGCCATCCCTGCTTGGGAATGAACACACGTGACCACAAGCCGCATGACATCACACTAATTAAAGGACCACCGCTAAGTACCTTAATGCACATCCATATGGAAAGAGGCAGGGTCAGCAACGTGAGCAGAATGGAGAAAAGCACCAGGATCCATCCACACAAGCCAATGTCACTGTCTGTGTTCTCCAAGGCTGAAAGGCAAAACAAGCATGTCTATACATAAACTTGCATTATTTTACTATACTATAAAAAAGAGATAAAAGGTCACACACAATAGCACATTACCCTAACATAGCTCAGAAAACGAATGGGTTACATGAGTTCAAACATGCAAAAACAATATTTTAGCTTCAAGCTGAAGTGCATGCATAAGAGGGGTAGTTTACAAATGTCTCTATCAAGTGACTTCTGCAGCACACTACTAACATCTTCATAGCCATTCTACCCACATTGATAAAATCAAGAAACACATAGCAAATGAATGCTTCTCTACAGTTAGAAACAAAATTAACAAACAAAACTGCCATTGCTTGCTTCCAAATTTCACCTACCTGGAGTATCATCAATTGTGTGACACCATTGATCTATAGAGAAATGTAACTGTAAGGCTAATGTATGTGTGGCCTAAGCTAAGGCTATTAGTCAACAAGCCCATTTGCCCTAATAAGGGATAAGACGTGTCTTTTAGCAGATGCAAATACATCCCGAGCAAATTACATTTACTGCTGGGACTGTCAGAGCAAAGTAAGATTGAGTGCTAAGGATATGATTATTGAGCAGGACAGTGGTCACAGTAATTGTAGAATGATTAAATCTTCCCTGCTTTGTACTGACTTCACAATCTTTGCATTACACTCTAGATCTAGATGACCACCAGCCACATGATCTGAATAAACTCCTGAACTGAATCTTAAACTCCATGCATTTTGACAGGATGTTCAACACAAATAATCAGAATAATTATATATTATTTAGAAGCAATGCAGATGATGCATTGTTGTTTCATTTTACTACTTTTACTATACTAGAATAAAACACTATAACATACTATACTGCATAACACTATCATACCATACCATACTACTAGCTACATTTTTCATTATTATACCTTTATTATTTTGTGAGATAAATTCAGGGCCTGAAAAAAACAAAACAAACATCAGGTCATTGTTGTGATGAATACAGAATTTCTTGGTGGAGTGCAACAGGACTCAATTTAATGTTGCTGGGGTATTATGAACACCTGTTGTTGCCCAGTTTGGCACAGAAAAAAAAAAGAGACACACCACTGCACTACCAATAATAACAGGCCTTGAAGGGAAAAAAAGGGGAAGCATGAACGTACTACCAATGTTTATATATTTTCTAATGCATTTTTAATATTTTTAAGGCAATATACAAAGGCATTTAGTATGGCCTTTACGTTTTACGTGAACTGAATGCAGCGTATATCCAACGCACACTGCGATGCAAACACGTGATATTACATATACGAATAATTCAATAGTAGCCTAACGTTACCTATTTGTCGATCCCTCCTTTCTTGTTCTCTCATTGCAGCTGTTTCCCTGCCATCTTCCATTGTAGGGGATATCTTTGAATTATTCAGGGTTGATATGGAGTAGATCTTTAAAACACTTTGAGTAGGAGATCGCTTCTTGGTAGTGGTCTTCTCCACGGGACACGTCGGACTCTACGTGCGCTTCAGCCCCCCTCTGAATATAAGGGGTTGGGCTGGAGTGTGTGTGTGTGGGGGGGGGGGGGGGGGCATTATCATAGACAATATAAATACATAGTTGCCGCTGGAGCGTACATCAACGGCGCCGCCATATTGCGGGGGGCAACTTTCCCATACCTCTCAAACCGGGAATTGAGAAAAATGCCTGTTTCGTGGAGAAGCTATTGGTTTCGTGTGCTGCTTGGGGGCTTTACAAATCGCCGCACAATTGAAAACAGGTCTCGAGGAATTACCTTTCATAAGCAGGACTGAACATTTGTTTCTGGTTGTATTTGGTCATGATATAATTAGTAATAGTAGGCTAACGTTCAGACGAGAAAGGCCGCGAAATTTAAAAATACTACTGTTATTGTGTCACGAAATGTAGTTTTAATTGTTTTTCAGTCTACCATGTAGTTGTTTAAAGCTCAAATCTGAGGTTTATTTATAAAGATAGTGCCTATTTAAAAATTTGATCTGATGTTTTCGGAGGTGTGAGATTCAGGCGCTCAGCGCTCATATACCCCACCTGGAACAGCCTTACCTCGGCTAGTGCTTCTGACGTTTGCCGCTGGCTCTGATGTCTCTAGTCTAGTGGTTAAACATGAGATACCGTCTTAACGGGCGATCTTTGGTCTCATTATAATCTATAATTTGTTCCCTGGCCAATCGTTTTGGCTGAGGGCAAAGTTTCATAAATTTATATTTAGGCGTTGTTAACGTTGTTGTATGTTTGACTGAATCGTTTACTTCTTGAATTCGTATACCTCTTAGGCTACTCATAGCCTACTGTTATAATCGCTATTACTGATCAATAAAACTGAAATTTAACAAAAAGAGACTTTATTTTATATAGCCTATGTAGGAATATTTAAAATTATTGTACTATTCATAGTCACTATTTAACTTTGTATTTTTATTCTGTAATTGATATTTCTTATTCTATTGCTATTATTAATACAATAATAATATAATATAATTATATTACTATACATAAACTATATGCTATTATCAATATTTTTATGATTGTGTTATTATACTTATGATATTATATAATTATACCATTCATTACTATTTTATTTGCTGTATAGGCTACTGTTTGTTTATTTTATTGACTAAACTATTTTCTATTACTTCTCACTTTATCTTATATTTACCATTTGCATTGCACTATAGTTGTACCATATATTTTGTATTACCATAAAGGATCCATCAGTTAACTTTGTTATTGCTAAAATAGGGCCAATCACAGAAAATGCTTTTTCCACAATAAGAAAACTTTATTTCATTAATATTAAAATTAAATTATATCTCAGTATGGGGGTCTTCACAATTCTTATCCAAGAATGAAAAGCCAGATACATGACAAACCTAAGCTTTGAGATTTTAAATAACTAGAGATGGAACTTTACAAAATACAAACCACTGAAATCGGGGTTTTATCACTGATCTATATAGAATAGTCATTCTTTATAGATCAGTGGTTTTTATCCAGAAAAACCGCAGCTGACCTGTTTACTTGCATTTGATTACAGTGCAGTCTTGCCCTCAGCAAAATGGCGGACGCGTTGACCTATCGCAGCAACGTCTATGTATTTATTATGTCTATGGGCATTCCTTTTGTCCCTGTGACCTAAAAACGGAAGCGGGTAACGCCAGTTCGGTTCCGATGTCGTAAAAAAACCCATTCATTTTCTCCTAGGGTAAGTTGATTTTAAACGATAAATTATAAACCTTTTAAGACAGACCTTTAAATGTTGTTAATCAATGATGTATGATTTTGTTGTAACTATCATTTTTATATATAAATCGTTTTTAACAGCGGAATTCCTAGTAAAAACAAAACAAAAACTACATAACCCATAAGTCTGCAGTTAAATCTCCACCAATCAGAGAATCGAAACAATGAACTCGCGCCAACAGAACTCTTTATCTTCCTCTTTCTTTTACTCTCTATGATCGTCCTCCCACACCATGAAGCCCTGAGAAATGATGTGATAGTCAGTCTGTCTCTGTCTCCATACTCTCTCAAATTACTTAGCCTACATGTTTATATATATATATATATATATATATAATTTATTGCAGTAAACGTAACATATATTGTTTCTATATACATAACATAACCAACTGATTTATATTTATCCATCGTTTGTAAACAATCCATCGACCAATCACAGTCATTTGTGATTATTGGGGTAAGGCAGTTTAAAACACATATAAGTTGAATGTAGGGATGGATTTCCCTTTGAAAACCAGGCTCAACGCGTTGGCAGTGATGTTTAGGCTATTAAATAATTTTCTCTGGTAACGAAAAAAAGAAAGAAAAAAAACTCATGACTTTCTAAACCCCACTGCTCCCCCTGGAGGAGGATACCATTGACAAGTGGCAACTGTAATAAGCAAGTAATATTTATAATTTTGTATTCCCATCCCATTCATTCGAGAATCAATTCGGTAAACGGTAACAGATATGAGCAGCAAAGTTAAGTGCAAAAATAGCTAGTACAGAGATGTACAGTAGGCTGTGTGTAATAGGGCAATAATACAACGGTAGAGAGGAGATGAAGTAAGTGTGTTAAAGAATAGTTCACGTAAGAAAAGCTCTAATTTACTCATAGTCATAATGTTGCAATATGAACCAATGTCATACTGATGGAGCTATGTGAAGTGTGGCATGGGCTCTTTAAGGTTTCTTGAGGATAAGCTTTTCATTTAGGGTTTTATTTAGGAAAACCACATAATGTTTTAATCCTTAAAAAAAAATGACCATGAAAAACAGCTTGAAGGAGTTATACGGGCCAATTTTTGCCATGTCACAATCATTAGAAAAATCAAATATTACTAATAATACATTTTTAAAAAAATACACTTAAAAAATAAAATAATTTTATACAAACATAAATTAACAATTTGAAAATGCTATGTAATGCAAAATGTGTCTATATTATCACATTTTGGTACCACATCCTTGCTCTGTGGGAAATTTATAATAGAGCAATAGAGAAAAGGTGATATATTAAAAATACAATTATAAATCACTTCATAATCATGTTTAAAGAATTCGTTTAAAAAAAAAATAAAATATAGCTTTTTTGCTTGTGTTCACCTGTTTGTTGAAAAAAGGTTTCTTCTGCTCACCAAGACTGCATTTATTCAATCAAAAATACCGCAATATTGTGAAATATTATTACAATTTAAAATAACTTTTCTATTTTCATATTTATTGCATAGGCGTGCATATGTGATGGCAAAGCTGAATTTTCGACAGCCATTACTCCAGTCTTCATTACCACATGATTGATATTGATTAATCAATATCTCATATTTTCATTTCATGGCACGCATGGGTCCCTGTGCATACAAAGTACACATTTATTTTCATAATAACCATATGATTTTTCTTTAATATATTATTTAACATTTCATAGTTCCACTATTGGGACCAAATTTGATATATATGAAAACATGACCAAAGCATAAAGATTTGCCCTGAGATACACATCATATTTTATTAAAAATCGTTGCTCATGCTCTTTCTGTTTTGATGGAAAAACATTCCTGAAACACAAATGGGTGTTCATTTGTTCTCAAGTACATTGTGTGTTGTGCCAGTTAATACATGTCTTTAAACCCCACTCAATATTAATGCAGGGATTGAGGAGATGAAGGAGTGTGTGGACGAGTCATAGCGCTCATGTTCTCATGGTCAAAGTGACCGGAGCTTACAGTCATTCCTCTCACGCCCTTCGTTTTCTGGGCGTCAATCCAGACAGCCCCTCTCACCATTCCTGTCGATCCTAGAGGTGCGATTATCCTGAGAAAGTAAGGGGAACGGATGCGCTGCTCGCTGGAGTGGTCTGGGACTCCATGGCGGCTAATCCTCTTTTAATTAGGCTAAGGAGAGAGGATATGGGACCCCCCTGGCTTAGTCACAGCACATTGACAAAGCACCAAGCTGGGAGAAGTGCACATCACTGACTGCTAGCAGCCTGTTAGGGCCTTACGCTGCTTTCTCATGTGTGAAAAAATGCTCTTCCCTCACCAGCGGCTACCTCGGATTTGACCTTTTCCTTCAGAGCTAAAGATTTTTCTTGAGCTCCATGTAGCCACGGAGGATGACTTACAAAACACGCCTGATGCATTACTGCTCTCGGTTTCTCACTTGAGCTCTCTTTTTCTCTTTCTTCCTCAGTAAATCGCACATTCTATAATGCAATCCTCTGTTTTTGCCCAACCTAATGATTGCTGACAGAATCTCTCCAAGGTTCTGAGTTCTAAAAGTGTGTGGATCAATTGTGGTGCATGTAAAAAATATAAAAGCCTGCTGTTCACAGGCTTCTGAACAGAGTTTGATGGAGACAACAGACGCATCATGCCGAAGAACACTTTCTATAGATGTTCTACACCATTCACACTGTTCCTACTTAGAACAAAATATCATATTGTTTCTTAAGTCCTTTTTTATTGTTTTTTTTTTTCCTTTTTCAGGAATCAGGAATATTATTCAGGAATATATGTGCTCACAAAGCCTGGTTGCATAATCACACTTCATGTGTTCTGCAACACTGGATAGGCCTATTCGCAAATACAGGTAAACATGAAAGAGAGCAAACAAGTATGTCAGTGCAATTGCGCTCTAAACACACAAGAGGGAGGTATTACTCCTCAAACAAATGAGACTTGTTTGATTTTTTGGTCATTTGTAACTTGCATTAATGGCACTGTAGTGTGTACAGATAAGTGATGTGCAATTATTGTGATTCTATAATTACTAAAATCTGAGGCTCTCAATACAGCTATGTAATATTTACATCTTCCTGTATGTTTGATTGTAGTGAAATTAAAAGGAAAGTGCCATAAATAAACGTACACTAAGCAAAATGGCTAAGATGGGCCTAGGTAATGTTGGTTATATTAGATAAGGATGTTTGGGTTTGGTAAAAGTTATATAAAGTTTTTGATGGAAGTCTCTTATGCTCACCAAGGCACCAATAATTTTAAATAACTGCTTTATATTTTATTATGTTTTTAAAATGTAATTTATTCCTGTGATGCAAAGCTGAATTTTCAGCATCATTACTCCAGTCTTCAGTGTCACGTGATCCTTCAGAAATTATTCTAATATGACGATTTAGTGCTCAAGAAACATTTATTATTATTATTGTTGAAATGTGTCATGCTGCTTAATCATTTTGGGAAACCGTAATACTTTTTTTCTAGATTATTTGATGAATAGAAAGTTCTGCAGCATTTATTTGAAATTGATAAAACATTATAAAATATTTGTCACATTTGATTAAATGAACGCTTCTTACTGAATAAAAGTATTCATTTTCTTTGAAAAAATAACTATCTATCTATATATATGTGTGTGTGTGTGCGTGTGTGTGTGTATGTTTAATAATACAGGTGAAACTCGAAAAATTAGAATATCGTGCAAAAGTTATAATTTTGATGATTATGGCTTACAGTTTATGAAAACCCCAAATTCAAAATCTCAGAAAATTAGAATATTACATGAAATCAATAAAAAAGGATTTTAAATACAGAAATATCGGCCCTCTGAAAAGTATATTCATGCATATGTATATATACTAAATATATTAGTTTCACCTTTTAATTTGAATTACTGAAATACACAAACTTTTGCACGATATTCTAATTTTTCGAGTTTCACCTGTATAATATAATAGTATCTACTATTATATCAATTCTATATATTTGAATATAGGATTTTATTAATAAGTATTTTTAATTGGATTTTTTGTTGCATGGAAAATATTGCACAAATCTAGAGTCTCTGTTGACACAGGTGAGATTTTTCTGTTTATAATTCCAGTTATCTGGCTGTGTCCTTGGTGCTGGTTGAGGTTTTTTCTAATGCAGAGAGATCCGATTGTATCAGATCCCGCAGGTAGCACGGTAAAAAAAAAAAAACACACACTCTACATCCTGACCAGTCTCTTCCAGTGAAATGAGTTCTCTGTCAGTTGCAGAAGATCTAGGGCCCACACAGCTGTTCTCCCTTGAGCTGGCGTAGATGAAACATAAAAGCAGAGCCTATATGAAAAATGCACAGGGCTGTAAAAGACAATACGCTCATCAGGCTCAATACCATGCTGCTGTTGAAAAAAAGAAAGGGAGAGAGAAAGGATAGAGAGAGAGAGAGGGACCTGGCTGCCCCGGATAGATCCACTTTTCAATGCAATGGGTTTGACGGCAGGTCTGGATGAATGCCTGTGCAAACATTTACACACGGTGCACCATCCACGATTGCATTACAAAGATTGATAGTTCAGTCACTATCTTACTGACTGCTGTTTTATTGGCCTGTGTGAAATCAAACGCAGCCTTGATGCAGGAGATTCAGTGGAGAGGAGGAATTGTGCACTGGGGACAGCCAAACTTACAATAAAGGACGTAAAAGGACATCTTCCACTACAACAGGTCTTTGTTTTAGCATGCTGAAAACAGGGTGATAATGCATGCAATGAGAAGACAGAAAAAAACTGATAGCTTCTCTTTTTCATTCAGTTTTGATTTTAAATGATCAAGGCAGAAATCCTTCTAATATGCTGATTTATTATCAATTTTTGAAACAGTTGTACAGCTTAATATTTATTTCATAACATCCATTTTTCAGGATTCGTTGATGAATAAAAAATAAAAAAAAGAACAGGATTTATTTAAAATAGAAATATTTTGTAACAATATACACCACCGTTCAAATGTTTGGGTCAGTATTTTCTTTTTTTTAAAAGAAATTAAACTTTTAGTCATTAATACTTGATAGTAAAGATTTATATTGTTAGAAAAGCTTTATATTTTGAATTCTCTCCTTTTTTTTTCATAAATAAATCCTGAAAAAAGTATCACAGGTTTATTACTATTTAGATAAGCAGTATGCCAAAAAAAAAATCTGTGACTAACTGTTCTACCTAGATTCTGATTACCTTAAATACGGTAAACCTGAAACCTTAACGTGTGCTGTTTCCTAACTCAGTGGCTCCTGAATGAAAAAGAAAAAAACAGCTTTGTCTGCAAGGTGACCCAGAGCTTTTACCCCAAGCTTTCCAACCCACTACACCAGCCACAGCCAATCAATCCAGCCCGTCTAAGTCCATGTAGAAATGACGAGAGGCATAAAAGACACTCGTGATTTTTCCATCAATATCTAAGCAGTGGATATTAAAAGAGAGCCGAATATGAGAGGGTGAGAACCGGTTGAAAAACGAAGCCGTTCGATTCGGCCGCCGCAGAAGGGCCAAAGTATCTCGAGTGGAAACAAGCGTGTTGATGAGGGCCAGTGACCTCCGAGAAGAAGTGTCAGCGCGCGGAGAAGAAAACATGCTGCCTTCCCTCCATCGCTGCAAATAATTTGATAAAACGCAACGGAAGAGCGCAGATTAGCCCCCGTTCTGCCGAACACATTTCTCTCCCTCCGTAAGGTACTCACGTCGTTAGCATTTAGATAGACGAGAGCAGTAAGGCCTGCGTAATAGGCTTCTCCCATCCCTCCTGCTCAAATCAGCTCAAGAGAGGAGGATTAAATGAAAAGAATAACAGTGATGATAGCAAGGGTGGGGGAATCAGAGAGATGAGGGAGAGCGGCATGACGCTCGAGCAGCCGTGAGCTCATTAACCGAGGCCTTGACAGAATTGATGTTAGAGGTGATTGGAGATTATCACATTTAGAGAATGCTTCATCCTTCCATCTCCCTCCATTCCCATCTTTCCCCGCTCTTTCTCTCCATTTCATCCAAGTCAGCTGGCCTGCGCTCAATTCCTGGCTCCGTGGAATCCTGTGGGAGAGGGCTTACGGATAGTATCAGCACGCGCCTGCCCGCTTGATCTCCTAATTCTGCTTCATTTAAACTTCATCAACTTTTCCACTGGACCGGAAGACGAGAAGAATAGAAACAGCTTGCGTCTGTGTGTTTTTTTTTCCACCTCCACTATCCTTTTGTTGTCAGATCTGATATTACGCCTTCACACCTCAGCGCCACTCGCTCACACACACACACACACACACACACACACACACACACACACAGATTGAAACACCCCTTAACAGTATCACAAGATGGAAATGTCTACAGAATGGTTCAAGAGTACTAATCCCACATAACCCTCAACCCCAAACCTCCACCCTCCTTTTCCAATGCAGTTACCACTTCATCTGCCACCGCGCACACACACAGTACACGCGCGTCAGTAAATTTGGTCGCCCCTCTAGCTGATGCAGAAAATGAGATTACTTTATTTAAATGACTATTATAATAGTGTTGTGTGCCTTTGGCCCCCTGTATGAGGGGGATTTCTGCTCCACTCATTGTTAGCAATTTAGTTGAGCCGCCTCATCTGCACATACTAACAATGGTCATGTCATGCGTACAGGTTTCTGCCATCTTTCGTCTCTCCTGATCTTTTTTTTTATCCCGTCCCTGAGAGAGACAGATGTGGGGTCCCCTCTTTATTCTCGATTTACAGTCCATACGCAAGGTGGTCGGTTTGCTCGCCAGGCCATACGGTGATGGGATACGCATATTGCATTTTAAATAACCAAATCCCATCTGTAATAAGAGTTTACTGCATGTCAAAGGGATGAAGACTCCTCCATCTCTGAGTAAGAGAACAGGTGTCCACTGAGAGAGCCATTGAGGTTTCTGTCTACCAGCAGTTTTACTAAAACAGGTTCATCTTTTCTGAAGTATGTTGGCTTTACAAACTGATGTTGTATTCAAATGTGATTTTGTTCTGAACCTACAGCATTCAAACACTTGGCACAGACCTTCATCCCATTCTAATTTGGTACGTTCTTTTTTTCTTTGTACTTTGTGTTTTTTTTTAAACTAATGCCTATAAATTTTTTTTTTAAATTCCAATAATTTGTTGTTTTGATGTAGTTTCCATTCTTAGTTACACAATTATGTTTTTTGCATGTACTTTCTTAGTAATCACCTTGACAAACTTTACTTTCTTTGTTACATTTATGTTTTTTTGCATGTGTTTTCATAACAAAGTGACTTATAAGAAGGTGCACTTATCGGAGAAGTTGTGAGTACCAGATTGTTTTTAGTTCAGATTTTTGTTGTTTTGTAGTTGTTTCACATTGTAAAATCTATTCTCGTAAATTGTGACTTATAGTGAATTACTATTTCTCATTATTGTGGCTATTGGACTTTATATCTCACAATGTGACTATTTATTTCTTTACATTTTTCCCATTAGCAAACTTTCCCATTAGCCAAAAAAGGTCTATTGTAAATAGGACAGTGATGTGCACAAAAGACACTTTTAAAGCAAGCAGCTTTCTGTTGGTCAACATGGTGAATCTGTCTGACCAACTCAAAGCTGTTGCAAAATCTGCGTGGGGAAATCTTTGCCCTCATGAAAAAATTCCTGAGTGCGCAGATTCCTATTAAAATGACTGGATTTCGCCTGTGAAAATTCACCAAACAATGCTAAATGTGCTTCCATAGCCTCCTGTGTAACTAGTGTGCAAAAAAAAATTTGTTAGCAAATTCTTTTGTGTTGATTAATTGCATCATGCTTTGTGTGAACCAGGCTAAGCCTAAGGCTAAGGAGAATGGCACAAGAATCCCACAGTGTTTCCATATCCACCAGAATTACTGTACGAGTCGTTTAAGATGCACTAAGAATGCAGTACAGAAAGCCTCAGTGGACAACAGCAGTTCTCCCACAAATTTATTAACACAATATTGTGCATGAAGAAGAAACAATATATTATGAATAAACACGAAAAAAAGGAATCAGAGACACAGGAGAAACAGACATCATCCTACAATACTTTATATATAATGCATATTCAATAATGAAAGATTACAGTGTGCAAGAAACACTGTGACCACAGGTCAACAAAACATAGTGGCACACAAAACGGAGGCGTGTGAAATGAAGCTGCATTAAGGGTGCGTTGAATGCCTGCTCTGATAGAGTGACTACCGGGCGCTGCTGTTTGTTACAGAGCACTTCATCATAGGTGGGTTTTTCTGCAGGCCCTTGCGTCCCATGTTCCCGCTCTACCTCCCCAGGCCCCCCGCCGCTTGCGTGATCTATTGCCGTTCCGCAGCACGGGAAGCGATAAATCACCGTAATGCAGACCGCAGATGATCAGGGTTGGGCGTGAGGAGACGAGATGAATCTACGTGAGCGGGGTGGGGCGGCCGAACAGTAGAGAGTGCTGGTTACTGATGGAGTTTGTTATTTCACAGTGTGGTAGCTTTGCAGGGGTGGAGGCCCCTGGGTATTAAGTACAGCAACAAGACGTTCGCAGTTTGTGTAGTTGGGGGGACGTGGATTGGGAGGAGGTGCGTGGGGACACATAGCTGGACATGTTGAGGAATGCGACTTTGCTAGGTCGGAATTAGCCTAGAACTGATTAAGACACATGTTCTGGTAAGGGCAAAGCAGGGGGCGAGAGAAAGATATACTGCTCTACTGGAGTAGAGAAAAAGGGGGTGGAGAAAAAAAACTGCAAATATATCCAGTGGGAATAACTATTGCAGAGTGCATGTAACATTGTGCAAGTACAAACAATTAAAAACACATTTATATCAATAGCAGGATTTTAGCCTCATTTTAGCCTGAGCAGAAGCATTGGTTCAGATAACAGGGCTACATTCGCACATGCACTTAAGATGTAATTAGTCTGCAAAAACTTTGTATGAATATGCGTTTTCGTCAGATATCATCTTGTGAGGTGGCTTATTTATTTAATCTGTAATTTAATTTGATGAATTCATTATCTACATCTTTAAAGTGCACAACAGAGGTTCCTCGTATGCAACAGCGAACACAGCGTGAGCTGCGATGTCCGATTCATGAACAAGTGACTCGGTTCTTTTAAATGAAAAGATAGACAAAATGGCTTCAGACTTGATTGTGAATTGTTTACTGAGCCGCTGAACCGCGGTTTGTTTTGAAGAGTAGGCTATGTCCGATTTGAAATGAACGCGGAACTGGTTCGCAATGTGTTTACAAACTGTTCATATGACAACATGTAAATTATCAATATTTAAATTCAATTAATGTTCATTGCTTAAAAATTGTTGGTTAATGTTTAGCCTAATGGAGTCTAATTGCAAGGTTGATTGATTGTAAAAGGGGAACTTATCATCAATTAAGAGTAAGACTGTAAGATGTATGACATGTTTAACAAAGTCAGGTAAAAATTATTCTTTGTTGAGCAGTGCCAGTTATATGATAAAAATACTTTCAGGATCACTAGTGACAGCATGAATTTGGAACAAAAATATATTCTAAATACAACTAAAAAAGGTTGTGACTATTGTTAAAAGCTAAGCTATGAACTCAATTAACTGAAAACCCATCTTTATAGAGCAATTCAGTAAAGTAAAGAAATGTGGCTCCTGAAAGTTTCATTTTTTGGAGCCAATGGCTCCCTTGTCATTTTCTTTTATTCTGGAGCCTTGGAATAAGCAAGTGCGCACTGAGCTGACTTGTGAGCGGATTTCTTTGACACAACAATGACCTTTGTGATGTGTCACTACGCACAACAAATAAAAAACAAGTCAAGTCAGACTCTTTGGATACATAATGTCTCAATATAACTCCTCTTTAGTCGTGAAAACACCACCAAAACCATGACCGTAACCTCACGAAGAAGACGACGAACCGCAAAACATAGCAGAGCTTGTCTGTTTAGTCTAGGTGCAGTTTCAGCGTGTTTCATCAGTGTGAAGGTGAGGAGTGGCGGTGAGGGCTTCTGTTGACATTAGTTTACACGCTGTTTGCTGCTTGTTGCACGTCTTGCGCCGGATGCCTCAAAGCTCACCTCATCAAATCAGACAGAGGCGCCATGTTGAGTTACAAAAAGGGGGGGAAATAAAGAGGGAGAGGTGTGTGGGGAGAGAAATCGAAGGTTTTGTTGGTGATGTAACACCTCAAGTCGAATTGAGATGCCTGAGGCGGATCTCAGGAGCTGCTTTAAACTTCTGGTTTTCGATTCCCACTCCCGTTACACTGAAGGGTTCGACTCTCAGCACTTAAAGAGAAAACTTTATTTGCGAGAGAAATTAAGCCCTGAAATTATACGCTCATGTTGCTAAAGGGAACACTTAGCTTGACTTCTTCATACATTTTAGACTGTTTTAATAATTCGCCTTAACATCAGTGAACAATGAGTGACAATGTCAAAACATGTAAATAGCTTATGCACTCATGTTTTACTGTTGTAGTTCATTTAATTCAGTAAAATATTCTTTCACTGCTGTAAACATGTCTAAAAGTTAGATTGCATCACTGAATATGATGTAACTGAGTGGGAAAATGTTCTTTCTTTTTTTTCAAACAAGCAAAATTGACACTCGCCAAGCAACAAATGAATAAAAAGCATCAGAGAAAATCACCAGCTTTTTGGTAATTTCATAAAAAAGTGCAACATACTACATGGTTTAAGTAAAATTTTAAGAATGATAATCTGACTCTTTTATGTAAATATTCATGATTTAAATCAACAACTAAAGCAAAGAAAAAAAGACTGCATCCTAACAGCTTCTACCATTTTAGTTGAGAATGTTGTGCCATTAAAATAAATAGTTTATCTGATATTTAATGCTTTTATAACAGGTGTAGTTTTACAAAGAGACAGACTAATTTCATATAGCCTAAGATGTTGTGATGATCAGAGATGAAATCTTAGGGAAAACAGGTATAAAATTCCATTGTCATTTGTACAAAAATACTTTGTACACTGCAAAATAAACCTTTCATGGCCAGGATGAAATATTTAGGCCAAATAATTCTCCCAATTTAGCTTCCATTAGCCAATATGGCAAAAAGTTCATTTTGGGCCCTGTCTTTGCCAGTTTAAAAAAAAAAAAAGACTAGCTCCTACTCCGATCGAGTTGAAACCTGTGCAAAGTTTACAGAAACTACATTGTCAGAGGTGTTCAGGCTCAATGTTTTCAATCCTTAAGCTGGCCTAATCTTGAGAGTTGGAACACCAGCTCATCCTGCTGTTTCCCTCTTTATCCCTTCATTGTGTCGCCTACTCCTGCCACCCCTCCCGAAGCGTGCTAATTCCCTTTTGATGAGGCGTGCTAAAGAAATCCCTTTTCCATGCTTTTAATTCCCCTCTGGCTCCCTAAGCAGCGATCGGGGTAACAGATTTCAGGCCCTATGCCTTTCTCCTCGTCGTACAATAGAAGCCATCTCATTAGGAAACTTGGATTCACCTACACTGTCCACAGGCCAGGTCAAAACACTGAGAAGGGCTTTCTGTTTAATACATATATCACAATAACCGCCTTGCTTTCTTTTTGTGTTGTAGACTATCCGCTCCATTGTGCTTACAGTGTCTGAGTGTTTTACCGGGATGGTAAGTAGCTCTTCCATTTCTCTTTCTGTGTCTGCGGCAAGCCAGGTTATTAATGAGCAGCAGCTGGGACCAGTGCAGGTACACACACAGCCAGACAAAGCCCAATATATAACCGTGAAGCTATAAAAAACGAGCTGATGTAAATGAGAAAGAGCCGAGGAAGGAGGTTGGGCTGGTTTTTAGAGCGGAGCAGGATGCTGTTGAAACTGAGCAGGAGAGTCACAGGTCAGGTGAAATCGCCGGCACATAAAGGGCCACTTAGCTGGCGGAGGGCGACCCGGACACTTCCCCCGTCGACCATGGGAGTCAAGGGTCAACCCTTGAGAGGTGTAGTGGCACATCTCTCAGACGGACTTTTCCAGCCTCGCGTGTGGCACTTAGCCAAAGGTGACAGCTGTGTGAGGAGCGGGGACGTGTTCAATCAAATGGGAGGGGGCTTCTGAGCCTCTGCGCCATTCGGTTAAAGTGGCCGTATATCACGGCTAATCATGACTTCGGCTGCTACCTGAAGATTATTCAATCCCGAACGCAGCGTTCGGCCCCCTTATTCTTCTTTTGTCCGGCGGTGAATCATTTCGGACCACCTTTTGGGGTCAGAGAGAGAAAATGAGCACGGAAGCATAAACAAACACACACTTCGCAAACTAGGTCAGCTGGCAACCTGTCCGCTACATCAGTAGCGGACCAGACCAACCAACTTCAGGAGCTACGCTTGGTTTTCAACCTCAACAATGCCTCGGAAAATGCTTACAACGCACTTTATAGAGGCAGGTGAAATGCATGGAGGGAAGTTTAAGAAGGTAAATGATATTAAGATGCAGAGAGATGATGTCAGAGCAGGCAGAAGCTCATTTGTAGTGCAGGGGCGTCGTACGGGCTTACTCAGACACATGCTCCCAATTAGCTGGCCTTCCTCATGTAAATGCCCTATAAATTATCCCCCGTGCTACAGGATTAGGTGCTCATAAAGGGAGTTAGCATCTCAATAAAGAGACAGGTTTGCTGCAAGAGCAAATTAGTGGAACGGAGAGACGGAGTGTGGGAGGGAGATGCGGTGGAAAACAGTGCGGGTTTGTGTTGATTTGTGGTGTTTATGTTTATATTTGCATATCATCTGTTTTATTATAGATCAGTAATGGGAGGGGTCACCATCAAGTTGAAGTTAGTCGATGTGCGAGTATATGCGTCGGATAACCTTCATGTGCGTGAGATATAAACAAATGAACAATGTCATTAGCCCTGTAATACCTAGAAAACACAGAAAGACCAAACATTATAAATGAATAAACATGTCTAGGAAGGAACGGTTAAAGGATAAGGATCTGTGTATCCGGTTTTAAAAGCGCTGCCAGTTTTGGTGTAAGCGTAGACATGCGTGTTGGCATTCAGCAGCTCTGGGTGCAGAAACAGACACCTGACCTGGCAGTAAGGGGAGAGGTGTGCTTCAGGTGTGGGGTAAACATCAATGCCCAGAACAGCCACTGGAGAACCACACACCGATATATTTATCTCAGAGCAAACTCAGATATACGATCCCAAATGCTACTAAATGGATGCTATTTGGGTACCTTGTGTATAAATTACTTTAACTTTAGTTTAAAAATGTATTGATGATGCCAGCTTTTAGTATGTTTTGTCTGATGTTTTAAAATACATCTGGTATCTTAATTTATATTTGTATTTTTCACTTTTGACACAAAGCCTTTTTTGATCTATCCTCAACCCTGTGTTTTCAATGTGTCTTTGTTATATTTATATTTGCTATATTTAAAGCAATCATATATATAATATACACACACACTGTATATATATTTGATAAAAACAAAATCTATCGCAATTAAAGCTAGATTTGTGTCTTTATTTTTTAGGGTTTAGTTGAAGTTGTTTCCCCAAAATGTGCATTAGGTCTGTTAGTTTTCCCATTTTAAAGTAATGAACTTTGACTCCTGTCAAATTAAACGATTGATCTGTCAACCCTGTTACCTCAACCATTACCTTTTTTACACTTAAATACATTTAGTTGCCTGTTAGAGTGTTTAAAATTACTTTTTTAAATTGAAATAAGAATCCACTTTATAGCATGATCCAACTATGGATGGACACCAATTTAACCAGCCTAAATTGTTTTGCATATTAAACTGCATTTTTGTACAGTGTTGAACTTAATGCTTAGATTTTGTATAAATGCTTCAAGGAGGAGATTTATTCATGAGGTAGTTAAACCAACAAAGACGTCTCTTAAAGATTGACTAAGCATGGAATATCCATTACCAAAACAGAGGCTGTCAGACATTAATTGACACAATGTTGCAGTGATTTATTAAATGCAGGGAATTATTAAGCTTGGCACTGGGCAGACTGTTAGTCGGTGACATGGGTTACATTATTGTCGCTCATACACTGCCAAATATTTTGAAACAACCGAAAGAAACCAAAATCTTTCTTGGCTCCCTTTAGTCGCTAAATTAAATGAATCAGAACATATGACAACACACTTAGTTGCGCGCACACGCACACACACACACACACACACACACACACACACACAGGGATATCCTTTTAATTATTGTTCTCTGGTAGACACACACACATACAAATTTGCTGCCAGCAAGACCATCTTCTTTAATTATGTTTTATCTCCTCACGCACACACAGACCTCAAAGGGTTTATGAATAAACGAAAGGTGTGGTTGGATTAAGTTAATGCCAGGCTCTGTTTTCAGGATCTGCTGTGTCCAGATCAGGCACCAGATGGCGCTGTGCTGGCAGTGCCAGGAGATAATGGGGACAGATCGGGCCGCATTACTGCCCATTATCTTCTAATTACTTGTGCGAGGAGCGCTGATCCTGGCGTTTGTGTAAGGAGAAGGCAGAGCCCGGATTACCAGCACTCTCTCCTCGGGGACTGCAGAGATTCAGCCAGGCTGGTGGGCTACAATGAGATCTAAGAGAGAACAATCCCTCTCGCTTCCTCCCTCCTTCCTTTCTTTCTTTCTCTCTCTATAGAACAACATCTCTCCCTCCAGATGTCTTTGAAGTAGAGCCCTCAGTGAGTGATTCTCTCACTTGCTTTCTCTGTTTCTCTTGTAGTGTACTTTATTAACCAGCGGTTCTCAACTGGTGGGTCGTGAGTCATAAGGAAAAATGTGTCACAGGTCTGTGATCTGATTCAGGCAGGGGTAAACAGTAAGGATGACCCAGTGACCCGGGTGGGACCAGTTTAAGAGAGTTTTGGGCCCGTGGATGGATCTTGATTAGTTGTCTCAGTTGATCCTGTAGTGTTTTGGTGCAAATTGTTGTCTTGTCAGCATCAGTTAGAATGGCTTGAAAATGGCTAACCAATCATTCATTTTTAAATCATATGCCATTTTTAAGCAAAAGTGTTCTTGATTTTGTAGCAGATAGATAGATAGATAGATAGATAGATAGATAGATAGATAGATAGATAGATAGATAGATAGATAGATAGATAGATAGATAGATAGATAGATAGATAGATAGATAGATAGATAGATAGATAGATAGATAGATAGATAGATAGATAGATAGATAGATAGATAGATAGATAGATAGATAGATAGATAGATAGATAGATAGATAGATAGATAGATAGATAGATAGATAGATAGATAGATAGATAGATAGATAGATAGATAGATAGATAGATAGATAGATAGATAGATAGATAGATAGATAGATAGATAGATAGATAGATAGATAGATAGATAGATAGATAGATAGATAGATAGATAGATAGATAGATAGATAGATAGATAGATAGATAGATAGATAGATAGATAGATAGATAGATAGATAGATAGATAGATAGATAGATAGATAGATAGATAGATAGATAGATAGATAGATAGATAGATAGATAGATAGATAGATAGATAGATAGATAGATAGATAGATAGATAGATAGATAGATAGATAGATAGATAGATAGATAGATAGATAGATAGATAGATAGATAGATAGATAGATAGATAGATAGATAGATAGATAGATAGATAGATAGATAGATAGATAGATAGATAGATAGATAGATAGATAGATAGATAGATAGATAGATAGATAGATAGATAGATAGATAGATAGATAGATAGATAGATAGATAGATAGATAGATAGATAGATAGATAGATAGATAGATAGATAGATAGATAGATAGATAGATAGATAGATAGATAGATAGATAGATAGATAGATAGATAGATAGATAGATAGATAGATAGATAGATAGATAGATAGATAGATAGATAGATAGATAGATAGATAGATAGATAGATAGATAGATAGATAGATAGATAGATAGATAGATAGATAGATAGATAGATAGATAGATAGATAGATAGATAGATAGATAGATAGATAGATAGATAGATAGATAGATAGATAGATAGATAGATAGATAGATAGATAGATAGATAGATAGTGAGTGAGTCTGTAATGCTCACCAAGGCTTATTTATCATTTAAAATATTGTGTTGGGTCTCTTCAAGATATCTAATGTAAAACCTGTGTCCTGAAGCAAAACTGGGGCTTTAGACCACACATAGTGAACCAGAGCACCTGCATAGGCATAACAAAAAAACATCTCCTGATCATGACCTCTCGCTCCCTAACATCATGTGATCCAGTCTAGAAAGCTAACAGAGCTGCTAACCCTTCACTATCAGAGGCCACTCTGACTACTCAAAGATCTGCTTACCGGCACTCACTAATCAGACCCGAACATGGTGTAAAATCAGGTTGAAGGGCAGCGCATACATTTAAGCGGACTGAATCAGAGCGAAAGCGTGTCTCTAAAAATATAAGAGGAAAGGAAAGCAAGCGAGTGCTCCCCGAGGCCTCCCAGTGGAGCCTGCTAACTGCTCAGAGGCATATGGCTAACCATGTGCTGGCTCCCCCACGCCTGCTCTTAAGCTCCACAAGAGCCCAAAGCTCTTCACTTCATTACCAGCGTTTTGTACTGCATCCACCGTTTGCGCATATTAATATCTATCAGACAGGCAAGCCGAGGAAATGGCAGATTCAGCTTTGCCAAAGTCTTAAAAAACAGTTTCTTCAGGAAAAGAAACTCGATAAGAATCTCAGGGCACCATTTGTGGGTTTATTCGATGGTTTATCTGGGCAGATTGCAAATTATTGAGTCAGCTAGACTAAATTGGATCCTTACAGCGGAAGCGGAATAATGCGTATGCTAGCGTCCAGAAAATATAAACGCAAAAGAAAGGTGATTCTGACCTTGACTGTATGTCTTAGACATACTGGTAACACTTTATTGTAATGTATCCTTGTTACACGTTACATGTATTTGACTAACCCTGAACCAAACCTTGATTACTTCGTACTTAAATGTATAATAACAGTGTAACAGGGACACATTAAAATAAAGTGTAACTGGCATGTTTAGTGTATAGATTGCCAAAATTGTAATTATTTACCTTATCTTAAACCTAAATGACTTTCTGATGAGATGACAGATTTCTCAATTGGGTTCAAAACAAACACGAAGACATTTTTTAAAATATGTGTTCTGCAGAATGGCATGAGGATGTGTGAATGATGACAGATTTTTCATTTTTGGCTGAACTTTAAATGAATGCACACATCAGATTTACATATCCGCTTGTGCCGGTATGTGTCCACAGATATGGACAGTTTACATTGCACACATACCTAGCTATGCACATGCATGAGTGTGTGTGTGTGCGCGTGTATGTGCCCATTGCGTCTGGTTCCTGCCTCCGACTGACATGTAATAAAACATGCTGCTGTGTTGTTGATCAATCTCAGCGGCTCGCCGGCCGCACAGCAAGGGCATGTACATGCAAATGAGAATAGCTAAATACCACTGAGGGGGTGGGAGAGAGAAGCAATCACTTCATCTGACAAACCACGGGTAAAGGAGGAGGGATGGGGGATATATAGAGAGAGGTATATGCAAAGTTGAGGGAATCCAGAGAAGGACGGGCTGCTAACGAGCATATGCGCTTAATTACACAGAGCCTTATGGGGACCGTGGATGCGCACACAGGCCTTCTCTAAGTTCCTTAAAGCCACTGGGGGGAGTGGCAGCGTGTTTCGTGGGACACTGAGGCCTTTGTGAATTCATTGAGAGGGTTGGGGATGAACTCTGCCACACAGGGGCAGCAGAAAGCCCTGAGGCGTAAACCATCAGGGTCACGTTACTGTTTGCTCGGGAGCATCCAAAGGGAGAGAGAAAGCGGGAGAAAAAGTGTATGCTTTTGTTTGCCAGTGTGTGCATGTCTGAAACCACCCTAGTGACATAAGGTCAGCTAATCTCAAACGCTTGAACAATCCGAAACGTACACAAGCAGAAGAAAGGGAATAAGGTGGCGAGAAGATGGAGTGATGGGTTAAGAGAGAAGGGAGATGAGCAGTCGACATGATAATGATGTGAGAACTGATTAATGCGTTCTTTCACAACTCTGGGAACTAATGGGAACTTTGCCCCCTGGCTTTCACTCTTCAAACATTGATTCCTTATGAGGAGTCAATCCTGGTGATTCTCTCTCTCTCTTTGCATGTCTAAGTGAGTCCATAGACACATTATTAAAACACAATAAAATCAATCCATGGGCTTTTGGCCCAAATAATCCTTTTTAAAGCCTGCAGCCTTTTTGCCCTTATCTCTTTTCTTCTTTTGCAGAATCTGTCTGAAGGAATAGTTCATCCAAAAATGAAAATTCTGTCATCATTTACTCACCCTCAAATTGTTCCAAACCTGTATGAATTTCTTTCTTCTGTTGAACACAAAAGATATTTTGAAGAATGTCAGTAAATAAGCAGTTGATGCCATTGACTTCCGTATTTTTCCCCTCATACTATGAAAGTCAATGGGGCCCGTCAACTGTTTGGTTACTGACATTCTTCAAAATATCTTTTGTGTTCAACAGAAGAATGAAATTCACACAGGTTTGGAAAATTTTGAAGATGAGTAAATTATGGCAGAATTTTCATTTTTGGGAACTATCCCTTTAACATTGGGATGGAGCATATATTGGGCCTGTTTGCAAGATAATCTTGAGGTGAACTGAGGAGGAATGCAGGATTTGTAGTAAGAGACCAATGAGCTAATTTACATTCAATCTAAACATTGTGTGTGTGATTTATAAGGTAATCAATTAAACAAAAAAACAAGGCTGGTCAACAGGTTATGTTGTGGATGCTGGTGTGCTGGTATCCCACCTAGGTGTTTTTATATAACTGAACCAGCAAAACTAGACTACAGTTCCAACAGTTTGGGGTTGGTAAAATTGTCATATTTTTGATAAAAGTATCTTATGCTCACCAACTCTGCATTTATTTGATCAAAAAATACAGTAAAATTTAAATACAATTTAAAATAACTGTTTCCCATTTGAATATATTTTGAAATGTAATATATTTCTGTAATGGCAGAAATGGCAGATCAAAATGACACTTTTCACCTGAGATTTGGAGCCAATTTACAGGGGTGTAAAAATGACTTTAGAAAGATGGCAGCATCATTATTTTATTTTTACACAGAGATTGGGTGGTCTATTAGGCTAGTAAATTCTGTAGCAATCTTTGTTTCATTATTTGTTTTCATCTTGCAAACGGGGACAGTTCAAAAATGGCAAAAAGCCTTTTTTTACTCAAGTTTGCATGCCTGTAACTCAAGAAGTATTAACTATAGCCTACCTTAAGCCCGGGACACACCAACCCGCCGCCAAAGAACTAGCGCTGATGAAAGACGACTGTGTTGTCGCCTCGCGTCGCCTGTGTCGGGGGGAAAAGCTGCACTTGAACACACCGAGAGAACTACAGCCGACCGACAGTCAGCTAGAATGCGTGTTCTGCGCCTGCGTGTAAATGAGACAACTGTCTATTTCTGCAGATATATTCATCTATATGCGTCATTTAAAAAGGGAAACTGACGCTGCAAGCTGCAGATACACAAACAAAGCAGTGCGTGCTTACCGTTTTGAATATCAATCCTGCTAAACACTTTCTTTATTCCACTCCGCTCATGTTAATATTGAAATATTCGTCAAGGAACACTCAGGTAAGATGACGTAACATTAGAACAGCCCGTACCGTTTTGACTTCTTTGCTCGCTGTTTTGCATTCTCGTGCACTGATTCGTTCACTAAGCTGAACAGCCAATCAGAGCTCCCTTTTTCACCGACGGCCCGACGCCGATTGGCCCCCAAAAAACCCCGACGGCGTCAGAATAAAACTACATCGGCCGACGCTGAAAAACGGTCCTTTTAGGTTCTGGTTCTTTCCTTTTGGTATCTTCATTTTAAAGGCCCTCCATGGTTCAACCCCAGAGATATGGACATGTTAATGTGGCTCCATGAGTAAATTGTTTTTTTTTCTTTTGAAGAGGAATATCTAAAGAACAAATATTAAAACTAGAAATGTATCTCATGTTTTTCTATCAACACATTTGCATAGAACACCTGTCTGAGTGCCATAAATATTCCTTTTCCAAAGTTGTCCTGCCTGTAACAAAGTATTCAAGATATCCTTCTAGATTTGTTACAACTTGACACTCAGTTATGTTATGCAACTCTTTTTGATAGAAACAAGATACATTTGTAGTTTAAACATTATTTATTCTTACCTCTTTAAATCCAATAAGTACCAGCTGTGTGCCAAGTGAACCACATGTGGTTTTCAATCATTGACAGTGAGTCAAATTGTAACAATTTGAACATGGAGCAGCTTTGAGATCCCCATATCTAGGGGACTGAACTATATAGGGCCTTAAAAAAAAAAAAGAAGATTCCAAAAGAAAAGTTCATTAAGAATGGGATTTAAAGGATTTTAAGATTTATCTTGAATATAGGGACTGAGGCTGTCAAGCTTCAAAATGATTCAACAGCACCAGAAAAGTATTATGAAAGTGGTCCATATGACTCGATCACTATATTCTAAATCTGCCAAAGCCTTTTCAGTGAATCAGTCCATCCAGTTAACAGAGTGTTTGTGATCGATTTGTTCATGAATTAGTTCTGTCAGGACCACTATCGTCAAATACAATTGACAATTAGCATACATTTTGGATTGGCGGTATGGTTCCATTCTGGGCAAGAACTCCCTGCGCATCCATGCGGCCTAGCATGGATAAGAGCAGGGAGAGCAGCAATAACCCCCCTTGGGGTAAACAGAACAGAACCAACATGAATGTTTTGCAGATATCATATTTCAAGATTTAAAGTACAACATAATTCGAGAATTTATTCTGATTCTAGGGGAATCAGAATGTCAAATCCTGACTGACGAGAGGAGGAGCTGGGGATGGAGGAGGGTAATTCGCTCCTGAGAAACGCGATAGCTGCTGATACGGAAGGAGCTTATAAATGTATACGTTGATAGGCGTCGTATTCCTATAGGTAGACGTGGATGAGCGGAGAGTCAGCTGATGCGAGCTTGACTAACGTGACCTGCCAGAACTAACGCTACGCTTGATACTGATTGATTCTCAAATTCAGATCACTGACTTATGAAAATGCCTCAATTTCACTATTTCACAGAAGAAACAAACAAATTCAAGGTTTTCGGAAACCATGATTTTCATTTTTGGGTAAACTATCCCTTTAACACTTTGCCTTTTTCCTAGTGATGACATTTGACCTAGTGTATGAAGTAATACAAGTATAACAGTAAATATTGTGGTTGCCTATATTAACACACACACACATACATACCAACTTTACAATATACAATGCATTGTATAAAGGTATAAAAGCCTAATTTTCTAAACTCACAACTTTCAAAACTGTTTTATGGAAGTTTTGTCAACTGATATTTTTCTGAAAAGATGTTTCATCAGCTGAACAGTTGGCATGTTGTTAAACAACAGTACAGTCCATTGAACACAATGTATCCCTCACAATCTTATTTTCATTCCTTTCAAACATTAAATACATTAAATATGGTGCTACCCTGACTAAGGTCTATACATAAATCACTACTGCTATCAGAAGTACAAATGTCTCTATAAATCCTTTCACCTTGATAAGTGTTTTTGTGACTGATGCCCTGGTGTCTGACTTGTTTCTATTGATCTGTAAGGTTTTCTGTGTTATTTCACTTCTTAAGGCAATTCTTCTCTGCATTTCGCCTCTGACTAAATGTAACCCCACTGAAGGAAACCACGCAGTCTTGTAGCAGCCAGGAATTCTGGCATTGTGATTCACACAATGCCAGAATTCTTGCATTTTTTTTAAACAAGCATTTCTGCATCCGTGCCACCTCCTCCAATTAAACAAAGAGATGGGTAATTGGCAAATGTCCTTCAGGCTAAATTCCCTCCTCGTAACTTACCGCAGCCCACCGGTGGCTTGGCTCTGGAAAGGGGCTTTACTTTCACGGCCTCCGACAACTTATCAGTTCCGCTGAACGCTGACACCTTGACGTCCTTGACAGTGCATTATTACTTTTTCATGACGCAACCAGATGCAATTACAGCAACATTCTTGCTGTGTATCCATCCCCAACTGTCAGAAATGAGCCCAGAGTGGAGAAATATCAGAGATAAGACATCAAGCCCACCCAGTAGTTAAGAAGCAGACAGGAGAAGACTGAGAGACAGCAACTTAGGACAGGGGGGTGGATTCATCTTACCTCTGGGAAGCTAATTTTGTCCTTTTCACACCATGTGTCAAACGACCACGAAAATATGTGTATTTTGGTTCATTTCCTTGACTTGAAAAGGCATTTAAGACCAAACGGTGAAATAGCCAATGTTTAAAATGGTCAGTGCCACTTAAACAAAGAAAATGCATTTCTCAATGACATTCACACAGCTCTCAAAGGAGTCACTGACCTCAGGCCAGCAGCTGGCTCACTCCATCAGTGTGATAACCTGGGCTTGGCATCTGTGTGTCTCTCTCCGTCTGCTCAGAGAACTGCTTTAATGATCCAGCTCACCTATCCGACCAAAAATCATTCAGTATGTTGGATAAATGGCTTTAAAAGCAGAAATAATAACCTCAGACACATACGTATGCATAACAAACATCTGTCATATAGGTATACTTGTGACAAGAAATGCTGCAATGTACCTCAACACATCATTCTAACAATGAAGATTCAGTGCATCACTTAGAGAATTTATAATTATCTTAAAAAATAAAAAAAATGATTTAAGTTCAGTGCGTACACGTTAGATGGAACAGTTGTTCATGAAGATTTAAAATAGTTTTAAAAGTTTTTTTCTTTCAAAATGTTATAAAATAAATACATTTAATTCAAGATATATTCCTGAACATTATCTTTCAGGCAGTAAATTTACCTTGTTTTGAAGATTTGTAGATATTGTACTAGAAAACAATACTGCATATGTTATGTAGCAGCTGAAGCAGAGACAAAAGCAGGATCCACATGCAGCAGTGTTTTAATAAAGACAAGGTAATCAGACTCAGGAACAGGACAGCGTGCATACAGCATTACAACAATACAAGAACTCACAAAGACTGGACTGAAACACAGGGCTTAAATACTGGGGCAAATGATCTAAACAGGATAACAAGGGGGCGTGGTTAACGGGAAACACCTGGGAAGACTAATAGACAGACAGGGAACCACTAAACATGACAAGACAAACCCACACCGTGACAGCATATCTTCTGAAAATAAGTACAATATGATCATATCAAAACTGAATATAATATAACTGGACATTGTGACCAAATTTAATATTTCATGATGCATTTGATGTAGTATTATAACTGGATTTAATCATCGTCAGAGCAATTGTTTTGTGTTTAATGTGTGAATGTATTGAATTTTTTATCAGCTAGAATTATGGATGCTTTTTTCAACAAATGAATCGGTGATTTGAGTAGAAATGCAGTAAATGAATTATCCATTCAAAAGTTTGGGGTCAGTAGGATTTCTAATAGGATTTGAGATCCTACTGACTTACAGGATTTCAGGATCATTCTAAATGTTAATTGGTGCTCAATAAATATTTCTGATCATCAATGATGTAAACAATTGTGCTGCTTTATTGAAAAAAAGTTTAAAAGAACAGCATTTGGCATAGAAATCTTTTGTAACATTATAAATGTATCTAAGCGCTTTGAGTGCCGAGAAAAAGCGCAGAATAAATGTAATGAATTATTATTATATTGTTATTATTACACACTTTTGATCAATTTTGCCACCTTGCTGAATAAAAGTGTTACTTTAATGTAACTAAATGTAACTGTTGAATGGTAGTGTACATAAAATTATAGTTATTAAAATGAGCTTCTAAAACACTTTACAGTGCTTGTTGAAGATAATCGTATCAAACTTTGTTTTTCAGGAGAATTCACTTTCAAGGGGAAGCACTGAAAGCACTTCTGTGTTCCATAGCATCACGTTATGAATGCTTATAGCCATCATAAACCTCTTCCATTCCAGTCTCAGCAGTCCACCACAGACCATTACTCATTTTTTTTAGCTCACACTCTCGGGTTGTGGCTCATCTGAGATAAAATGCTTAAAAGAGTCATTTTCCTCTCCTGTTCCATCAGAAGCCCATAGGAGCTACATCTCTTTCAGGTACAGTAAAAAGGAATAAAATATCTCTGCGCGTGGCTGTGGGAGAAGCCCATGTGAATAGTGCTTGCTAGATTTTACCTTCCTGCAGGTATTGATTGCCTCATGCCTGTCCCCTGCCTACAAGTTACAGGGGAAGATTTTGAGCGCTGCGACAGGAGAGGAAGAACAGAGGGATGGCTGAAGCTCTGGGAACTAACTTCCCTTCATGTCCCACAGGACTAAAGACTCATTGCAATGAAGACTCATCAGCTCTTTTTCCACTAGACTGATCTCCATATTTTGCTCTGTTCCTCAATTCTCCTCCGCCCTCTTCCCAATCCCTGTCTTGCGGCCTACCATCTCCTCGGCTCAGGGAAGCGCCGCCTCGACTGAAGAAGTACAGCTGACTTGTGTGGTTAATGACACCTCAGTGAGCTATTGGTTTTTCAGGGCCTCTGTGTGTTTTTCTCTCTGTCTCGCCTCCATCTTCTTTTCCTCTCCATGCCTTGACACTGTTTCTCCCTCTCTCTCTCTCTCTCTCTCTCTCTCTCTCTCTCTCTCTCTCTGTCAAGCACAGATTTATTCTGCCTGTGATGCGTGGAGAGGAGAGCAGTGCGAGTGCTCAGGGATAGGGTCAGTAGGAGGGAGGTGTGTGTACAATAAGAGATAAGATCATGGTTCCCCGGGGGCTTGTTTGGCCCTGTACACGATCCATCAAACGCATGCTCCTGGTGCCAAGGTCAACTCTAATGAGCATTTGCTGGGGTCTTATTCTCAGCACCCCACACCCCTCTACCTCTGTCTCACTCTCTTTCTTTCACATGTATGCACACACACATATAGAATGTGTGAAAATCCACAAATACCTGTACAGTTCAGAAAAGCAGTTATGTTTCACCCCGTTGATAGTCCGTTACTTACTGATGTATAAACAAATATAAAAATGAGAAATAATTAAAGATTGCTTAAATTGCGTTATGCGTATTTAAAACTGATCTAAATCTATATATTTTTTCACTTCATATGGTATCTTGTATGGAAATAATAGTTTCTATGTTTTTCGCAGCTAGAATCATATTTTATTCAGCATATTTTCAGTAGCTGTTACTCCAGTCTTCAGTGTCACAAGAATCTTCAAAAATAAAATGTATACTATATATATATATATATATATATATATATATATATATATATATATATATATATATATATAAAGGTCGTACAAAAATCCTTTTTTTTATAAAAAGAGTGCAAAGTGAAGTTCATTATCAATGACAGAACACAAAGCTCTTTTGTGACACCATATTCCTTCAAAAACATTGAAGAGTCCATTACTTTGTAAAGACGAAAATCAATTACAAGCCTTGATTTGATCATAGCTGCAAACACCTTTTCAACATTATATCCACTTGTTTGTTCAATTGTATCTCTTCTACTAATATAAACGGCCATTTTGGCTTTACCCAAAATAAAATTCAACAAATGACACTCATACTTTCGTCTTTGAACATATTTAAAACCTAAAATAAAGGTTTGCACAGAAAACTTCTCATTAAAACAATTAAAAAGATTCTGCAAACCATCAAATAAAAGCTTTAGTCTTGAACAATACAAAAAGGTCTGAAAAACAGTTTCTTGCTGGAAACATAAGGACATTCTTTGCCAACATCTGGATTTAAAACAGAAATAAAAGCATGGAGCAATAATGCCATGCAAAATCCTCCATTGTAGATCTCCATCTCTTTTAGCTAACGGTGGCTTGTACAGTGCTCTCCACTGGTCTGACATTGTCATTCATGTGAAAAACAGTACGCCATGGCGTGTCAACTCTTTCATGTACTCCCTTTTTGTTAAAAGATTTTACACAAGCTTTATAAAAAAAATCCATTAATTTCATACAAATACATATCTGTCAACTTTTCAGATTCTAAAAAAATTCCTGCATATTCACCTAAATTTGGTGAAAGAAACAGATTTGGAAATTGATCCCTCTTGTTTGGAATAACGTCCCCTTCACAGTAACCTTGAAGCAGAGGTTCTTTCAACAGCCATGACAAAGATGACGTAGAATCAGTTATTTTAACTTGAAAGAGGTCCCATACTTTAAAAAGATTATTGTAAAACTCCGGCAATCTGGATGTGTTGATTTTTTTATTTTTTGGATTTAAAAAGAACAACGTCCAACACAGTACAACACAGTCCTTCAGCATACTTTAAAATCGTCCTGGCCACTGGCCTCCAGCTTAAGTTCTCTGGACCAGTGAGGAATCGCTGTATAAATTGTAGCCAAAAAGCTGCAGACAGTCCTACTCTGCAAATATACAAGTCCTTGTCCTCCTTCCTCTTTTGGTAAATATAATACATTATGAGGTATCCAATGCATTTTTTCCAAAAAAAAAAAATCATTAAAAGAGACTTAATTTTAGCAAGTATCCATGCAGGTGGATCAATACAAGCCAGTCGATGCCACAAGGAAGAGGCCTCCAAATTATTATTAATCAGAGTACGTCCTCTATATGATAAACTCTTTACAATCCATTAACATTTCATTAGACGACCTTAAATATTTTCAACTGTTCCCTCCCAGTTTTTTTTAACCGTTTTAATCATTTCATATCCTAGAAACACTCCTAAATATCTTAAACCATCTTTTTTCCACCCCTCTTTCCCACTTTCCTACTAACACTGCTTACCCCAATTAATTATTGCTGAGGATATAGTTTCAAAATCCCTCAATGTTTTTAATGATAAATCCACACCATTTTGTTTATTAAGTATAATGACAACATCATCAGCGTATGCTGACAAACATAAAGTGCTGTTACAGGCTTGTGAAGATACCCCTTCTAAAACTCTTCTCAATTTATTTAAAAGTGGTTCTTGTTACGGCGTCTAGTGAGATTCCCAGGACTCAGTCTCGAGCACCTTCACCTGAATACTAATTATGCACACTTCCCCTAGTATGCATCATTGACGCTCTGATTACTCTCCACCTGCTAGTGATTTACTCGGAGTTCAAACATATATCTAGCTTGTCATCTCAACGTACATTGCGAAGTATTGTCTCACTTCAGTGTTAGGCAGCAGTTTGAATCGTCTTTCGAAACTGCCCTGTCTGAGCGTCTTTCGAAACTACCCTGTCTGAGCGTCTTTCGAAACTACCCTGTCTGAGCGTCTTTCGAAACTACCCTGTCTGAGCGTCTTTCGAAACTACCCTGTCTGAGCGTCTTTCGAAACTACCCTGTCTGAGCGTCTTTCGAAACTACCCTGCCTGTTACCTTGTTATATTGAACCTTGCTTCTACCACCTCCCTCTGATTGTGTGCAGCCTGCCTTGTGAACTCTGCCTGTGACCTGACTTTGATTCTCGCCGCCAGCCCCGAACCTCTGCCTGTGACCTGACTTTGATTCTCGCCGCCAGCCACGAACTTCTGCCTGGTGTACTTCGATTCAAACTGCTGCCTTTACTACTTGCACTATATTAATAAATTGTTGCACATGGATCTGTCTCCGTCTCCTGAGTCGCAACAGAATACTTCGCCGAACGAAGATCCAGCAATAATGTCTGCCTGGTCAGCCGCTTTCTCCGCACAAGCCTCACAACTTACTTCACATCATCATCAGTTGTCTCGTCTAACTGCGGTGATGGAGGAATTAGTGAAAGCAATTCAGAGTATGCAAAAGCACACGGCGGAATCCTCAGCGCACGCCGTGCCTACTCCAGCACCTGTTCGGCCGTCCGAATCCTAAAGCTTCGTCACTCGCCTCTCACTCCCAGAAAAGTATGAAGGGGACCCAGGTAAATGCAAAGGTTTTTTACTTCAATGTTCTTTGTATCTCGCTCGGCGGACCGCTCAGCACGCTTCAGACATGGATAAGATCACATTCATCTGTTCATTACTCACCGGACGTGCACTGGAATGGATCACCTCGGTCTGGAGAACGGATGGATCAGCTTTCGCTTCGTACGACGAGTTCCTGTAACGTTTTAAAGCCGTATTCGAGCACGCAGTAGAGGGAAAAGGAGCGGGGGATCGTTTACTGGAGCTCATTCAGGGACGGATTCCCGTTTCGGAGTACGCACTCAAGTTTCGTACACTCGCAGCGCAGACCGACTGGACAGATAATGCTCTTAAGGTGGTCTACCGACGGGGTCTCAACCACGAGCTTCAAGCTGAACTGGCCTGTCGCGATGAGGGAAGGAATCTGGACCAGTTTATTCGTCTCTCCATACAGATTGATAATCTCATTCGCTCTCGCCGAGCCAGCATCCGATCCTCGACGCTCTCACGCAATGTATTCACTCCAACGTCTCCGACTCCCGTGGTCACGGAAGCCGGTGAACCTATGCAAATTCACACTTCCCGGTTAACAGAGGAACGTGAACGTCGGAGGACCTTGAAACTGTGCATGTATTGTAGAGGAACTGGTCATTTTCGACTACATTGTCCTCAACTATCTACACGCAAAGAAAAGGCAACGGTGAGTTTAACTCTTGATAGTCTGAATCCCCTTTCTTGTGTCTCTGTCCCTCTGGAATTTACTAAGAATGATCAGTCTTTCTCTACGTCGGCCTTAATTGATTCTGGGGCGGCTGGAAATTTTATGTCACAAGATTTCGCTAAGCGGCACAAGATCGCTCTAATCCCCTGCACTTCTCCTCTCACAGTCGAAGCGGTTGACGGACGACCCCTAGGCACGGGGCGAGTTACTCACATAACGCAAGAGCTACAGATGCGCACAGGACTGTTACATCGTGAGAATATTCACTTCTACATTCTGTCCGCTCCCCACACTCCTGTCATACTGGGTCTACCCTGGCTAAGAAGACATAATCCTCACCTGCAATGGTCTACGGGTCAAATTATCCGCTGGGGTGAAGATTGCTTTTCTAAGTGCCTGAGCCCCATTAAACCGCTGCCAGTTCGAAACATCTCAGAGCCCAGTGAGAATTCCGCTCTCTCCAGTCTGCCTGCTGAATATCGTGACCTGGCTGAAGCCTTCAGTAAAGCCAAAGCTAGCCAATTACCTCCTCATCGGGAATACGACTGTGCCATCGATCTCATTCCAGGTTCCATACCGACCAGGGGACGCATTTTCCCCCTTTCTCAGCTCGAGACAGAGACTATGAAGAAATACATAGAGGAAGAACTGGCCAAAGGATTCATTCGTCCATCCACCTCTCCTATGTCAGCCGGCTTTCCGGAAATTTCTTTATCCCCTGCCACTGGTTCCTGCCG
The DNA here is from genome assembly GCA_030578275.1 of Meda fulgida. NCBI lineage: Eukaryota > Metazoa > Chordata > Actinopteri > Cypriniformes > Leuciscidae > Meda > Meda fulgida. The sequence continues at coordinate 10,486,826 of CM060636.1, read as the reverse complement.
CTCTTGAGCTTCTCCGCACAGAAAAATTCTACACCAAACTGGACCTACGCTCCGCTTATAACCTGGTTCGTATACGAGAGGGAGATGAGTGGAAGACGGCTTTCTCTACAAGCACAGGCCACTATGAATATCTGGTTATGCCCTTCGGGCTTTCTAATAGTCCAGCTGTTTTCCAATCCTTTATCAACGACGTATTCCGAGACATGCTTCAGCGCTGCGTGATCGTCTACATCGATGATATACTGGTTTACTCGGATACCTTTGAGGACCATGTACAGCACGTACGAGCCGTGCTTCAAAGACTCATTCAGTTCCAGCTCTATGCCAAGTTTGAAAAATGTGACTTCCATCAAACCGCAACTGCTTTCCTGGGCTACGTGATCAGCCCCGAGGGCGTGGCCATGGATGAGGGCAAAGTCAGGGCGGTGGTGGACTGGCCCCAACCGACTACTCTCAAGGAACTGCAGCGCTTCCTGGGGTTTGCTAACTTTTACCGGCGGTTCATTCGGGGATTCAGCTCTGTGGCAGGACCTCTGACAGCTCTGGTGCGGAAAGGAACCACTCGGCTCCCCTGGAACGAGAACGCTACGCAAGCCTTTTGCCAACTGAGCTAGAGCAGGCCAACACCAACGCTGAGATTCCATCAAATTGTCCTACTGAGAAAATATACGTACCAGAGGCACTCCGTGAAGAGGTGTTGAAACACGGCTCCGGGCACCCAGGTATCACTGCCACTGTTCATCTCCTCCAGAACCGCTACTGGTGGCCCACGCTACTCCAGGACACTACAAAATTCATTCAGCAATGCCACAACTGCAATACACAGAAGTCATCGCCTCTCTTACCTGCCGGCCTCCTTCAACCCTTACCAGTACCTCAACGTCCATGGTCACACATTGCGATTGACTACGTCACGGATCTGCCACGCTCTGATGGTCACACGACTATTCTCACTGTAATAGATCGATTCTCCAAAGCCTGCCGACTGATTCCCCTCCCTAAACTGCCTACCGCTTTGCAAACCGCGGAACACCTCTGCAATCTGGTTTTTCGGTTCTATGGTCTACCGGATGATATAGTTTCCGACAGGGGACCACAGTTTACCTCTCGTGTCTGGGCAGCCTTTTTCCGGATGCTACAAGTGAATGTCAGCCTCACGTCTGGGTACCATCCTCAGGCCAACGGCCAAGCTGAGCGGCTGAATCAGGAGATCATCCGTTTTCTGCGGTCATACTGTCACCTTCATCAGGAGGATTGGAGCCGGTATCTGATGTGGGCTGAATATGCTCAGAATTCTATTCGCAAACACTCCACGGGTCTCACCCCTTTCAAATGTATTCTGGGCTTCCAACCACCCTTGTTCCCCTGGTCCGGCGAGCCATCTAATGTACCTGCTGTGGATGACTGGCTGATACGCAGTGAGGAAACTTGGAACCTGGCACACACACAGCTTCAACGTGCTGTGAACCGCAGTAAGAGGCAGGCTTATTGCCACCGCCGCACCTGTCCCATCTATCAACCAGGCCAGTGGGTGTGGCTTTCCACCCGGGACCTCCGGCTCAAGCTGCCATGCAAGAAGCTCAGTCCCAAGTATATAGGTCCCTACAAGATAATTCGTCAAGTCACTCCAGTGTCCTTCCGCCTTGCCCTGCCCAATCACCTCCGTATCTCTCCCACGTTCCACGTCTCATTGTTGAAACCAGCCACTGCTCCCTCTGAAACCAGGAATGTGGAGTCTGAAGGTCTTGCTTCTCAACCCATTCTTGTAGAGGACGAAGAAGTGTACCGCGTGCGCCAACTGCTGGACTCTAGACGTCGTGGAGGATGTTTGCAATATCTTGTAGACTGGGAGGGCTGTGGTCCTGAGGAACGTTCTTGGGTGAACACGAGAGACATTCTGGACCCCCTTCTAGTTCAAGACTTCCATCGTGAACATCCGGACAAGCCTGCTCCTCATCCCCGTGGCAGACCCCGCCGCCGTCAGTTTTCTCGCGCCAGGAGTCGCGCCCAGGGGGGGGCTCTGTTACGGCGTCTAGTGAGATTCCCAGGACTCAGTCTCGAGCACCTTCACCTGAATACTAATTATGCACACTTCCCCTAGTATGCATCATTGACGCTCTGATTACTCTCCACCTGCTAGTGATTTACTCAGAGTTCAAACATATATCTAGCTTGTCATCTCAACGTACATTGCAAAGTATTGTCTCACTTCAGTGTTACATGTATGAGCGTCTTTCGAAACTACCCTGCCTGTTACCTTGTTATATTGAACCTTGCTTCTACCACCTCCCTCTGATTGTGTGCAGCCTGCCTTGTGAACTCTGCCTGTGACCTGACTTTGATTCTCGCTGCCAGCCCCGAACCTCTGCCTGTGACCTGACTTTGATTCTCGCCGCCAGCCCCGAACTTCTGCCTGGTGTACTTCGATTCAAACTGCTGCCTTTACTACTTGCACTATATTAATAAATTGTTGCACATGGATCTGTCTCCGTCTCCTGAGTCGCAACAGTTCTATTGCCAAAGTGTCAAGTATTCCTGACAGAGAACACTCCTGTCTTACTCCACGACACACTCTAAAAGGAGCACATAAGCCACTGTTAACTTTCAGTAGACTCTCAATGTCAATGTACAGAATTTTAATATAAAAATCAGAACTAAAACCAAATTCCTGCAAGGTTTTCCACAGATAATCGCGCTCTACACGATCGAACGCCTTCTCTTGATCTAAGGAAATCAAACCCATATCGACTCCCAATATTTTTGAAACATCAAATAGATCTCTTATTAAATGGATATTAACAAAAATTGATCTTCCAGGTACACAGTAGGACTGACCAGAGTGGATTACCTCCTCCAAAAGCCTTCCTAGTCTAGTAGCTAAGACTTTTGAGAGCAATTTATAGTCATAGGATACAGGTCGCCAGGTTTTTATGTCTCTCACATCACCTTTTTTTGGCAAAAGAGTAAGGGCCGCTCTTCTACAGCTCAGCGGCAGAAGTCCTTCGACTAGACTGTCACTGAGAACTGCCAGCAGATCCTCCCCCATCACAGGCCAAAAGGCTTTATAGAACTCAACTGGGATTCCGTCTATCCCAGGAGCCGTGCCATTCTCCATACTCTGGAGAGCTTCATGCAGTTCTCCCAGGCTTATAGATCTCTTGAGTTCAGCATTGGGGTCTTCAGAGACCTTTGGTAGCTCTTCGTAAAAACACTGTCCAACAACCCGATCTTCCCTGTATTCACAACTATAAAGCTTTTCATAAAAACTGTTTGCTCTTTTCCGAATTTCAATAGGGTCTGATTCAAGAAAACTGAATCGTCTCGGAAAATAATGTATAAAGCGTTTTTGACCGTTCTTTTTTTATAGACTAAAGAGAAATTTGGACGGTACATCCATCTGGTCTATATTTCTCAGACGAAACAGATTTCTTTTAAAAAAAGGGCTTCAATATTTGTTTGATTTCCACTTGACTTTGTCGCTTCTTGAATTTTTAGAATTTCATCTTCTTATTCTTTTATGGATTTGATTATATCTTTTGTGACATTGTGAGTGTACTGTTGACATAGTTGTTTGGTTTGTATTTTAACTCTTATTATAACTCTATTTTAACTTGTATTTTAACTTGTATCAAACTCCCACCACTTTTGTAAAGACTGAAAATTATCTTTTTCCTTCTTAAAATTCTCCCAGAAAATTTCTTTAAAATGTGCATCACTTAATACATTTGTGTTAAAGTGCCAGTAAGCACTTTTTGACTTGACAGTGTGTAAAGTTACTGTACATATGACAAGACTATGATCTGAAAACCCAACTGGGATTATGAAACAATTTTTAAAAGTACTAAGATGGTGTTTAAAACAATAGAATATCTCCAGTCATGCTAATGACAACATATTATCACGGGCATGTGCCCATGTGTACTGCTTTAAATTCCCATTTAAACTCCTCCATACATCACATAAATAATTTATTTTAATCATCTGAATGAGTCACTTACGAGAAAGCAAATGTGGCTCTACAAGATTTCTATCCATATTACTTTCTACACAGTTAAAGTCTCCGGCTAAAAATAAATGCTCCTCACCATTACATTTGTCCAACGTTTCACAAAGAGTATGTAAAAACACCATTCTTTCTGCTGGTAGAGTTGGAGGATATGCACACATAAAAATAAAAGTGTGGTCTCAACCTGGGCTCGAATCTTTAACAATCTACCGTTCACAACCTCTTCCATCTCAGTAGAACAGGGAGTAAAACCATTAGCAAATAAAATAGCGACACCACCACTAAGTGAGGATTTGTGACTAAAAAAGGAGAGAAAACTCTTTCGCCCATTCATCAACATTTGTTGTCACTATGGGTTTCTTGTAAAAGTAAAACATCAAGTTGTTTCTGATTCATAATGTTATATATTAATGTACGTTTTATACATTCTCTTGCTCCAGTCACATTTAAGGATGCAATGCGAATGTCATCCATTTGAAAATTATAAAAAAATAAACAGGCCAAGTTTTTCAAGAAAAAAAAGGCAAGAAGGGCCAAAAAGTTAAGCTGATTTACTGCCATTAATTATTACATTTTTGTTGGAGTTTTGTCACAATTTCTTTCAACCAATAGACTTCTTTATTTGTGAAACATCCCTCAGTCATGAAAGCCCTCATATTTTCCACAAAACATTTTATGTCTGGAAAATAGTCAGCAACCTGTACTCCCCTCAAGTTTTTTGACAATTTTAAAAACTTCTTGATTTCATCAGTATCATACTCTAGGCATGTCCATTAATTCTGGGAACAACTAGAAGCATTAGAATTAGAGAGATCCCTCTCATTACCAACATCATCAACATCAGACTTTTTCATTTTCTGTTTTTCTAGCTTGTTTTGATTCGGAAACCTTGTCATTCTTTTTCCTCTTTAAAGGGGTTTTGAAAACTGCCTGATCTAGGTCCGTCATTAAATCATCACTTAAGTTGACACTCTCTGAAGGAGACTTTGACACTATATTATTGTGTGAAATATCCTTGCTCTCATCAGCCTTGGAATCACCTTTATCAACAACAGGGATAACTAAATCATTCTCCTCATTATTTCCAGCTATGGCCTGATTCTCCTCAGTCTGTTTATGAGGAATTGTATCATTTTGGCCACTAGTGGATGGCCTGGGTTCAGTTTAAGTTGGATCAGGAACATTATCTGCGCCTGCATTCCTGAATTGTTTCACCGAGACATCTTGTGTATTTGTACCATTATTATCTGAATAAGCACGTAGGCCTACTAAATGCCCAGTTTTCCCACAGCCAAAACACTTCTTCACATCAGTACTTACGAAACCAGTATATCAACTCTGAGTTTCAAATTCAGGTTGAGTTCAGTTAGATTATCTTTCAGGATCATGTAGCCTAAGTAAATCTTCTGGAAGCATTTCGTCTTTTATGAACGGCGGAACGTTAGACAAAGGGACTTTCTTAGCGGGGGTAGAAAGGGGAAGCACTGGGGTGAACAAACCACTAATAACTACACATCTTTCCACTACTTCATTTGCTTTCTCAAAAAGAATTTAAAAACAAAGCCATTGCATTATTCAACCAGATGCCGCTAAAATACACTCATGACCAACAACATTTCCAACGGCCAAAATGCACTCCTCCACATTCACTGCGGACACCACTTTCACTCGGTGGCGCCGCGTGAGATAAACTAAACCATTCACTCGCTCAACAAATGCTCACGCATGCGCAGAGAGAGAGAGAGAGAGAGAGAGAGAGAGAGAGAGAGAGAGAGAGAGAGAGAGAGAGAGAGAGAGAGAGAGAGAGAGAGAGAGAGAGAGAGAGAGAGAGCGATCAGAGGTGGACAGTAACAAAGTACATTTACTTGAGCACTGTACTTACTTGAATCTGGAAACGTTTTACTTTAATTTCACTACTAGGCTACTACATTTGAAAGACAAATATCGTACTTTTTACTTTTCCACTACATTTCTGTCAAGGTCCTTGGGTAGAAAGTAGTATCGTCAGTCAGGGGATGATTTTGGTTGCATTTTGGTTGGAAATGAAAGTCGGGTTGATGTCAGATTGACGTCAACATCCAACGTTGGACTGACAAATGAAAGTAGGTAATATTTGGCTATCTGTACTTTCACTCAAGTAAGGAAGTTGTGTACTTTGTCCACCTCTGATATAAATGTATACAATTATTTAAAATGTAGGCTATATAAACTTAATATGTAAAACAATTAGGTTAAAGTTGATATAGTGAACCTTTTTAAATTATAAATGAAAGTAGCACATTTAGCTGATCTTTCACACTTGCTTTAATATATTAATCAGCAATCTCATTTTAATTAAGTGATTTTTATTTCAAGGTAGAGAAGTTGATCTTGGATGCTGCTGAGAAGAGACTACGGGTGCTTCTTTATGGTCTCTGTTCCCACTCTGTAGATCACAGTGATCATCTCTGCTTGGTGAGTGAAAGGCGAATGTGCTCTAAAACATGTGGCGTTCACTAATGAAGCAATAAAAGTCACAGTAGGGGGTGGGTGGACTGGTGAGGGGGGCTCTGGGAACCAGTCCTAACAATGACAGGTGTGATAATTATGACGCATATTACCTGCACAAGATATAAACCAGATTAAATTTGAGGACTTTGGCATGTGGATGATGCACTGCGCATGTACATGTGTGCATTAGTACCAAAATACATCATTATGATAACAAGACAGGCCATTCGCACAACCATCATGTCATCTTCATGAACATGTGTCATGTTCAATGACCGAGAGATTGTCAAAGTCACAATTGTGCAACCACAATGCTGACTGGGAATGAGTTCCATTTAAATCTAAAATAGGTCTGCACTAACTCCGACCACTTCCCTGTGTCTTTGGCAGACTGACCAGACCACCTTCACGCCTACATTCCCTATGTCACTCCTGTTTCCTGCCAGTTTCCCCAATGGCTTCATAATAACATTTAACAATGATTTATCGACTTGTGAAAACCCTCCCAAATGCCCTGACAGAGGGGATAAGGATGAGGGGCAGTGCACTCTGACACCCCTGGAGGCCGGGGTATATGGGGCATTTTTACCTCTGTCCAACAGCTTGTGTGTGTCTCCCAGTGGCAGCTGGATGGGACCGCCAGCCACAGCAATGCCCACCCACCACATTATTCTGTTATGGCTGTGCAATGGTCTAACATTGAACTCTGAACCCTTAATGAAAAACCACCTTGGCTCTGTCCCTACTCTACATTTACTTGGCCTTAAAAAAAGAACTGGTCGCAACGGCAAAGAGGCAGCAATTATAAGTGATTATGATTATTTTTCTAGAGGAAAAAGCAACAAGTTAATGATAATTAGCTTAATGAGTTATTTATTGACTATTCAACATAAAATATAATATGTATATATTACATATATATATATATATATATATATACAGTAAAAAAATATTACAATTTAAAAAAACTGTTTTTTATTTTAATATATTAAATTATAGTCATGTTATAGTCATGACAAAGCTGGATTTTCAGCATCATTACTCCAGTCTTCAGTGTTACATGGTCCTTCAGAAATCATTCTAATATGTGATTTACTACTCAAGAAACATTTCTTATTACTATAACTGTTGAAAACCATTATAGTACTGCTTAATGTTTTTAATGTTTCGTGACAGAAACATTTTCATGATTCTTTGATTAAAAGAAAGTTAAATAGATCTGGTTTTTAATATATATCTTTTTAATGTCTTTACTGTCTGTACTGTCTTGCACGATAAAAGTTTTTTTTTTTTTTTTACTTTTAAATGTATCTTACTGACCCCAAATTTTTGGAATGGTTGCATATATATTTTCTTCTTATACTGATCCAATGAAAATGAGTTTAATTTTTTTCCAGATTTTGTTTAGAAGACATATATGACAACTTATGACTTTTAAGATATGTGAAAAAGGAGATTTAAAAGCTAAAGATGGCTCCAAGGTGATGTATAGCCGACAAGCTCCTCTGCCTCTTTGTTGGCTCCTCACCACTATTTTTATCTCCTTCTTAGCAGATGTCTTCCTTGAAGTCTGTCTATACTTCTAAACCACTGACCTACTGATGAACTTGGACATGGAGGGAGGATAGTGAGTGAGAGAAGTCAGGAGTCTTCACCTTGAGTTTATGTGCAATTTGTAAGTAGTTATTTCCTTGGTTTTAACTAATCGAGTTTTTTTAGAGGAAACAACAAAATATTCCAAGGCACTTGTGTGGTTAAGCGTCAAAAGCCTGGGCTAAGTCATTAAAACATTAAAGGTATTGATCAACGTATTAAAGAATGCTTGTGTGAACAATGGATGTGGATCCTGAAGAAGGCTGAATCAACACTTTTGATGTTTTAATGACAGTTTATTAAAGGATTTTTTATAGTGCCTTGGAATATTTTGTTGTTTCATCTGATATTTGCCTCTCATGTATCCAATGAGCACCAGTGTATGTGTTTATACCTCTGTAGCAAACCCAGTTGCCTTGTTGGGCGAGTTTTTTAGATATTGTACATTTTAATGTGATATTTTAAAGCTCAATCAAATTTTCCACACTCTCTAATCTGTTCGTTTTGGAAAATAACAATATATGCTCCATTAAAACTAACAAGCCTCACCACTCGAAGTATCCAGTTGTTTGTTTATACCTTGCATAGCAAACAAATACAGCATTTTCACATGAAGAAAAATCAGTTTGCTGAATACCGTGATTTCAGTTTGGTGGTGTAGAATGTGATTCCACCTGCAGAGATGAGAGGCAGATAGTTTTTTTTTTGTACTTGGTGAGGTGGTTGTAGCAGAAGTCAGGTAGGGTCAGCTCTTCTTCTGCTTCATTCTCTGAGGTATCACCATATCAATATCTCTCTGAGCGTGCATTTTTGAGAAGAAACACTCGAAGTGATGAGTGCTGAACAGCCTTTGGGCCTCTAGAGACCAAATCAAACTCTGTATTTCCTGTAACCTCAGCACCATGGGAAGTGACCACACACACACACACACACACCCACACACAGAATAACGACGACCTGCTCTCCTCTATCTGACGATGTGAGCCACTGCTCCAGGTGGTTTTACACAAAGTGATGATTTCTTTGTCAAACAACCCTTCGATACACACACTCGCACATACCGTTTTTTCCCTGAAGCAATCCACAACCCCCAACCCGTTCGGTCCTAGCCCACTACAGCTAGGCCTCCAATTAAATCAAAAGTGGTTTGTTTTTATTGGTGTTTTGCGCTGACAAGTGGGCTATCATCCTGACGACTCTACCTGTCAGTGAGCGACTGAAAATCCTCAGTTGACAATGCCCAATGCTTCCAATTAGGAGAGAATCAGACTCCTGGCGTGCTAGCGATCTTTCCACCCTCCCCCAAGGCCCTTCCTTACACCCCCCCACCTCTGGTACCCCCATCTTTCGGCACTCGCCCCACCAGCTTCTGCCATTTCACTCTCTCATTCTTGCTCCCTTCATAATTTTCCCCTTCTTTTTTTCAAGGTAGGTGTATCTCCTCTGCAAATTACTGACACAAAACGGGGTGGCGCACCGGCGGTCCCGAGCCTGAGTGCTGGCGGTCCCGAACCCCCTGTCAGCTTTAATGAGCCAATAAAGGTATATTTCTCCAGCGTGAATGCGCTAAAGTCTTTCTTGTGTGACAGCTGACTGGGAAATGTGAGTGTTAACCTTATAAAAGATTCAGCGGTTCTCATTATTTTCTGTCAAATCTCACACCTGATGGCTTTAAGATGCATCATTTGCATCGCTGACTGGTCCGGGGTGTGCCCGTTTTTTTTTCGTACAATGTTTGTTTGTTGACTGAAGTCAACATTTCATTCCTTTTACACATCTTTTTTTTTTTTTATCCAAGGCATGTTTTACTCAATGTTTCAAAATGACAGCGATGCCAAAGTTTATCCAGGAACGACGTACCATTTTCCTGAACATATCCAAATATATATTTAACAAACATGGAACAGAATAAATAAATGAAATTCAAAACATTGTTTTCACCTGAGGTGTGGCAAGATCAAACGTCTTTGAAGCCTATTGCCACTCATCTCTTCTGCCTCTTCATCAAATCTTCAAACAATCAGAGGATGTACATTAAATACAAGTGTTTGAGTGACAGATTTTTCGAGGACGTTTCTGTGCATCTCCATTTGGTGTGTCAGGTTCCTGATTTTTTTGTCCTCTGTATGAATTGTTCTTTCAACAAACTGTCCAACTTGTTAGACAGTTTACTCTGGTTGCAGGATTCCAGGCTTTCTGTGAAAGGTTTGGTATTGGTATTAAGTCAATCACTAAAGCTGTATCAGTGTAAGTCATATAAAATAAATTACAATTTGGTATGACTTTTTGCAGAATTGTGTGTGTGTGTGTCTGTGTGTATTCTAATGCATTGATTTATCTATAGCTCATAGATAAATGAATTACTTGTTAAGTTTTGCTTAATATTTATAGCTTTTACTTATTTTACAAACATTTTGGTAACACATTGGTAAAACAATTGGAGTCATTTTTAAATGTAATAACATGCAAAAAAAAAAAACTCAATTAAATACCAGGCCATAGTCCTTTAAATTAAAAGAGTTTTTGAGCCATTCATTTTTGACTGTTGGACAATTGAAGGAAAACCAATGCAAAGCAGAAGAAGCCTTATAGGCCTACACAAAGGCAGCCATTACGCACTTTATCTTTATTGGTTAAGCTGATAAAAGATAAAGATTCGTTTTTATTAAACATTTTAAGTTTTAAACAAAATTAAGTCTCAGCGCACCTGTTGTCGCTGCACTAAGAGGTCTGGGTTTTATTTATCTAAAAATTAAAGCCAAAAACATGCCACTAGATTACTTCTGTCATGGCCTGCCACAGAGACTTAAGAAAAGAAAGATGGCCATCACACGCAGTGGGCATCCTTATGAGACTCTAAACTAAAGTGAGTGCGCTTGCACCCCGCCTCATCGTGACAGCTTGCAGCCGCGTTGACACCCCTTGGGAGCGGGGAGCGGATTCACTAACCTGCCGTTGTCTGCGACCGAATAACGCTTCCAATCTGCTGTTCTTATGGGGGGCTCGATTATTGGGACCTGTCGAAAAAACACGAGGGGCTAACTGTTTGAGAGAAAGACGTGAAAGGCAGGACAATAGTTTTTCATGCATGTTAGAGTTTTGTGTCACGCTGGGCTTTCAGAAAGAGTAGTCGCCCTCATTATTGCTCATTAACATTGCATAAATTAAATAGTTGTTATGAAATAAACGACTCGGTTGTTCGCTAATCGCGTTTTGTGCATTGGAAAAAGAAAAGGACTCTAACAGCCCTGTGTTATGGTATTAAAGCACAAATACAATTCGTATTCTGATCTTGACGATTAAACTAAGCACTAGTAGTGTAGTAATGGCTTAATAGCCTGTAAGTAATCAGTCCTATTACTTTTTTTTTTTTTAAATCATTATTCAAGTATCATTATTACTATGGGTTATTGTTTATGTTGTTTTGTTGACAGTAGTGTTTCGACAGTTTACACAATTTAAACACAAGAAAGCCGTTCTATAAGTAGGCTATCAAATTAAATAAATAATATATCAAGTGTGTAAAAAATATGTTAGGCTACTAAAATAGTTTCATTAATACACTTGAGTGTAAACAACATAATTATTTTTATAAACATTTTTTTTAATGGCCTATTATATATTAGGCCTATGCAGTTTTGCATTACAAATATCAAGAATTTAATCCATTCGACCAGAATAAAATATTTATGTGAAAATGTGAAATTATTAAAACTTTAATAATTAAAACACAGTCATGAGGGTTCTCTGTTTTATGATTGTCATGTCACATGACACCAAAATGTCTTCCTGCTTGTTGGTTATGTCACACTAACTTTGATTTGGTGGACAAATATTAAAAATGTCAAATATTGGTAATGATTTATGTATTAAAACATGTATTGCATCTCAAACTTTGTATGCTAACATTCCTACTTTTTCTTTTCCCCCTCTTTTTTAAATTCAGCTTTTTAACAAACATTTTTAACAGCTTTTTATCATAACAAAAATGTATTTTTGTGATTTCGGGTATGAATTGGATTTCTTTGTGTATTTTTGAATAAGAATAAGCGTCACGTCATTGGCTTTAAAAAAAAATCTAGATGCCTCCAGGCCAGAATTTTATGTTAGAAGTGTCTTAAAAAATTATAATTAGAATTAAATAACATCAATGCTTAAATTCAAAATAACATCAATGCTTAAATTCAACTTTTAGTAGAAACTATAAGGGAATTATGTAAGAAAAATGGGAATTGTGAGAAAGTGGTCAAGACGTGACTCCTCGCGCGCTATGAGCAGAGGAGAGAAAGAACCTCCCCACTCCTCATAATAACCCCATTATAAGGCTCATCAATGATGTAATGAAAGCAAACAGTGTTGAAAATTGCCTGTAAACAGTTGGATCCCAGTCTCCTAATGAATTCAGTGTCTCTTTTAATCAAAGTGGGCGACCTGTGGGGAGGGGTTTATCGGGCGTGGAGGGGGGGGTCCAGTTTCATCTTACCGAGCCAGTCAACACCCCAAAACACCTCCTAACCAATGGAAGCGAGTCGCTGGGGACTCACGTGGAAGGGGTGCTCTTAAAAACCTAGCCACTGAGTTGTGCACAAGTTCATTTGTTGGGCTTTATCTGACTTTCCGTTCCCCAATGTGTGTATTTAACCTGCATTACCTCATTTGTGCTTCTGTCTTCTCGCAGCATTTTTCCCTGCGCTCTACCGTCCAACGATTTCGCATTGCATCACCTGCGCTGGCACAGAATGCAATTGCCTTTTCCATCCGGATTCCATTCTACAACTCGCAACAGCGAACTACCTTTGAACTGATGAAAATTTCAGCTGCTCAATAGCGCGAGGCTCGAGTTGCTGCCGCTTTGCTTCTGTCCGTGGTGCTGAAATGCGCGCGCCCTCTAAGTAGGCTACCTTGTGGTTTTACACTAACACTGTTACTTCAGAACAGCTTTTTGAAATAATTTGATAAATAATTCAAAGCCACCATCGATGCGTCTCTCGTCTTCGAAAAATACCGGGATTGAAAAAAAATAATTAAATTTGCCAGCCTATAGTATATTTAGGCTGTATCGATTTTTTTTTTAAAGGAGTGAGTGAGGAGCATAAGAAAAAAAAATTGGAGGCAGGGTCTGTGTACTTCATACAGAACCTCCTCAAGAAACCTCCTTTTTCTTTTTAAACTTAAACTAAAAGTCCTCAAGGCAGAAGAACGTTTTTTTTCCAGACAGGGGATGAATACTTCTCATTTCCGATTCCGCTTTGGATTTTTCTCCTGGATAGATCTCTATTAAATTGAGCGCCATTCACGCAGAACTTGGTTGAATACAGATGATAATCTGAACAGAAGCTTCACGCAAGCAGCAGTGTGGAAATGGAAGCGTCCACCAACGGCTCCAGTTTTGGAATCGACTCCCTGCTGTCCCACAGGCCAGGAAGCCCAGTCATCGCGAAGGGGGACAGTTTGGTAGGGGAATGCCGGTCCCCGCTGGAGTTCAGCCCCAGGTCAGACTTAGAGAGCGGTTGTTCTTCTCCTCCGTCTCCGAGGCGGGAGTGCGGTGAGGATGCGGCGCAGAGGCAGGGTCACCCGCTCGTGCTCGCGTCCCATATACAGCACGGCCCGATCTCTGCTGGATCTCAACCTCGGACTGTCACTTCATCCTTCTTAATAAGAGATATTCTGGCTGACTGTAAACCCTTAGCCGCGTGTGCCCCATACTCCAGTAACGGCCAGCCGACACAGGAGACAGGGAGACTGGCATCTAAAATCGCAGACGACTTCATTGAAAAGATACACAGTAACTCATCGTCAGACAGTGAATACAAAGGTAAAAAAAAAAAAAAAAAAAAAAAGCTCGTTTTAATGGTATTTTAATAGTATAGCACATGAATTATAACTTGACACATTTATATAGCAAAGAGTTCAAGCAGGCTGGCTTGCTGACTATCCTTGGCTATGTTTATTTTTAAAGTAATTTAGGGGTAGAAGTAAAAAGAGTTTTCATGATTCTTTTATTCGTTTCATTCGTTCAATTATAACCAGTTTTGGTATAAAAAAGCAGATTATATGATAGATAGATAGATGTATAGATAGACAGCACGACATAATCCTCATTTTATAATCAAAAAACATTTACAAGCAACTGTCGTAATATTCATATAAAATATATTTACTGAAATAAATGCATAGTGCAAAATTATTGAGTTGATTTTTTTGTGCCTTCAGTGCATTCAGTTTTGTTTATGTGGTTATTCGCTTAGTTGTAGGCCTGTGTAACTGTACATTTTAACATATTAGCTTAAAGCTTATTGTGAGGAGCAGTGAAAAGGAAGGTGAACAAAGAAACATCATCAGCAAGATTAATTAAGGATTTATCCTGGTGAAATTACATCTGAGGAAAAACAGAGTGAAAGACCGTTTCCTGTGACATATCATAGGTTGATTCCATGATGCAAACAAAAAAGGCCAGCACTATTGATAAATGTAGGAATATGCCATAATTCAATCAGGAAGTTTTTTTTATTACTATTTAATATCATTACTATTACAGATAATATTATAGTTATTATATATTTATTTTGTTATATGCGCATTATCCTTTGCACGTGTTCATGATTGTTGATGTTCATGTATTTGGCCTATTGACTGGTGTTGTTGCTACTGATTCTGTTAATTTTGTTAAAAGTGTTATCACAATCTTGCTCTCTTTGTGGAAGTAGGGCATGATGGGTAGCATCTATTCTCATACACATTCAGCTACGATTCCAAATATATTTCTACTCTTACATCATGAAATTATTAGCTTGGCAAGTCTATAGGCGCGGTGATCAAAATTAATGCTCTCCATATCAAAGCCATTCCATCTCCAGAGCGCTTGTAAAGAGTGTGCGCGCCGCTTTGATTTGTGCCTTTTCTAGCCCCTTATATTTCAGGGATTTGATGCAATTTGTCCCAGTGCTAATCAGATTTGTAACGCACGGGGTCGGCCCGCTCTTTATTTCGCTCTTATCCCCGTCCCTGTGAAGTTTCTCCGGTCTCGGTTGAAAGGTTTCCATCCCTTGTGGCTCAATTAGCCGGATTATTGTGCTCCTTGAGATACGACTCAACTACTACTGGCAAGGTCTCTCGCGTCGTGTCCCTCTCTTTCTGGGTTCAGAGAGAAAAGAGTTTGGTTTAGATAGGAGATATTGGTAAATTAAATATCACAGCCCTCGTGTATTCAAATTCTGAAAATAAAATCTGAAAACTAGTTGAAAGAATTACAGGCACGCACGAGAACATCAAGGGTTTAGCATATGATACGTGGAAACATTCGACACCATAACGACTTGTCAATACTGAAACACATGGGCTGGCTAACTAACTCGTGTCAAAGTGGATTAATCAATGCCCTTCCATTCTATGTGCCGTTTCAGTGAAAGAGGAGGGCGACAGGGAGATCTCGAGCAGCAGAGACAGCCCGCAGGTTCGCCTGAAGAAGCCTCGGAAAGCGCGGACCGCCTTCACTGACCATCAGCTCGCCCAGCTGGAGCGCAGTTTTGAGCGTCAGAAGTACCTGAGCGTGCAGGACAGAATGGAGCTGGCAGCATCTCTCAACCTGACCGACACGCAGGTCAAAACCTGGTACCAGAACAGGAGGTGAGCATGTGGTCAGCTGGAAACAGAAATAAATGCACATATCCAAACATTCAAATAATAATAATAAGGCTGCAGAAATTAAACTGTTATTATTCTGATATCAATGTCTAGGTAATTTTCTCGTATTGACGAAAATGTGCTTCTTGGGTATATAGGCCTATATCATATTCTTTTCCCTTTGATTGTGGAGTCTCCTGCCAAAAACAATAATGCATGTCAGGTGACGTTGTTGCATCAGTTTTGCTCCACTAAAAGGAAATGCTGCAGAATTATTATCCACATTTTTAACATTTAAACATTTAATAAAATATTCTAATTCTGACTTTTTCATGTTTGAAGAGGCTCTAACAGTCACATAATTCTTTTTTAATAGCTTTAGTAAGAACTACAAAATGGAACCAAAAATATAATTCGAAAAAAGAGAAAATTGCAGTAGCAACAATCAAAATACATCAATAGATATATTGTACATCTACAAGTGGTTTGTTGCACATTTTTCCATTCTCGCAGCATCTAATTTCGTGCCAAGCTAATAGATTTGAAATATAGGCTACACATTTTGAAACACGAATGATATGCGTCCTCGACAAAATAAAAGGACAATTATTCTTAAAACTAACTACTAAAATATGTGTCATTTGATTCCTGATTTTTATCTTATTTACACATTTAATGTGAATTAAATGTCAAAATACTAGAAGAAACTTTCCCATAACTCTCAGCACTTATGTCCCTCATAAATGAGAGACATTTAATCTAATTTCACTTTTATCAACCTTTTAGATGTAAAATACTGTTTTCTTTTCTTCCTTTTTTGTCCTTTCTCTCCTTAACGTTGAATTGTGTCGTTAAAATTGATATTCATACCGATACTTAGAAATAGGAGATAAATCACAGAGGATCCAGTTTTTATTTCTCCGAACTCTGGGTTTTATGTTTCGCTTGGGAATAGTAGTGCAATACGGTGAATTTTTTTCTCTATTGTCACATATTTGTATGAGTACATAAAACACTAGTCATTTAATATTTTTTTCTATACTGACATTATTCTCTTTCCTCATGGAAAAAAAGGACGAAGTGGAAGAGGCAAACGGCGGTCGGACTGGAATTGTTAGCGGAGGCTGGAAATTATTCTGCGCTGCAAAGGATGTTCCCCTCGCCGTATTTCTACCCTCAAAGCCTGGTGTCGAATCTGGACCCTGGAGCAGCGCTGTACTTATACAGGGGACCCTCGGCGCCCCCACCGGCGCTGCAGCGTCCTCTCGTTCCCCGGATTCTCCTGCACGGTCTCCAAGGCGCCAACGAGCCGCCGCCTCTGCCCCCCCTCTCCGGTGTGCTGTCCAGACCAACGCCACCGCGGTGAACGCCGCGATTCGGACTCGGTGCAATACATGGCAGCTCTGAACTTCACCATCAAAGAACAATTTTATTGGTGACAAAATATTCGAAATATATTACAAAGCCACAAAAACAAGCTGAGACACAAAAAGTGGTTAGAGACATTTTTTCAACTTTATTTAATAATTTATTTTCGTTTTTTTTATAACTTATATGTTTTTGTTTACCCTAAAGGTTAAATCTGGAGAAAACAAAAACAGTGAGGCTACTGAACGCAATAATAACGGGATATGATAGCCTATTTACAGGGACGCTTCGTTTCATAAATTATTGTTATTAGTAGCCTACTTTATCTAGCCAATATTACAAATGTGAATTGTTGGTGAATCGAATCCCTGACGCAAAGATTATTTAAATGGTAGATTCATATTTAATTATCCTGAGATCAAATCCAGGTCACACGGTAATACATCGTGGGCTTTTAGTGACCCTCTAAAATGTACAAAGGAAAAGAAGTGTAAATAAGAATATTTTGTTTTATGTTAAAAGACAAATCTCAAATTTTCTCTTTTTGTATCATATTTCCAAGCCTTACGTCAACAGGTGAGATTGACGTGGGCAGCACATTAAAAATCAAAACGTCTCTAAAATGAAAAAGCAACTTAAATGAAGAAGTGCTACTTTTCTATTTGGCAAACAGTTAAATGGTATACCGAGCTCCATACCTAAACAGAACAAGCAGGTGGATTGGACGAGATGGATTATTAATCGATTATCAATCGATTATTTTTGTGCTGCTTTTTTCGTTTCTGTAATCCTGCACAACTGCCAGCAGTATCACTTTGATGTTGATGGGAAAACGCCAAGTCCTCGTTTCAGATCACTTTGTGATCAATAAGACGTCAAGGAAATGAAGTGTTCGCCCAGGCATTGTGCAATAACTCTGTATAAATCCGTTGAAATATCTTGTCATTCTTTTTGGTGAAGCTGTATCTTGAGAATAATGATTTGTGAAGTAATGATTCTCGTAATCCCAAATGATTTTCGTTCGTGCCCCGTGTGCTTAGCGGTGTGAACTTCTGGAAAACTCTTAAAACTGCTGGATGTGCAGGGGAGGGTGGTCTTTACGCAAGGAGAATTACTTTTATAAATGTG
This sequence comes from Meda fulgida, assembly GCA_030578275.1. Lineage (NCBI taxonomy): Eukaryota > Metazoa > Chordata > Actinopteri > Cypriniformes > Leuciscidae > Meda > Meda fulgida. The sequence continues at coordinate 10,468,618 of CM060636.1, read as the reverse complement.
CTAATAAAGATCTTTCATTAATTTACCACTGACTGAGAATGTGGAGGTAGCCTATACAAATACTGGATAAATACACTCTCGTGTTCTCACAGACAATTCAATTACACTAAACCAACAGCCAATATAAAAGGTATGCCGGTGCATAATGCGCGAACCAGACTTGAACACTGTCACAGAAAAATGTATGAATTAAGAAAAATCATATTGCAAAACGTATACTGCACTTTTCAACAAGGAAAAGAACTTGCAACCATTGTACGTGTCATTATGAACATAAAATGTGCTGCGACCAATTAAGTGCATTTGACGTTGACACGTATTTAAAAACAAAACTAAAACAAATGCATTCTATAATAATTCTTATTTTTTTAACCACCTGAATGATAATTCTAAACGATTTCAGGAGCAATCTTTAAGTAATTCTATGATAAAATATGTCATATTATGCATACCTGGAATAAGTGCCAACACAAAATTATAATTTTATAATTTATTTAATTTGATACATTTTATATTTTGGAGGATAAAAATAAATGGAATAAACAGTCATTAAAATAATGATTTATTTGTACCTGCATATATGAAATCCAAAGACTTCATGTTTATCTTGAATAGCATACATTTTCTTAGTCCTTTATAACTTTCAAAATTAAAACCTCAAGTCTCAGCATGAAACACACACACACACACACACACACACACACACACACACACACACACACACACACACACACACACACACACACACACACACACACACACACACACACACACACACACACACACACACACACATACACACACACACACACACACACACACACACACACACACACAAGATTAAGACCAAAAAAGTAAAACCAATAAAATAAGCATATTAGTTGCACTGCTTAGCCTACGTCGTCATTGCTTTTGAAATATATGTGTATTTTTACATAGTAATTTAATGAAAATGAAAAGTTTGCTTATGAAAATAAACGTAAACAACGCCAGTGATAGCAATGTCATAAAATTCGAACTCAGAGAACTCTATTACTGGCAAATGTGTTTGAATAATTTTAAACATGACTGTCAGACATTTTGCTCAAACCCCACACTATTTGGTTAGCATCGTGGATTTAATTTGTCGAACCTATATATATATAAAAAAAAAAAGTTAATAAAAATGTCGCACCCAAGTAAGCGAACGTTCACCAACCTAACCTTTCAGAAACGCCTGGAGATTTAGGGAACTTAATTCTACCCTCATATTTTAAAGTTAGACGCGACTACCTCTTATTAATAGGTCATACTTTAAATATAATTTTGATCATGAATCAGTTGAGCCCTTTTCAATACAATTTTTAACGATGTACCTTTTAATGGCATGATAAAAGGGAAATACTGAGAGATTGGGCATCTCGCTCTCTCTCACGCACACACTCAACACTTGTCAGCCTCCATTGTCTTGAGTCTACAAGAGTAAAGTGACAGACTTCTTTGCACTCTTATAACAGCATCACCATGTCGTTTCATTTAGTTTTCATAAACAATATATGGATGAAATATTAATGGTCACCTAAGTGTGTAATTGTTTAAGTGCCCTAAATGATCCCATTTGGAAATGGATTCTTTCCATATAGCCTTTCTTGAGTGTTGGTTTGCTGCTCTTTGCCAAACGCTCCCAACAGCTGGTCACCGGGCAGTGCTGACTGCGGCTCGGATCAGCAAGGGGACATCTGGTCAGCGGCATGACGGGACCCCCCCTTCATCCCCCCTCCGTGAGCCTAAGACTGACTTTAACCCAACCATGAGACCGGTCCATAGAGCTCAGGGTTTAGGGGCTGCTCTGACAGAGCGACTGAATGGGAAATTAACGAGCAGACAAAAGACCTTAATAGCTTTTAATTGAACGTCGATAACGTGTGATCAGTCGGGCTCCTGCAGCAAACTTGCGCATAGCACATGTCATTCTGCGGGACTCCTGCCCACGACTCACTCAAGGAGAGAGAAAGAGAGAGAAAACATTTTCAACGTCATTTCACTAAATGTTAGTTATTGAGGTTGGGGAATTAGCAACAAACTCATTTAAAATAAATTTAAAAAGGACAATTTCAAAGTTATTTTTGCCATGCTTATTTTGCGTAAAATATTGCAAAACCATCACAAATAGGCAATAATGGCGAATAATGTTAATAAAATACTTGCAATAATAATATAAAATACAAGAGAATCAAATAAAATGTTCAGGAAATTTAAGAACACAGGCTTAGTTCACAAACGGACAGAAAAAAGACATACCAATTCAGATCAAACATTTAAATTATCACATGGATCTGCACATGATCCAAAGGAGGCTGATGACCCCCCTCAATATTTATGAAAAGGGTTATTCTTGCGAAGTGCGCAGCTGATTGCAAGAAAAGCTCCTCCGTCTTGTTAATAGACGCAGAGATTTTTGCATGTGAAAGGATAGTGGTAAATCCCTCGGCTCTTACTGAGGATTGTCCCCGGCTCAGGGTTAATGAAGTGCGGATAGAGTCTCGCTGATCTCCCGACAAACAAAAACACAACACGGAGGGCTTAGAGCCGCAGGATCAGTGACTCTGATTAAGCTCATTGACTCAGAATAAAAACCAAACAAAACAGCCTTCAGATGAAATTAAGAGTCAATCAAAGTGCAATTTGCATCGTGATTTGGGCGACTGTCTTTTTCCCATGTTTTTTTTTTTTACGATTGCCATTTTTTGTCACGTAGCTTTGTCAAATGAAATTCAATAGGCTATAAGAAAAAGGAACATCTGCATCTTTTTCTATCTATCTATGTTTCTTTTCTGGACATTAAAACAAACTTGCTCTACATTTAATTAAATTAACTTAATAATTATTTACAATAATAAAAATATCAATAACATTTTATATATATATATATATATATATATATATATATATTGTGTTATTGCTATTTGTATTATTTATTATTATAAATAGTTATTAATACATTTTGACTAAATATATATATAAATATGGAAACATCTCTAAAGCTTTTCTTTAAAATTAGAAGCTTGTAAGACATGGAAATATGGAAAAGGTAGTTTTTTATAGCCAAAATATAATATTAGCTTGGTGTTTACATTTTATTTCCATTCACTCAAATGTTTTATTTAATTTAAAAGAATATTATATGTAATGATAGTGATCATGGTTGCACTTTATGTGAAATCTTCATAATCATAGTTCAGGTGTGGAAAGAGATCTGGGAAACTGGGACAGCGATTGGGCAAGGAGATCAGTGGCACCTGCTGCAGGGTCACGACACCCGTGACCCTCAGGGGAAGGTGGTCGGGACACTGTCACTGTGTTACTCACATTTGTCCTCTGCATAAACTTAGTTGGTCAGAGAGACAAGGGGAAATGCTGGAAAAACTGTTGAAACTAAGTAAAAAAAAAGAAAAGAAAAATGAATAAGCAACACTCAGACACATTTAGGAAATGGGGGGGGGGTACAGCGAAACAAAAGAACGAGATAGAAAGTAGACAGCGATCGGTTCCCAAGGTACTGTCCTGGGTATCAAATCCAATCCTTGCCTGAAGGTATACTAAGGGTGGAGGTAGAAAGGCCTCCGAGTGAGGTAGCAAGATAACTCAGTAATCATTCCTCCAATAAAACCCAAAGCATTTCTAAACTCGGGTCAGGGGCAAAAGGATTGACATACCAATCTTGGCAAATAATGAAAACACTCTTCCCGTAGTCCGAGAGAGGAAGAAGCAGGAAAGAGCGACATAAAAGAATAGTGGAAATAAAAGGTGCTTGTTGCAGGAATCCCCCGCTGTCAGCAATAACAGTCATGTTCGTCTCAGCAGGGGACAATGTAAAGAACACTGGTATTAGGTGACAGGCTGATTATCTAATCAATAAGGGTGGACTGTCTGTGTAGAGCCGGTAACCCCCTGCCTGCACTGTTCTATCACACACATGAGCGAACAAGCGGAGAACTGTCCCATGGGAGTGTTCGCTACCCTGCGGATGTAGACAGCGCTAACAGCATCCACCCCCAGGCCTAGCAGAGGGCACTAACAACATCTCTCTCCATCACCCCCATGCTCTATACTGCCACCCAATGGCTGGGAGAAAAACAGCCCTGTGGATAAATAAATATTTACTTAACAGCAGCACTAAACAATAGTTTATTACAACTCATTCAAGCCATTCGGTTAGCATTTGTCAAAGATGTCTATTATGCATTAGAATATTAAAAATAAAACGTTTAATAATTAATATTGTTGGTCTCTTTACTAATAGAGCGTCGTGGATTTTGACTACTGTAATACTGTTACAATTCCAACATGTACATATGAAGTAGTTATTCTGTGTTTGGGCTCATTTAAAGTGGATTAGGTTTGAGAAAGAGGAAGTTTCTGGAGAACCTTTGTCAACCCCTGGGTCAGAACGGTGGACCCGGTGAGCCCCCGAGCCTCATAAACATAAAGGAAGGAATAGGTATGAATAAAGGATGAGGAAGGGTATACATGTATTTTTAACACCCTTCCGTGTGAAGACTGGCAGGAGAATGCATTTTGGGGTTTCTGAGGAGGAAGGGGGCAGGGGGGGGGGGGGGGGCAAGGGGAGGGGTTGCTGGGTGGGCAATGTGTTTTTATTTCATTTGTTTTCTTTTCTTGTCTCTTGTGTTATTGTGCAGAATACAGCTGTAATGAATGTGAGATGACCTTGAAATATGAATATATAGCCTATCTATATATAATTAGATAATTATTAATACAATACATATATATATATTTAGTATATATATATAATACTAAATAAAAACAGAAAATAATTTAAAATAAACCAAATTTAACAAAATGTGTATATATATATATATATATATATATATATATATATATATATACATAACATGTAATATATATATACCGTATATAATATATAAGACAATATATATTAAAATAATATTACATTATATATAATATATCTTTAAACAATATTTATATCTATATCTATAAAACAAATTTACACACACACAAACACACATATATGCACACACAAATACAGTTAGGCAGCTGCCAGGCCATCCCTGAGGGTCCCAGTGGTGAGTGAAGGAGTCAAGGGTTGGTCACTGGATGTATATATGAAAAAAAATGAAATAAAGGCAACGAGTAAAGAAATGCAGTAAAAGATGTGCTAAAGATGTTTAGTCAGGGTTTGTTTAACACTTACTCAGAGACTTTAGCAGGGCTGTCAGTGGCAGTCTGTGGGACAGCTGTCTCATGGAAGAGTCACACAGACATTGCATCTACTCTTCAAGTCTATTTCCATTCATTTACTTCTTTTTACAAAAAATAAAATAAAAATAAAAACATGTGTTTTATAGCAAAGTACTTTCAGGTACATAACAACATACAACCTGAAGAGTGACCAAAATCATCTCTGGGCTGTATGGAGAGAAGTGGTGTGCAAGAAGGACATGGCGAGAGATATTTATTTGTTTCAAATAGCTCCTAATTGGACATGGGAGTAGAAGGAATGGACACTACATCCAGTGACCAACCCTTGACTCCTTCACTCACCACTGGGACCCTCAGGGATGGCCTGGCAGCTGCCTAACTGAGCGATGACTTCAGGCCAGGGCAGGGACCAGGGGCTAACAAGGAAATGATGGAGTGCCTGACCAACTGGGAGAGAAAAAGATGGAAAGGAAAGCAGATTTGCCAAGCTAACACTGACAATGACTCCTTTTCCAACAAATCAAACACGGTTAGAAAAATACAGTAACATTCTGTCTGACAACAGGGGGAAAGCCACTAGCTTGAGTTTACTATTAACAAACGTACATTTGATCATCAGAGAACCTGATATTTTAAATATTTACATACATCAGAAAGATGTGGGAATTTGCAGACGATTGTCTGCCAGATCAGAATGCAGATTTTCATGGCTGAGACAGTGAGAAACAGGCAACGGCAGCTTCTGTCGGAGCCAGAGGCTTCCCACATTTGAAGTCAGTTGAGAGTGGCAAATGAAATAAAGACGGAAAAGCATGATGGCACGTAAGGCTCGGAGACGGGTGGGGGAAAAAAGGCTTCAAATGGTTATCAATAAAATTGCCTGTGCCAGGCGCTGTAGTTTAACCTCTTTAGTGCGTTCGGCTTCTCCTAACGGGGCGTGACGTGTGCTGTGGGTGCAGTCTGCTTCATGCCTGTCTTCACAAAGCTCCCTGTCGGTTTGATGGGTTCACAGCTTCTCCTCACACAGGTGCAAGTTCCTTTGGAGTCCCACAGACTTCGGCACAAGACATGACATAAAACAAGAGCCTCTCACACCCCAGCAGAAGAAAAACAGACACATGAAAAGGGGCCGAGACTGACTCTCTGACTTCAGGCTTGTTGTAGATTTGATTTGTATCTAGAGAGAGCAGCACAATGGCCAATGCATCCGATGCGTTTCACGTTCCCCATTCATTTTATGCATTCATTTTTTGCATACTTACTGTGTGTATATATATATATATATATATATATATATATATATATATATATAATTTAAGTTGAAATTACTTAATCATCCAAGTTGATTGTACTTAAACATTTAAGGCAGCAGCTTAATTTTTTTACAGTGCAAACTTTTTCCAGATTTACACTAATTTCAAGTTTACAGATAAATGTAATGATGTATATATATATATATATATATATATATATATATATATATATATATATATATATATGCACAAACACACACACAATAAACACTATATATACTGCATACTGTATATATATTAATTATTTATCATGACATACTGTTTATATATTAATAATCATGATATATATATATAAATATATATATATATATATCATTTAAGTTGAAATGACTTAAATTTAAAAAAAATTTAAAGTCTACAGATAAATCTCATGATTATTGTGCACACACATATTATATACTGTATATCAATTATTTATCATGACATATATATATATATACATACACATTTCTCGCTCTCTCCTATATATATTGCAATGTTTTTTAATAAAATATAATATCTATGTTTTAATTATATCTATGGAAAATAATAATGACGATCCATCCTATGTGTATATTAAAGCATTCCACTAATAAACAAAAAATTTGTTGCTAGAAGAAAACTTAATCTGTATCGGTCATGAAAAGGCAATATCTGTCAGTCAAAGGTAAATTATTTTTCGATCAGGATAGGGCAAGAAAAAATTACCAGCTACACATTTAGATATAAATCAATAACTGCAATATGTAAAATTACTGAGTTACAACTTTTCTTACGGTTTTATATATTTTATATAACTTTTCAGTCTGTTTAATATATGTGAGGTGTTGAGGTAGAGAGAGTGAAAGAATAAACACAGAGACAGTGGGAGATGGGAGAGAAGCATTGTGTTTGCCAGGACTGTGGCATTAGTATCATGGCTGGAGAGTGTGACACAGACTCAGCTCTCTTTGATCCAGCACAGAGGCAGATCTCCACTGACCTGAGTGTGCCAAGACTGAGTGTTCAACCTTCCACAACACTGGTGTGCTGAGCATCCTTTATAATTCACACAAACACACCTGTTTACACACACACACACACACACACACACACACACACACACACACACACACACACACACACACACACACACACACACACACACACACACACACACACACACACACACACACACACACACACACACACACACACACACACACACACACACACACACAAACACAATGCAAACATATTAGGATGCACACATAACACAAAAAGCCTGTCGCTTATATGACTGTCATTCAATCTTTAATTTAAATACTGTGAAAGCTTCATAAAATATATACAAGAAGTAGTAGTTAATTGGCTGACACCTTGTCTACACTGTGTGTACAAAACTAGATCAGCTCTCGAAGCTGTCTACATTGGATGCGGACGTTGCGGTGCATTGCGACAGCTGACGGACGCCCCGTTTCTATTTTTGACGCTCTACACAGCTATTCCTCACACTTTATTGTCCCCGTCTGTCTGAAGTACAATTATTTTATTTACAAATATCCATATTTATATCTGAATTGATGAGTATTAATTTGTTATCTATATATCTTCTTGTACACTCCTGAGCAAAAAAAAGAAAAAAAGATAAACAAAGGGGCTTAGCCCAAAATGGCTAAACACTAAGTATTTAATTGTCTTATTATTCAGGAAATTGGCACAATTTAAATGTTACCATAGTCTCAGAAAAACATGAAAGACAGATTTATGTTTTTGAAAGAATATGGGAAGTTGTGTGTGGAGTGATGGATCAATCATGAATCAACAATGAAACGGATGGTGAGGCTCCAGAGTGGTGTCTTCGAAAATCTGGTGAGAAATATAATAATAAATGCATCTCTACCACAGCAAAGCATGGAGGAAGAGTGTCACTGTGAAAGCCTTTTTAGCTGCTGGTATTGGTGAGCCACTTCACTGTGAAAAGTCATTTAATACTTTGCAGTAAAGGAGAAAATTGCAGAATGGCTTGCTACCCATAAATGAAAATTTACATTGGATAAAAGCACCTGCTAAATTATTAAAAGATAGAAACAGAAGCAATCAACTCATCAGTAGGGCAACAAAATGCAAGTGCTGTGACTAGTTCCAGTTAGTCTAGCACAGATATAGCATTTTTTTTAAACTTATAAATAGATTAGTAAGTGTTAGTATTAATGGGTCAAGTGTTGACGAAAAAGATACGTCTTCAGAAGTTTCTTGAAAATGGCTAAAGACTGAGCAGCTCGGGTTGAGATGGGCAGGCCATTCCACCAGCTTGGAATAGTCCAGGTAAAGGTCAGTGAAAGTGACTTCGTGCCTCTCTGGGATGGCACCACGAGGCATCGTTCACTTGAGGTCTGAAGTATAGGGGTGCAGAGACAGTGGTTGTTCTGTAGACGAGCATCAGTGCCTTGAATTGAATGCGAGCGGCAATTGGCAACCAGTGCAATTTTGTGAGGAGAGGTGTGACGTGTGCTCTCTTCGGCTGCTTAAAGCCTACTCTAACTGCAGCATTCTGGATCAGTTGCAGAGGTTTGACAGTACATGCTGGAACGCCTGCCAAGAGAGCATCTATCCATCCATCTATCCAGTCTGGATAGAACAAGAGCTTGGACAAGGAGTTGTGTGGCATGTTCTGAGAGGAAGGGTGTTCCTGTTCCTGATCCTCATAATGTTGTATAAGGCGAATCTGCAGGAATGGGCAGTTCTAGCAATGTGGTCTGTGAAGTTTAACTGATCACAAGGTTCCTGGCTGTCCTGGACAGAGTTATGGTTGTCGAAGCTAGCTGAATGGAGAAGTTGTGATGAAGTGTTGGGTTGGCTGAGACCACAAGCAATTCTGTCTTCTGCAGGGTTGAGTTGCAAATGAAAAGATGATACCAAAAGAGGAATGTTCAGATGTTATCATTTTGATGTTATGTATCAGATGTTATTCTTGGGGTCAGTAAGATTGTTTGATTTTAAAAAAGAAAATAAATTAGTACTTTTATTCAACTGAGACACATTCAATTGTTCAATTGTGGCAGTAAAGACTTTTACATTGTTACAAAAGATTTCTATTTCAAATATTTTAATTTTGCTGCTCTTTTAAACTTTTTATGCATTCAAAATCCTGCAAGAAATTATTAAAGTTTCTGCAAAAATATCAAGCGGCACAACTGTTTTCAACATTGATAACAAGAAGTGTTTCTTGAGCAACAAATCAGCCTATTAGAATGATTTCTGAATGATCATGTGACACTGAAGACTGGAGTAATGATGCTGAAATTCAGCTCTGCCATCACAAGAATAAATTACATTTTAAAATATATTAAATTAGAGTATTTTTGATCAAATAAATGCATCCTTTGTGAGCATAAGAGACTTCTTTTAAAAACATTAAAAAAGTACATACCCCAAACTTTTGATAAGTAGTATATTTTTAGTTACATTTTTCACATTAACATTTTGTGAGAAAAGGACATTTTACTACCATCTTGGTCAATGTATGCTCAATTATTCCTATTCAACCAAAATCCAAACTTAACATGCAAAGAACATGCAAATAAAACAATTATGCAAAGCACTGAGGTCCAGTGCAGAGAAATGTGAAAACAATATCAGAATATATCCCTTTTGAATAACTAAACAAATCACAATACTAATTTAACCCAGATAGCAATATCTTATGGTATTGCCAGGCCCCTGCTTTCACATCAAGCAGTTTTTACATTATGTTAGCAGTGATTATCTAGAAAAAGTGCTTGAGTTAGAGTAAGAACAGTGATACGGGCAATATATGGCACTGTTAAGACACAGAGCAAATGGCCTGATGTGTGGAATAGGGAAAGAATGGAGCAGCAACAGATAGTGAAAACAACAGAAGAGCATGAAAGTGAGGAGCAGGAGGAGGAGATTAGGGGTAAGATAGACCACAAGATAGAATAATTGGAGAGACAAGGTTGAGCAGTATGATAGGTTAGGAAAAAAAACCACACCTATTCCCTCACTCATACGGAGCAGCAAACAAACACTTGAACAAAACACAGTAAAAGCGCTGCTGTGGGTCCTCAGTAATTACTGCCATCTTAAGGAGCCACTGAGGACGCCCATGAGGCCTCTGAGTGAGAGAATAGACCTGACCTTCAGACAAAAAAGGCAGAAAGGAGAGCAGGGTGCTCTCCGATATCCCTACCTACAGCTGCCAGCTCCATCTCTATGACTCTAAGGTTACCCCCACACACACTCATTGTTAGCAGTTATCAGTGTCATTTTGGGTATTGTCTGGGTAATGTAGGCCAGGACAGTCCTAAATAATGCTCTAATTTTTCAAATCAATTAGAAGTGCAAATGATGTACATATAAATGTCATTAAGTCTGCCATTCCAACGCTATCTCATGACTAATTCGTACGAGTGAGTACGAGGTGGCTAATTCATACGACCTCACTCGTATGAATTCGTATGATTTGTCTAGACCCCAGTGATGTCTAGATTTAGGGGCGGGGTCAGGGGTGGGTCATTTGAATTGGGCAAATCGTACGAATCCGTACGAGTGAAGCCGTATGAATTCGTACGTATTAGCCACCTCGTAAAATATACGTATGAATTGCTGTGAGATCGAGTTGGCCATTCCTACCTGCCCTAAACTCTCAAATAAAGACATAAACCAAAGGAATGTTCTAGAAATATTTCAGCATTGGCTATGACTGGGCCAACAGAAAGTCATCACTGATCATGTTCCTCTCCAGTCAACTGCTACAATAGGATCAAGAACTGGATCAGTCTGATTCATGAACAAATCATTCATCTTTTTGAACTAGTTGAACTGATTCACTGAAAAGATTTGAGTCGGAAGAAAGATTCATTCACGAATCGAATAATTTGCCATTCAAGGTTGTGTAAAATCCAAAGTTGAAATTCTCCACACCCCGCAGGAAGTTGAATTGGAATTTTAGGAGGATTGACCCTGATTGATACTTCTCTGTTAAACTCTCATGAACACTCCAAGGAATGCAGCAGAATAGCATTTTTGGCTGAATAAACTGAATAATGCATTCAGCTACTAATTAATATATAAATAATACCATATTTAGAAACTTTATATATTCTGTGTGGACCTATGATCAACAAGGGCTTCATGCTGTCACTCCTCACAGGATTTAAATGGAATGGACAACGCATTAGCCATGAGCAATACAGCCATAGGGATTTGAGGGACATACATGAGACCTTTTTCCTCACAATCCTCTCCACTGTCTATTTTCAGGGCTCATAAACGCACCAGTGAATTCTGACTCATTAACTATAAGCCACAAAGTTTACCAGAGAGGAAGAATTCATACAAGAGACTCGGAGAGAGAAAAAAAATCAATGAAAGAGAAACTTATTGTATCATATGAGATCCATTCCCTGGGTATTCTGGACAATAATGACTTAATATAACGGTGACGCTGTGGCATTTGCTCTATTTTCCCACTGTTTTCTTTGCTTATGATTGAGCAGGCCTATTTTCGCACGTTGTGACAGGTGCTTAAAACCAAGAAAGCTGACGTCTGTTTGATCAAAATTTATGTGAAATTTTTCAAGGCCACTGGGGGAATCTGTGTTTATGAACTGTAATAAAAAGAGTCATTTTGACAATTCGACCTCTGTGCGGTGGATGTGGAGGGGGGCGGAGGAATTGGTTTCTGTTTGCCAGTGAATAGAGAGGAGAAATATTCTTGTCTTTTACAAGCACTAAAATACAGTACATGAGGGTGGGAGGGCTGTACATTACCGTGTTCTTGAGCAAGGCTTATTGAGCAGTTGAAGTCATTTAAATAAAAGGAGTTTCTTTAATCTTACAGTTTTTCTCAATCGCTTTGGCTCGATTTTTCCCCCTCAAAACAATAAATTCAGTTTTTTTTTTTGTTCACATCATATTTGAATTTCTTATTTGATTTAAGCAAATTGCATGTGTTTCGGCACATGTGTGCAAAAAAGTACAATTGTCTACAATTTGCACAATAACGTACATGGCTTGGCTTGGCTTGCTGATCAAAACTGGTGAGTTGATTCAAACTTTGACATGGAATGTTTGTAATGTCTGTTAAATTGGAAAATAGCCTGTCATAATGAAATAGGAATCACAGTGTTACTTGGAAGCATATGGAGTCTGTCTGGCACAATCACAACCATTTTTGAACATGGAGGAACGTCACAACCCTAAACAGCAGCAGCTACAGCAGTGCTGTATAATACATTTGTATTCAGTACATTTATTTTTGTAGAAAAGTCGTAACAAGTAAACTGAAAATTCACAGTTGCTTGCTGAGGAAGAGCAATAGGAAGATATGTAAGAATGTGAGGTGGTAGTGGTGGTGTTAGGGGAAAACATAATAGAGTGTGTAAAAATGAACAAGCCACTGTGAATCGCACTGTATGATGTTCATTTTCCTTTTGTTGCTATTGACTTTTACAAGTAAAATATTACCTTCTGTTGTAATCTGTATCTAAAAAGCTCAGTGTGATACACAAGAGCATTCAGCTTGACAAAACTGACATTCTTTTATAGTATAGAAAGCAGTCAGTGTCAACAAAAAAGTAGATTGGCCAATATTCTGACACAATAACTAGGTTTTGAAGCATGAATTAAAAGTTTTGGGTGTGTTACTATTTTGAAGACATGCAATAGAGTTCTGACGTTCCAGCAAACAGCTGAGACAGCGGCACTTATAGTTTAGAGAAAGTTAAGACAAATGTGCCATTTTACGAAAACTGTAAAATACAATGCAGTAGTCATGAATACTGACATGAAATAAAATTAGTGATGAGAAAAACGACAGTTAAAAGTGTATGATAATTGCAAGAAAAATCCGGTAGTTAAAAAAAACATTCGATAGAAAATCAAAATATTATCCTCCAACCTAAAACAGGTGTGCTAAGGAATAGACGTGTCTAAGATAAATAAATAAAAATAAAAAATAATTACATTTAATTACATTTAAATAATATTTTAATTTTTTAAAATAATTTAAAAATATAGACACGAGATAATTAACTATTTATTGACTTGAATATAGTTTTTCTTTCAAAACCTAAAAATGTTGTTCAGTAAATGGAGGAGAGGTGATCAGTAAATGACAGATGAGATGACAAAGACATTGAATTTGATAATGGAAACTCTCAGCGCATCTTCAGACTCTCTGTGATTTGTGCTAGAAAAACACACATTGCGACATAATCTGCCTCAGGTCATGGAAACTGATGCAGAAATGAGAGAGTGATCCAGCAAGCTTTGCTGTGACAACAGTATTCATGTTCACTGCTCTACTCAAACCTGAGGTGTCACAAAATCAATGCAGTCTTCTGTAGATCGCTGTTTGCTGTTGAAAAGGAGTATTACAGCATTGCGGGTGAGCTGAAGGCCTGAAAAAACAATAAATCATTACATCTGTCAGGCACAGTATATGGGAAGGATCGTGAATTTAGATAATTATGATTACTCTCAAATATAATCATTGTCATGCACATAAATGTGAACAAATTCGAGCACATGTTCATAATCATCATATCTATTATACGCTGCTCACTGGTTATCGACAGCTGTGCACTTGTGAAAACATATAGCAGGCAGAAAAAGAAACACACACACACACACACACTCAAAGGTGCGCACAGGCACACAAATACACAAAGGGAAAGAGGAAGAGAGTTAGATTATTGAAGTAGTATCATGCAGGAATATTAAAGAAGGCTCTTAAGATTTTAATAAGAATAAAATGAAACAGTAACCACCAAGGGGCCAGCAGGGTTAATCCCTTCAATATTACAGAAAAAAAAAACTGCGAGGATGGAGAGGGGAGAGGGGAGGGGGTGGAGAGGCAAGGTGGAGGATACAGGCAAAGCGAGAAAATGCAGTTGCCTGAAAATGCAATAAAAAAGTAATGGTTGCCTTGGAATAAACACAGCGCCAGAAACACAGCATAGGTAAACACACACACACACACACACACACACACACACACACACACACACACACACACACACACACACACACACACACACACACACACACACACACACACACACACACACACACACACACACACACACACACACACACACACACACACACACACACACACACAAACATGGATGACTTGATCTGACATGCATACATGGATGGATAGAATGATAGATTAAAAGGTAGAGCAAACAGACAGACAGACAGACAGACAGACAGACAGATAGATAGATAGATAGATAGATAGATAGATAGATAGATAGATAGATAGATAGATATATAGATAGATAGATAGACAGACAGATGCTGGAAGGATATAATGATAGATTAAAAGGTAGAGCAGACATAAAGATAGATAGATGGATGGATGGTAGAACGGCGATTTTCGAATGTATTAGAACAGTGTGATACACAGTGAACTGAGATGCCTGCTCCTCCAGCTCTTCCTAAAGTCAAGTGCACAAACACACACACACACACACACACACACACACACACATACACACACGCACGCATGCACGCACGCACGCACCGGCAGCAGATGGTATGAGACAGTTGGCAGTGGTAAGTGAGCATGAGTATCTGTTTACTAATAACCCTTTAATTACTTCAGCTGGTGGATGGGATAAAAACGCCAGACTCAAGCAGGAGAACGTCTTCAGGTGATGAGAGGGCTACATACAACACAGCCTCTAAAGACATTTTATGGAAAGAATTCCCACTATGAAAGTAAAACAACTAGATACTTAAAAAAAGATCTGAAAGTGTGTAAGAGCACGGAGACACCGCAAACTTCACATTCAGTAATATAACATGTGGGAGATATACGGTAGCCTACCCCATAAAACGGTAAATGTCAGGAGAAATCCATTCATCTCCCGGGATAACTTTAACCCTCTCCCTTTTGTTAGTCTGAACCCACCTTTTGGGCAAATATGTTACAAAGATGTGCTCTCTCTCTCTCTCTCCGGTTGTGCAGGTCTGTGTGGACTCTTTCCGACTCCGTTTCAGCTGGAGAACAGGGAGTGCGTCGCGTTCACCGGCTGCCCTTTAGCTCAGCCGTGCTGCAAAAGCATACATTTTAATGATGAGACCTTTTCTTTTAAATAAGTCCTCTACAGGAGAAAAATAAATTGCTGTTCAAGAGGAAATATTACACTGGGCATTGTGGGATTGAGAGGGATTGAGCGGAACGGGCCGTGTGACCCATACATCACAGCCAACCTGTATAAATTAAGATATAAATAGCTTTATACAGAGAAACTTTACCTTGGGTCCGCTTCTGAAGGAGTGTGTGTGTGCAAGGCCTTGCGCACAGATGGAAGAGTGTGTTTGTGTGTGTGTAAGAGGGGTAGAAGGGAGAGAGTGTCTTTGTATGTGTGTATGACACAGAAAATCCCCCTCGGAGTGCTGGGCAAACAGAAAGCAGGCCGTATAAAGGCTGAAAAGACCTCGCTTGGTTATTGTATATTCCTCGCCTGGATCCCCGTAAAGACCCCCATAGCCCTGTACTGTCACCAGGGCCACTGTGTCATCACGGACAGCCGGCTTTAGACGGAGCACTGGCGAAGGCTCCAAAAGGAAATTAAAAGGGGATTATGGCTGCCTGACTCGCTGAAGGGATTCGCTAGGCCTGGGTTTTATTTAGTTCTTGGTGCAGTGCGCTGCCTGAAGTGTTAGGAGGGACCAGGCTAGGTCTGTTCAAAGCCTTCACACTCCGCTCTGCTTATCTACGAAAACTGATGTAATATTTCAGAACGGCATATATGTGTTAGGCCCACGGGAAATGCTTGCATTCCATCTCCACCTGCAAGGTTATCGAATCCATCGCACACAAGAGAAAAGAAATTGCTGTTTAAAAAAACACATGTGAATTCCAGCTTCTTGAATTTTGATTTCATTGATGAATAAAGACGTAAACACAATGTCAGTTTAAAGTACTACAGCTGAAGAATTAAACTGTTTTTTAATATCATTTTGATAAGATGCACAGCCTACTTTGAAGGTGCTGTAACTTTGGATAAAATCAAGTGCAAAATGAATAAATATGAAATATAAAAGATTTCTATTTCTATAGACCTCCCACAGTCTGTTCACTGACCATCTGATGCAAATTGGACACAAAATGGTAAGAGACGGTCAAAATAGGCAGTTCCAATCTAACTGGCTGACCTTACGGACATTTCTGGGAGAAAGGACAAACAGGTTTTTTGTTTTTTTTAATCAGTCTGCCAGGAAACAAAGTCATGTTTGCAAAGTATACTGATATTCTGATAAATGTACTTATGGGGATGCAAAGACCACTGGATTCACTGAAATTTGTACGTGTAATGGCATTTAATTTAACCAGACAATTGACAGCACCTATTGTCTTCCATAGTATTTTTTTTCCTACTATGGAAGTCAATGGGTGCAGTCTGGTTACCAACATTCTATAAAATATCTTCTTTTGTGTCCAACAGAAGAAAGAAACTCCTACAGGTTTGGAACACCTTGAGAGTGAGTAAGTAATGACAACATTTTAATTTTGGGGTGAACTATCCCTTTAACTATATCTGCAAGTTAAATTTTAAAACTATGTTTTTTCTGTTAAATTGTCTATTTTAAATTATTTTGAATGGAAAGAAATTCTTATCTTAAATACAATAGGCTAGTCTCAGCAAAGAACTAGTTCTCTACTGTCACTCTAACAGAACGCTTCGTGGGTCTTTGCGCCTATTTGTGTGTGTGTTTGTGTGTGTGGCAGCATTATCAATTATCCAGTGCGCAGTCTCACTCTAGCTCGGTGTTAAATTAAGTTGTCAGTGCTGTCCTCACAATTTCCCCTTCACAGAGGTAGACGCTGATGGGGCCTGACGGCCGCTTGGTGGTTCTCCTCGCCGGCTGCCGGCCCGCATCGTGCCTGCAATTCATCAGCGCACATCCAGAGCGCAGTCCACGAGCCAAACTCTGCCAGCCAGCCGGCAGCATGGCCAACCCAGCCCAGCGTACTGCTGCCTGCGACGGATGGGAAGAGAATGAGCTAGATCACCTTCCAAAAAACACATAGCAAAGAAGGATTGGAGTTTGGCCTACTCCGGCAGTGTGTCTAGTCTTTGTGAGCGTGCTTGTCAAAGATGTAACCAACTGTTCAAGATTTGGGGGACCAAATATAAATGATGTGATTATTGTAAAAATTATACATTTTGATTGGATGAGCTCTGTTTCATTGTAAGCTGGCTATAAATGCACACTGTTGACTGCATAATCTATATCCAAAAGCTTTATAAATTATAAAAAGGTGGGTAGGCAACAATTCACATCCCAAATGCAATATTTGCGTAACATCTTGTCTATTAAGATGCATTTATCTGGTTGGCACTGACTATCCCAAAATCTTATGCGGTTCAAGAAGGAAAAGGGAGGTTGAAGGGATATTTATGAATAACTCATAACTTTATTTCTCCTGGGAAATAAGCATTAAAGTCACTAAATATATTTGAAGCTTATTTAAATTTGTTTTAAGATGATTAGACATTGGCGTCTTGAAAGCCTGATTCCTTAGAAAGCACCTTAATACAAAAACACTTCATGCTAATCATTATCATTGGCAGGAAATGAAAATTCCTATATCTATTTTCAAATCACCTTATTGAACATTGTGAATGATTCATCCATGCATGTTTCATTTTCAAAACAAACATTTTTACCTATTTTACTTATTTTTAATCAAAATGTCATAACTCGATCTTCCTTTTCAGATCTGTCTCCAGCCCATTTAACAACCTGTTCTGTGGATCTGTCACTATACTTCTGTTTTATAGCAACTTCACCTGACAAGGCAGCAAGGCAGATGCCAAAGGTTTCAGACACAGCCAATAATTAGCAAAGGCAAATAGAATAACTATATGTTTTTATAAAAGTAATAACCCACTTAAGGCAATTACAGTGATTTTACTATCGTTAGGTGGGCACCACACAAGTTTTATTAATTGACAAATAACTTAAAGTGAATATTGCAAGTGATGTATCCACCCTCAACGGTCAGTGGTGCTTGTGCATTTTCTTCTGCAAAGTCTGTGTTTTCCTGGTTATGACAGGGAGGTGAATAAAGAGAAAGAAAAATTAGATTTTAGATGTGTATGCATGAGAGAAAGCAAGCAGGAAAGACAGAAAGCGGGCAAAAGAAAAAGAGAGAAGGGGGTATGAGAGCGCAGTTTGTGAACAGCAAAGCCCATGAGACATAACTTGGCAGCTTACCTGCTTAAAGGGCACTGGCAGGAAAGCTGGACAGGCATATATGTCACCCTCCCTCTCTTTCTCTTGCTCCAGAAGGCTGAAGGACACAGGAAGAGTCTGGGCACAGTGCAGCCAAGCAAGCAGCCAGACGGCCGGGCCGCAGTAATAATGGAGAACTGTATAACAGCGGGGCACTAAGCTCTCTGTGCTTAAGTATTTATTTGTGATGAATAGTAATGACGGCACACTTACAAAGCACTTGTTTAATATGGAATGGCCTAAGGGGCGGGTATCATTCGAGCAAATGAATCTCACTGCGCCTCCCTCAGCCCTTCATAACATGTGCTGGCCCTTTTCACTGTCCCTGCCCCAAAGTTAAATAAAACATTACATGCCATTTTCAGTTATTAACCTACTTAATTGAGAAAAAAAGTCAATGATTTATTTCTATTTGGGCTCTGCAGCTACACAGCTGTCATGGACGGGTGGTAACCTAAATAATCAATTGGTGCGCTTTTTGGTCTCTGGGAGTTGATTGGACGCCACTATAAAGGAAAAGAGCTTCTATTGCTGTACTTAAAAAAAAAGCCCCAAAAGCTTCATCACGCCACGGCTGTTAAATATGAGTGTCTTCAACCCCTACTGAGATTTATTACGAGCGCCTCGCAGAAGAACAAACAACAGACAGTTTAGCTAACAGTTTGCGGCACAGTACTGTTACTGCCATGCAAATAAGGATAGATCAGCTTTTCAACAAAAGGCTGTTAAACACCCCCTTCTGTTTACAAGCCCTTCTGATGTGAACACCCATCATCAAAAGGCAGAAAGTCACCAGCTGCGGTTTAGCACTGGCTACTCAAACAGTCATGATCTCGTGTTGTGACACTAAGCCATCATTGGCTCGGCAGGAAGTCTCACATTGGAGTGGTAATGCGCGAAACAGTGCTGATCTGTTTTGTGTTTTTCTCATTGAAGTAGTAGTTCACAGAGAAATGAAGATTCTGTCATCATTTACATTTACACAGAACACATTTTCATACAGCAACCAGTGGGTGTCATGCTTGAAAAGGTACACAAAAAGCACCATAAAATACTATAAATGCCCCCGATGCACTCCATGACTCTAATGCTATACTCCAAGTCTCATGAAACCATGCACGTTAGTATTGTGTGAGGAACAAAACAAAACCTAAAGCGCTGAAAATCTTCCTTCCTCCATAGCTTTCAAAATCCAGATATGTTTAACTCTACTATTTCTTCCAATGTACCTGATAGGTAGCCTGACTCCGCCCTCCTACATACTTCCGCTCAATTTTCATTTTCCTTCAGTACTACGTCTGGGATTCTGCTGTAGACTTTGGTTCCCTTTCGAGAGGTCTCTCCTATTGCGTAAGTAGCTTACGCTATGGGAAAACTCCTTTTCTCGAGAATATTGAAGTCTTTATGTAAAACGCATTGCAGCTGCACAGCTGACAGCAATGAAAGAAGGCAGCTCGGTCATTGGCTGTGCTGCGGGAACTTGCTCGAACCAATGACGGTGCGACTCTGAATGCGCGACCAATGAGTGCGCTTCGCGCCCGCGCGCGTCAGAGCCCGCCAAGATGGGCGTGGCCAAGAGCTATATATCGGGCGTCCCGTCATGAGAGTTCTTTAGATTTAATCTCCTTCAGCGAACACCTTCTTCGCTGGATCCTCCGGATTATTGAAAGCCTTCGCCGCCGTCGAAAAGCATACCAGCGGGATTGCTACGAGGACGTCAGCACCTTCAGCCGCCTTCGAACGCCATCCTACTGAGCCATCCGGTGTGCCACACACACGCAAGTATTTACATCTGTTCGCCCCGCGACATTTGTAAAAGAGCAATCTTCTGAGACGTTGTTTCAAATGCCTTCCTGCGCGTCATGCAGAGAGCTTCTCCCGGACGGGGATCGTCACATCATCTGCGCTCGCTGCCTGGGCCGGGACCACGTAGAAGCTGCTTTGACCAAGGGCGGATACCCGGAATGTGATGACCTGGGTCTCTCCACACTGCGGGCTCGCCTCGCCGCTTTCGCTGCGAGCCAGCCCATCGCCGCCTACCCTCTGTTTGAGCCGCGCACCAAGGCTTCCTGAACCTGAGCTCCGTGACGTCACGCCGAACCAGTCTCCGCGTGCTTCACCGCCGCTCTTGCCTTCCCCACCGCCGGTTCAGTTCACCCAGCCGGACCCACACCCCTCTAGCAGAGCGGTGGGCCTTGTGACTTTCGGCGCGCCCGAGGACGACGGGGGAGTGGATGACAGCTTGTCCATCGACGCGGCATCGGACGACTGGCCGGGCTCCACTCTCGACCCCGCCCCGTCGACGCTAGCTAGCGTGAGCGGGGGCTCCGCCACGGATACCGAGATTGTCCGTGTCCTCTCTAAGGCCGTGGAAGACCTCGGGCTCTATTGGTCTTCTCCCGAAGAACCAACCCGGAGCCGACTGGATGAGTGGTTTCTGCAGAGGCGCCAGCAGGCCCCTCGGCAAAGGCCTTCTCCCTTCTTCCCGGAAGTTCACGACGAACTCACCAAGTCGTGGAAAGCCCCCCACTCTGCGTGCCTAAAGCCTTCTTTTTCTTCTTCGCTCTCCTCTGTGGATGGCGCGAAGGAAAGAGGCTACGAGGGAACGCCGCCCCTCGAGGAGGCCGTGGCCAATCATCTCTGCCCGCCCTCCACCACCAGATGGAAAGCCAAAGCTTCCCACCCTGGGTCTAAGAATCAATTTTGCAAAAAGCATACTATCTCCCAGCCAGAGGATTTCTTTCCTGGGAATAGATCTAGACTCGATGCAAATGACAGCTCGTCTCTCAGCAGAGCGCGCGCTTACCATCCGGCGCCTTGCAACATCATTCAGAGCGGGCGCGCGCGCCCCCGTCAAGCGGTTTCAGAGGATGCTCGGTCTCATGGCCTCAGCATCGGCCGTACTCCAGCTAGGATTGTTGCATATGCGCCCTCTCCAACGCTGGCTCAAGAGCAGCGTCCCTACTCACGCATGGCGTTCGGGCCACTTTTTAATCAGAGCGAACCACGGCTGTATAAAAGCCCTGACGCACTGGAAAGCCGCCGACTGGTACCAGTAAGGCGTGAGTCTGGGTGTGAACACAAGGAGAAAGATGATCACGACAGATGCCTCCAAAATAGGTTGGGGGGCCCTTTACGAGGGCAGGCCTGTCTCCGGTTTTTGGTCAAACCCGGAGAAGCGCCTACACATAAACTGTCTGGAGATGAAAGCGGTCGCTTTGGCTCTCAGAGCCCTGCTTCCACATCTAAAAAATGAACACGTCCTGGTCCGAACGGACAACATGACGGTAGTGTCGTACATAAATCGCCAGGGTGGACTCAGGTCGAGCTCCATGCATTCAATGGCCAGGAGACTCGTTTTATGGTCCCAGCACAACTTGCGCTCGCTGAGAGCAGCGCATGTGCCAGGCACCCTGAACCAGGGGGCAGACATGCTATCCAGAGACAAGATTCTCCCAGGAGAATGGGCTCT
Organism: Meda fulgida; assembly: GCA_030578275.1. NCBI lineage: Eukaryota > Metazoa > Chordata > Actinopteri > Cypriniformes > Leuciscidae > Meda > Meda fulgida. The sequence goes on along the minus strand of CM060636.1, from coordinate 10,446,370 downwards.
CAACCCGCTGACGATTCAGTGGTTATGGAAAACCTTTGGCAAAGCGGAGATCGACCTCTTCGCCTCCAAGGAGAACGCGCACTGCTCTCTTTTCTTCACGAAAAACACGGACGCGCTCGCCCACAGCTGGGCGAGCCGCCCCTTATATGCCTTTCCCCCGATCGCGATGCTGCCACAGGTCATCAGTCGGGTCGAGAGAGGAGAAAAACGCAGTGCTTCTGATAGCCCCACTCTGGAAGAACCAAGCATGGTTTCCAGATCTGATGCAAATGCAATCTGCACCACGGCCGATTCCACTGAGGCCAGACCTCCTCAATCAGGCCAGCGGGATGATATTTCATCCCCGCCCTGATCTGTGGGCCCTTCATGCAAGGCCCCTCAACGGGTTCCCAGGAACCTCACGAGCGGAGCACTAAAAACCATCGCTGAGGCGCGGGCGCCCTCCACTAGACGCTTATATGCCCAGAAATGGAAAGTGTTCAGTGACTGGTGTAATGCCACGGGCCTGAACCCTGAAACATGCGAGATTACGAACGTACTCGCTTTTCTACAAGGGCTTGTGGAGGCGGACATCTAAAAGATGTCACAAAGAACCGACAAAAGTAATGATTATGAATATGTCGAATACAGTAAGGAGACATTTTAATTGTTTATAAACAAGTGTTTTCTGTGTCAGTGTCAGCTGCAAAGATGAAGTTGACGTGATCTTCAGTAGTGAATGCGCCAAAGAGAAATGTACATTTCATACGGATTACATAAACAGAGAGCAGTCTGTTTTCTTTCGTTTTGAAATGTTCTTTTTAGAAGTAGACATTTTAGATATATTTCTCAGGTCTGTGAGGCAAGTAGGCTATACCTTATATGCTGAGTTTTGGTAATTTATGAGACAAGCTCCAGTTCACGCGCTGGCGCCTCCATGTCGTGATTACATATCTGTTATATTTACTTCTTATTTATTAAATCCAGGCAATTGGTTGATGAAACATTGATTTTAAATTGTTTAAAAACATTAAAATTAAGATACAATTAAACGACAAAATATACACAACTAAATTAACTTTAAAGAAAGGCTTTGTGCTTTCTGTTTGAGGTCTCAGTGAAAGTTTTAAAGCATCTTTCAGTGCCGCTTTCAGAGCGCTCACGTCCGTAACGGATTCCCCAATTTTAAAGAATTTATCCTCAACTAGTTTTGTGTTGTTGGTCTAAGTATTGTATAATGTTAACTTCAAATAATAGAAATTTAAGGACGAGGCTTATTCCAACGTAAAACGCTGTATAATTGTATAGTTTTAATCAAATAAGGTTGGATTATTTATATGTTGAGCTGCCTGTTCATGAAGCTGAAAGTGCACGTAATAAAATAATATACAATTGATGCAAACCAACAGGAATCCTTGCCTTTTCTGCTCTATGTTTATGTTTTATGTGGGTAGGGCCCCATATTAGTCATTGAAACGGGCCCCCAGATGCTTAATGCCGCCGCTGACTCTATGTACAAATCAAATTAAATGTATGAGACTCTGGTGGGACCAGGCTACCTGATAGGGACACATTTGAATAATCAGAAGAATGAGTGAGATTTGAGCTACAGTGGAAGGGAAGATTATACTACCTACTGTATATATAATAGTAGAAAAGAGCACTTATTCCGCTAAACTTCTCCTACTGTATTCAAACGGAAGAAAAAAAGTCATATGGGTTGGGAACAACATGAGAGTATGCAAATAATCACAGAGGTTGAATTTTCAACAGTGACACTGGTCCTAAATCAGTGTTAAAACAGAAATCGATGGTGTGATGGTTGACACAGATTACACCCTTTCTCACCTGACTCATTACTGCTACACAGGAGAAAATCCCTGTGCTTAATCGGCCACTCAAACGTTCCTGGGCCATGTTTAAGAGGTGCCACCTGGCCAAGAGAGAAGAGGGAGCAAAGCAAACAGAGAGACAAGTGGAGAGCAGAGAGGAAATGGAGCAGAGGGTTTCAGTGCCTTCATTTGCCAGTGTTTCTGTCCACCCCCCACTGCTGGGAGAGGATAGAGAGGATAGAGGCAGAGAGAGAGAGCAAGAGAACTATGCCATGCTGCAGTATGCCCACAGTGTGCCAAGGACAACAGAGCAGAATTAACCCCTGAGTGGAGGCAAGAGAATGTGTGATTCTCTAAAATCTGGGTTAGACACTTTCATGTGGATCAAGCTTGTACTGCTAAATACTGTGCAACAAAAGGATGAAAATCTATTGTCTATATATTATCTGATATGACCTTTTCGTGGTTAATTATCATTTCAAGTCCTCTAGGATCTGACTTTGCCCAACTCAAATATGTTAGATATGACTAGGTACGTGGGTTAAGTCTATGAATCTTTATACCTCAGCACTTTTTTGATTGACTGACAAACATAATTTTCTTTATAAAACAGATCAGAATTTAAATTTATTTGAAGCATCATTCAGCTCACGGCCACATTAACACCTCAGAAATGTCCATTCATTTCCAATATTTCAGCTGCCTATCGTCAAATATTTCTTACATTTTATGTAGTTAATATATCAAAATTTGTCGTTTTACCACATATTATAGTATTAAATAATACACTATTCTGGGTAATGTGATACATACTGTAAGCCCCTATTAGCTGTAGTTTTGTACATTTCAGGTTCTCTGTACAATTTAAAGAGTTAGTTCACCCGTAAATCATCAGTAAATGAAAATTCTATCATTAATTACTTACCCCTCATGTCATTCCAAATCCTTTAGTTCATCTTCAGAACACAAATAAAGTTACTTTTTTGATGAAATCTGAGAGATTTCTGTCCCTCCATTGACAGCTAGGCATCTGAAACTTTGACACTTCAAAAAGTTCATAAAGAGATCTTAAAACTAGTCCATATGAATCGAGCGGTTTACTCCAAAATGTCCTGAAGAGACTCAATCACTTTATATGATGAATAGATTGAATTTAGGCTTTTATTCGCAAAAATATTCATCAACTCAAACATCAGTTATGGTAAATGGAAGCTCAAACATGTTCGCTTGATGTGCGAGAACCAATGAGGTTCATTCTCGTGTTTTACACAGCACGTTTGAGCCTCCGTAAGAGGTTTGTTCTTGCGCGCCAAGCAGGCTCGGTTGAGCTTCTGTTAATGTTCACTGATCAATGTTTATATGGGAATAAAATCATAAATTCAATTTGTTCATCACAAAGTGATCGAGTCTTTTCAGAAAATTTGGACTAAACTGCTCATATGGATTAGTTTAACAAGCTATTTATTAACTTTTGGAAGCGTCAAAGTGTCAGTTGCGCAGCTGTATATGGAGAGAAAGAAATCGCTCAGATTTCATCAAAAAGATCTCCATTTGTGTTCCGCAGATGAACCATGTCATACGGGTTTGGAACGCATAAGGGTGAGTAATTAATGACAGAATTTTCAATTTTGGGTGAACTAACCCTTTAAAGAACACACTTAATTAGTTGTTCCCTTGAAATCAAACCCACAGTCTTGGTGTTGCTAGCGTCATGCTCCATCAACTGAGCAACAAGATCACCATGTTAAAAGCCTCTCAAACCTATATTCATATTTCAACCATTTGAATGTCAAAGGATGCCCCTTACCTAAACAAGGTCCCTAATTTTTTTCTGCTTAAACTCAACACAATGTGACTACACAGGAAGCTAGAAAGATTCCACATGCCCCAACCACCAGAAATCAATGAATAATTAACAAGGCCCTTTTCAATCCATGTTGCTGTCCATCAAAGATTGTGACAGTTAATCCTTTTCTTATATAAATAGCTCTTTGGTGTGGATGGATAGTAGCCGCATGGAGCTCTATCCCGTCTGTCCCTGAAGCGGCCGCCAGGATAAGCTGTGTGTGTGTGTGTGTTGGATTGGCACATGGAGCTGCCCAGGGCCTGCCGCTGAGCTGGCGGCCAGTACAGATGGAGGGCAGGGTTAGGCAATGCCAGCTTGTCAGTCGGATTAAAACGACTCATTTATTCACTGAAGTATCGTGCAAAGCGACGGGGCCAAAGCAGGGTTGCGTGGAGTGGATGAGCAAGAGCTTTACAGAGCGGAGGTGAGTGAGGAGAGTGGCTAGGGGGAGTTCGTAAGTAAAGGGTGATTCTAAACTAACTGCCCCTTTAGACTTCTCTGTCCATGTCTATCTCCACCACTCACTCTTCATTTTTGTTTATTCTTTTTCTTTCGTGGGATGCCAGAAGCTATTACGGTGGTGTGCGGAAGGGGGCCAGCAGGGTGGCGTCCTCCAGTGCCTGGGTGACAGATTGCTGCCCCGCATTGGTGGCGGAGGAGGCAAGGGCGGTTGGCGATTGGCTCTGATGGTCAGGAAGTGGGCACTGAGGGATGGCAGAGCAGGAGGAGGAAGAGGGAGCAGGGAGACAGAGAGGGTGGGGATGACAAGACCTGGCTGTGTGACCTTTAGCACTAGGTGAGTTACTTAAAGGGCCATGAACTCGGTTTTCTTTATGGCTGAGCCTGGCACCAGACGGCAGTGACGTGCATCAGGACTTATGAGGAGGACATGGAGAGGTAAAAGGTTAAGTGCCAACCCACAGCCAGGCATCTTCTTAAGGCATTACATTATTGCCGGTTTCTTATTTCTTAGGTTTTTCCTGAGAGTAAATACAACTGGCTATCTTCTGAGGTTGTCAGCAATATTATCTCAAATTATTACAGGACACTTAGTTTAAGTAGTGACAAGGATTGTCCAACTGGTCTCAGCCTCTGAAATTCAGTCCCAAATTACACACTTGTCGTGTACTTGTGGACGTCTAGTGTACATGTAAAGTTTAGATTCAGAGAAGGACTTAAAAGGCTTAGTGCGGTATCTGGGACAGGGTCTAAGTGAGTGGAACACTTTGAGGGACAATATTTTGTTAGCACAGACAGTATGGCCGCAATGACTTTCACTGTATTCCGCTTAATCAGCTTGCCAAAAATGACACAGCTTGACTTGCCAAGTGGCATCATTTCAAGTGCTCATAAAAATTGCACAAAAATTATGAAAGATTGCAAAAATGTACTTATTTTGCTGCATTAAATGTAGCTGGAAATCATGTGCAGGTTTAGTGGAGACGTAGCTTTATTTTTCTTGTGTCTAGTCTACTGTCTGTCCCTTATAGCCTGTTGACGATGGCAGTGCCAGAGTAATAAGGGGAGAAGGTGTCAGAGACAGGTTAACGGTGGGATCGGTCAATGCCAGCAACCTTGTGCCTCTCAAATCCCCCTATCTCGTGTCACTGGCAGGCCAAGAGAGAGAGAGTAAGAGCGAGAGAGAGTAAGAGTGAGAGAGCGAGTGCGAGTCACGGTGGTACACGGGGGGTGAAGCTTGGAAGGGTTTTATCGGGTCTAATTACTCCCGATAGCTGTAATTTACAGGTTGGCAGCAGGGGGAAATCGGCAAGATTCACACTTCTGCGGGTCAGCATCTGTCGCCATTACGGCACTACGCTCGTCGACGGCCGGTCAGCGAGTCGGAGGAACAGTAAACAACAAACCGCGTGTGACAGATTAGCGGCGCAGGCTAAAGGACCTTCCACTGACACATCATTTCTCTCACTCCGCGAGTTTGTTTCGCGGCAGCTGTCACCAATAAAACAGAGAGACAGGAAAGAAGGGGGGAGAGATGGGGGAGGTTGGCTTTTGTTCCAGATCCAGGGAGGTGGGTGGCAGGAGAGGAAGGAGAGTGGCCTGTTTAGCAGTCTGGCATGAGTATGAACGGGAATATTCATACAGGAAAACGAGGCACCATTATGTCAAAAGGAAATTTTTTGCTGACTTTCTCATAATGATCTACTTTCTTTTTTTAGGGGTTGTAACAAATTGCTACAAGTTCCATTTGTGCAGAGCGTGTGTGGTATAATATATAAAAGAAGTGAGCTTGAGCATTTGCTCTGGTTATGTGAACTTGCTGAGGCCTCATCTTGCACTGTTCCACCTTTATCCATTAAAACATAGAAAATCGTACAGCAAGCCACAATTTGTGCCAAGTGTACTGATTCGCCCCACTGCAGTCCACTCTCTTTTCCAGCCTTGATCCACATTCTCTCCATTAGCCTCATTGATGGATTCTGGCAAGGAAACTTTTCCTTGAGCTCCCCTTTGAAGGACATTCTGTTGTCCTGCTGGGCATGCACTACCACCCTCAAACCACAACGGACTATACATCATCATCATCATCATCATCATCACCTTGATTCAGAATAGAGAAGCTTGTTTATTGAACTTTAGAGTCACCTGTTGATCAGAGCACACCTTATAAAAGTGGTCCACAAAGATCTGTAGGGCACCACCATTCCTCCATTTAAAAAAAAATGGGACTCTAAACCTAGTTCTAAACATCTATTCTAATTACACTTTATATATTTTAGCAGATGTAACCAATGGAAAACGCGTCAACAAAACTTGTCAAGGACACTCTCCAGGCCTGAATTTTCACAGCTGCAACTATTTGGCTCTGCTCATTGGCGGGTTCACACAGGCCGCTCCAAGTGCTGTCCAATCACCAAACCCATCCATTAATTTGTCCGGCTGTGGGGCAGAGCCCGGTGAGGACCTGTCCTCTTCAATATCTAACAGCAGAGTGGTGGCTCTCTGTGCCAGCCTCCAGAGTCCCACTGTTCCCACAAGTGCCATATGGGCGGCCCGGCCTTATTGCATTAGCACAGGCGAGACAAGAAGGCAGAGGCCCTGGTCCTCCCGGCTCTCCCCTAGCACTGCCACAGGGCATGCCCTGCCCACAACCAGCTGCCAGAACCAGGCAGAGAGAGTGTCACAGTTCACTATCCGACAGAGGAAAAGTCAGGAACCCTTTATAACTTTGCACTTTTCTTGGAACGTTTTCTGAGGACAGAAAAAAGGTGTTATAGATGTCGATATAAAGGATACAAACATTTACATGTATTCATTTTCTTAAACTTTTAACCAAAGGAAAGAAACAAGGAGAGAAGTGCTGATATACAAAGTTCCAAAACTGCTAGAACAGATTTTCACATTGGGGTAAAACAATATACAATACAAAACAGTAAAAATGGCATTATAGAGCAGCACCCGTAAATAACATTATTTGTGCATAGCAGCCAGGGATGCTACTACACAAAAGAGAGAAGGAGAGGTCAATAAATTACATAATTTGTTCATAAGTCAATGTGTCCTGTTCGCTATAAATAGGCCCTTGATTGTACTAAATACAGCGCCTCCCCACACCGGCAAGTCTTAGAAAGAAAAAAAACAAGCACTCACAATCCCCAAAGTAAAGATTGCTTGCCACTGGAGATATCTGAACAGGTCTTCCACCTGGTCTGGGGACAGAAGAAGGGCAGAGAGTTCAGATGTTCAGATGTTCTGAGGATCGCATGGGAATGTCAGACTGTGTTTCAGCCTGTACCTGCCACAGGACCTGAGGCCTGTTTTAATTAATCATAAAGCACTATGAATTATTAATATATTATCACTGCGCATACATGTGATCATTCATTTGTCTCTTTTGCTGTTTTTAACACCCTTAAGTCCCTGTTTCTGTTAATATGCCGCAATTCTGGGGAGAATTAAAGGTAGCTTGACCTGACAGCACACTTTAATACAGGACAAGATGCAGTGCAAAACTACTCAGATGTTCTTATTTCACAAACTCTCCAGTGAGAGCGTATACAAATACAACAAACAGGTCAACTGATAGATGCGCTGTGGAGTGAACGGCATTGTTGGAAGTATGTGAAGCGAGGAGACTCCCAATAAACCCAAATATTACATTTGAAAACATTTACATTTGCACTGTACTTACATTTGCAATGAAAAGCAATCACGCATAGTACTCCCGGAAAAAACTTGCGATCTCGAAAAGTTTGCAACGCTCAATGACATATTTAAGCAAGGACTCTTCAAGCAGCGCCCGGGGTGTTTTTGTGCCATACTGATCAGACATCATTGAGCTCTCATTGAGAAGAGATTTGGCTTTGGCCTGGCTGTGTGTCCTGTGATGATTGACAGTAGGAAGGAAGGTTTCTCCTACCCAAAGGCGCCCCATCGAAGCTTCAGCTCAGGAGGACACAACAGATCTGAGCGAGAGCAACACCTGTCAGGTAAGCCTTCGCAGTTGACGGCACATGAGGTATGCAAAACCCTCTGCTCTGACGGCTAATCTCCGGTGAGCCATCGTGCGGGGCACCGCAGGCCTCCACAAGGAGCCACCGGGGGCCAGAGCGCAGCAAACTTGCCTCTTCTGCATCAGACAGCGCTCATATCCTCCCACAAGAGCAGCAAGAGGCAGAAGAAAGGAGAGAGAGGGAGGCACTGATGTGCTCTAAATACATTTCATTATCATCATTATGATTATATCACTGAATGTGTGTTTTTTGTAATGCGCCACAGCACGTCTCCCCAGGGTGCTGTCTGCACAGCTGAATAATTAAAACAAGTATGATGAACCATCCGTCACAGTTTCCCATAAGAGTTCGGGCAGGATATGTGCAAATGGCTCAGTTGAGGAGAGGTCTGCAATTGAAACAATAAAAATGCTCAGGTTAGAATCTACTAATACAGCTCTGATTGCAAATAATTTAGTACAAGCAGTACAAAACGATGATGAAAGCACACTGTTGCACTGTATACTAACTCAGTGATAATACATCAATCATTGTTTTAATTTCAGAAAAATAAGGAAAGAATTGCACTGAAAAATGTTGTTTTTGTTATAAAATTATTATTATTAATCATCAGGTCCTCAATGTGCATACTAAAATGAGGTTTCCTAAATTAACAAATACTGTCATTAATTCAATACAAATCATATTTGTTAGCTGTAATCATATTACAGCAACTTACCAAGAGCATTTTGGAGAAAGCAAATCTCACACTGTTTGCAAAGACAAAACAATCCAATCAGCCAGGAACAAACAAGATGAGGCACATTGTGTTCTGATATGCCAAGCAATCCTTTAGGACTAGACCTGCTTAAATGTGTAAAGTGAATCTAAGAGACAAGTACGGATGAATGTTTAATCCAACAATCTCACAAACCGGTGTCAAAACCCCTGTGTCAAAATCCCAGAAAATTATGCACAGCAGGTCACTGAAATATTCATACTATACATGCTTCATTAAGACTGAAATACACAAAGGCCCCACATTCAAATTATTATTGAAACAAATGACAGATAGATGGACGGAAGAGTAAAATATTACTGCCACAATTACATGTTTGTTTCATAGATTTGTACCGATTTGTTTTATTACAGGGGAAACCTCCACATTGCTAAATACTTTTGACAACTCAGTTACTTTGCGTCTTGTGAGTGGAGTCTCTGCCAAAGACTGCATTCAGAGGATACACTGCTCCTTTTCAACCTTTCCAGGTGGGAATACTAGACAGATCAAAGCATGTGTCTGTTCATTACACATATCCTGCAACTTGGTCACGCAGTTAGGGCTCCTGACCGTTCTCATATGCTCCTAACCAATTAATGATCTTTCTCCTGTCCCTCTGACATCAGATGAATAGTGTTCGAGTTTTCAGCTGATGGATTATGTCAGCTTATAAAATGACAAATGCTTTACAATTTAGATTAATATCTGTAATTTAAACACTAGCACAGCTGAGACTGGCTCGCTGCCCAATATTAAGAACATTAAAAATCATTAAGGGGATGATATGTTATTCAAAAACAGGTTCGCTGACGATACCGAATGTGTTGTACCACATTTTGATTTAAGAAACCTGCAACTTAAATAATATTCTCAAATTTATCTGCTATAAATTATTGAATTTTACAATGATCATATAGTTTCATATCATTATTATCACCCATCACCACCACCCTCCCTCATTTCATTTTAAGCTTAATTTTAATGGAGGTAAACACATATTTTGGCAATGTGGTAACAGGATATTTTAATTATAAAGCAACAAAAATTGTGTAAAACTCTTGTGTGGATGTTATATATCAAAATGAAACAACAAAAACTAATGGTGTTACAACTCCTCAGTTAATACTGCATCTTTCCCACACAGCGATCATGAAGGCTACTGACTGACACTTATTGGGGCCTTATTCAATTTAATTAAAACGTATAATAATAATAATAATATATTGTGATATAATAATAACAACGTAGTGTGATAGAATAGTATAATATATAGTAATTTATTATTATATGTATAAACAAACAACCAACCACCAATTGTTTCCAGAGTGACTATTGTCAATCTGGCAACCCAGCCATCCCGCGCTTGTAAAATCCCTCCTCCTCCGGCACCGTAACTTCCTGGAGACGGGTTTTATTTTCATACAGAAAAATGGCGGCTTTAGGCTCAGATACTAACTCTGAGAAAGCAGTCACTGCGTCTGAAGCCCAGTCGGCACGGGACAATGATTTTTGGGCTGGACAGGGTCCTGTGGTGCTGCGCGATCCAGCGATTAAACTGCTGAGTCCAGTTAGCGGTCTGGAGCCCCTGTCGTGGGCAGAGGATCACAGACTGGCGGCCTCCAGCACTAACAGCGTGTCTCTCATGGAGCTGGTGTGTGACATACACAGTCTCAGTCAAAATATGGTGCTGCACCGCACTCACATCCCCGTGCCGGACACCGCTTGCGAGCTCAAGGTAACTGTGCGCGCGCGCGTTCTCGTTGCTTTATGGCAACTCGTGTGCACTGCAACCATGTTGCCAAGCCTAAGCCATGTTTTGACGTGACATGACATCTCAAAATGTGCAAAATAGCGTTAATCATCTGTGAAGAATAATCCTATATAATGCCTAATTTTCCCAGCACAAACTGCATGCCTTTCTATGTCAAAATATTTTGTCCAACACTATTTTACTCATAACAACTGGGGAATTAAACAAAATATTCAAACATTCAGGAGCATAATTGATTCCCCCCAGTCAATTATGGGGAGTAATAATCCAAGAAAAAAACGCAGATTTATTTTTACGTCTACTTTATTGAATGTAACATTATATTTATTATATTTAAACATCACATATTTTATAATGTGAATCAATCAATCAGTTTTTTATTTATTTTAAATAAGCCTCTGTGTTTTCCCACTGGTCACAATTGTGATCACTTACATATTTATGTGTCCTGTGATCATGATCTATGAGACAGGGCGATCTTAATTAATAATAGGCTTTTTTTTATGGAGCTTTGGAACAGACGATAGGCTTGTTCGACTTGAACCGGCGATGCACAGACCGGTCGGTTTATGACATTTAAGAGCAGACGGCTCCTTATGCTTTTGAATCGCTCTCGTGGTACTTTGATGGCATAAACCGATCGGTCTGTGCAGCGCCCGTTCAAGTCGAACAAGCCTATCATCTTTCAGAGAGGCAAACTGGAATTAAACAGCTCTGGTCATGTGACTTTATACCAGACATGTAAAAATGTTCACACAAAGTATAGACAGTCTGCGTCTTCCATTTATAGTCGACCATTCTGTGTAAAAACATCAACAAATCCCAGTAAATTTTGTTAACCCCAGTTTGTTTACAAATGTTACTGGTTGGATTATCCCACCAAAAACATTTGTGACCAAAATGTACTAAAAAGAGTTGATGTGTTTTACACACTGTTTTGAACTATAAATGAAAATGAGACTTGATTTGTGACCGTTTTTACTACTCATATGAACAGATTGTAATCCCTCCATGACTTTATATAAATAAAAGACTCTATAAAATGATGTTTTTTTAAACTTATTTCTGTTATTCACAATTCCTTTAATGTCTTCTTTATATTTTGTTACAGGTGGGCCCAGAAAAGGAGGTGCAGACTGTTAAAGAAAACTTAGCAAAGAGTAAAGATCCAGTTGTAGGCCAAATGATAATGACAGACCGAGTCATCCTTCCTCAATGTGGACGCCTCCATGGCGTGAAGTACACCAGCTGGTCACCATTAGGCTGCGACAAATACGGACGCTGTCTTCTTGCTTTCTTAACACTGGACAATCGTCTCACAATCCACAGCAGTCATTTGCGTTTGCAGTGGATGAATCTCATGGACCTTACAGAACTTTATGGAGAAATGTTAAAATCCAGAAACTACTCTGCTCAGAGCGGTGGCTCACCTCCGAGCTCCATTAAAGACTTGGATGAACTGCAACGGCGGTATAGCATGCAGACGCCAATGCGCATGGAGTGGTCTGGTCTGTGCAATATGCAGAAAGTTCAGACCGATAATGCATGTAAAGATGTTAGCACTGTGCTTCTGGCTGTACTTATGGAGAATGGAGATGTGGTGGTGTGGCAGTTCAGCTTGCCACTGCAGGGAAAGGATTCGGTGGTGTCTTGCAACACCATCAAATCTGGAGTGTCTTCGCCAAGTGTGCTCACCTGGTGGGAATATGAGCATAGTGGGCGGAAAATGAGCGGACTTATCGTCGGCAGCTCAGTTGGACCTGTAAAGATCCTTCCAGTCAACCTCAAGGCAGTGAAGGGTTACTTCACCCTCAGGCAACCTGTTGTTTTGTGGCAGGATAAGGACCAGATACCCGTCCACAACATCAAATGCATTACGCTCTTCCATCCACACCAGAAATGCAACTGCAGCCTAGTGATTGCTGCACGAGGTCCTTATGTATTCTGGTGCTTGTTGCTGATCTCCAAAGCCGGTCTCAACATTCACAATTCACATGTCACAGGTCTTCATTCCACCTGTATCATATCCATGACAGTCAGTCATAACAACGGGACCATTTTCACCTGCTCACTAGATGGTAAGGTAAAGAAGCTCAGGGCTGTTTTCACGGATGTTGCTGTTGAGTTTAAACAAGAGGAGATTGTTCTGCCAGAGGGAGTAGCAGGTCGACGGATACATGGCATATGCGTCAGTCCAAACGGTGCCTACTTGTCTCTCATCTCGAATGAGGGCATGATCAATGGGCTCCACCCCGTCAATCGCACCTACCAGGTGCAGTTTATCACCCTTAAGACTCCAGATGAAGCGGCTGCTGAGCTGCTCGAGTCTCAGATGCACAATCTCTTCAGAAAGACCGACTTGCTGGACTTGCTTCGATGGCGGATACTGAAGGACAAAAGCATCCCTTCGGTTCTCCAGAACAATCTAGACGAAAAGCTCCAAACCTCAGGGTCCACCTATTTATGGCGTTTGAAGCTTTTCCTCCTCAGAGCGCTCTACAAGTCCATGCAGAAAAGCCCTTCGGAGGCCCTGTGGCGGCCGACCCATAGGGATAGTAAAGTGTTTGTTGTGGATGAGGATGCAGGTGGAGGTGATGAAGGCGAGATGGCGGAGATCTCTGCTTTAGAGGAGCTCAGGCAGGGGGATGCCGAAAGGCAGTCCAGTGAGGAACAAATGAGGGAAATCGGCAGCAGGGTCGAGGAGGTGGAGTCCCAACTGATTCGTGAGAACATGAAGAAGGTGCTGGGTGAGGTATACCTGCACACCTGTGTCACTCAGAACACATGTATACCTACCAAAGGGGTGTGCGACTTCCTCACAAATGACCCTGCAAATGAAGACCGTGCGGCTAAGGTACGAATATAGTTGCTTTATGCACTAGCGGTCAAACATTTGGGACAATTAAGATTTTTAAATGTTTTTGAAAGAAGTCTCTTGTGCTTACCAAGGCTGCATTTATTTGATCAATACAGTAAAAACAGTAATATTGTGAAATATTATTATAATCTATAATAATATTCTAAATACTGTTTTCAATTTCAATACATTTTTAAATGTCTTTGCTTCAGTCTTCACTGTTTTTTGTACTGTACTGTATCTCTGTATTTTTGATCAAATAAATTCAGCCCTGGTGCTCATAAGAGACTTTTTTCAAAAACATGAAAACATTTATTTTATTCAAAATGATTCCAAACTTTTGGAAGCCTTTTTGCATTTAAGGTCGAAACTGAATGATCAAGGTGTAAAAATGTGGGCGTTATTGTGCTCGCTTTAATTGGTAAATAAAAATATATGTGCAATGAATGAACTCCTGTGCTTTTTCGAAATACACCATAAAAGTATATTACCCTGTATGTCAATTTTTTTTTTTTTTTCCTATTTGATGTGTGACCTTCACAGGTGCTGATAGGTCATATCATGAATAAGATGAACAAACAGACATTTCCAGAGCACTGCAGCCTCTGTAAAGAAGTTCTGCCTTTCACGGACTGCAAACGGGCAGAGTGTAAAAATGGGCACATATGGCTAAGGTATGTAACCATAAATATGTTGTGATATTTATGTCATGTTATTATAAAATCCTAACTTTTTACAGCTGGTTCCATAGCTCTTAAAGGAATAGTTCACTTAAAAATTTAAATTAGTTCATCATTTATTCACCCTCAAGTTGTTTCAAACCTGTATGAATTTCTTTCTTCTGCTGAACACCAAGGAAGATATTTTGAAGAATGTTTGTAACCGGACAGTTGATGGACCCCATTGACTTCTAAAGTAGGAAAAAAATACAACGTAAGTCAATGGGGTACATCAACTGTTTGGTTACCGACATTCTTCAAAATATCTTTTTTGTGTTCAGCAGAACAACTTGAGGGTGAGTAAATGATGACAGAATTTTATTTTTAAGTGAACTATTCCTTTAAGCTATATTTTGCAGTGCTAGTTAAAGTGAAACTCTTCTTGGGTCAAATCCGACAGATTGCACACTTTGATGAACAGATTAATTTGTGTAATTTTAGGTATTATTCATATTCTGCTCTTAATCCTTATGAATACCAGATTGTAAAGCCCAAACAAGAGCCTAGAAGACTACAAATACTTTGTAGGTCTAGATTAACGTGCCATGTACAGACATAAAAAGGGTGGAAATTTCACGAGTGGTATAAAATCGCCTTTTTCGCATTGGACTATACAGTATGTAGCTGTTAAACAGGTTTCGAGTAGATTTGACCCACTTTCAAGCCCCTTGTGTGACATTTCATCCATCGGCATGACTGAAAGGAGATTACTGCCCCTAATGGCCTATCAGGGAAATAGTTGCTTCATTGCTGTCATTCTGATCTCTGCCAAGTACTGATCTAAACCTCCCTCTGCCGTTTCTGTTCATGTGTCTTACTGTCTATTTCCCTCTTTCTTTCTTTCCTTCTTCCTCCCTAAGGTGTGCGCTGTCATATCAGGCCTGTCAGGGTGTGACATACCGCCGCTGTCTATTGCAGGACAGTATTGCCTCAGTAGCAGAGCCCGAGGGTGAGCCATAATGCTGTATCATATCTCCATTCAGAACCACATCGCACCACACACTTACACTTTTACTTGCACACACACAAAACAAGAACTCTGCTGCCCCACAGCAGTGCAAGCTTAGGATGTCAAATGTACTGGTACTCCGGTACCAAGTCGATACGAAAATGGAATGTTAATAGTATGTCTTCTTTTTTGCATTTGTACCAACTCTATTCTGACTGGCAGGTGGCCGGTTTCAAACAATCACGTGTACTTTTTGGTCAAAATGCCCATCTTGGTGAGGCATTAATATAAAAAAAAGTGAATATAAAAAGTAGTGCTGGGCAACTATTAATCGCATGCAAAATAAAAGTTTGTGTTTACATATTGTGTATAATTATTTTGTATATATAAATACACATATGTAATTAATATAAAGTATTTATACATTATTTATATTATATATAAAAAGCAATTTTTTCTTAAATATATACATGCATATGTGTATTTATATATACAAAGTAAGTATACGCTGTACACATATTATGTAAACACAAACTTTTATTTTGGATGCGATTAATCGTTGCCCAGCACTAGTAAAAAGGCTAGACAAAAATGTCTCAAAAAATTGGATTTATGCACTTGGCCTTGTAGTTTAATACTGATCAGATAACAGTATTAAGAAAAAAAAATCTATTACTTTTTACTTGAGTAATTACTTGGAAAAGCTTTTTTAAATGAATGTTTTTTGCTGTTTTTTCAGCAAATCTATTACTGACATTTTGCTAGCTTGACAAGTTGACAATCTTGTTGCATTGTAGCGTTTTCCAAATGCATTGTAGCGTTTTCCAAATGCATCATATTGCAGAACATGGGGAATGATAGACTATGTAGAAAACCACCTTAATTTGACGTACATGTAAATGATAATGCATAATAACAGCAAACTTCTCACCTTTTCAGATTCAGACTGGATCAAGAAAATACTCCAAGGTCCCTGCATCTTTTGTGACTCCCCTTTCTACTAAAGCAGTGAGGCTAAAGATGACAAAAAAAAAAACAGTTGAGTACTGGATTTCTTTCGTGGCCTACATCCCACATAAATGACTAAAATGCCTTTTTTTTTACTTGAAAGAGAAAGTCTATAAAATAGTCACCAATTATTTTGTAATATAAGACATTTTCCTATTAACATTAATTCCTATTATTTAAAGCCAGGCTTTAGCTAAAAAGAGATGTGTAATTTTTCATTTTCATGAAAACTGTGACTATGTGTTAATAAATTATTCTATTGTATATATTTGCTGCATATTTTTAATTTGTTAATATTATGCTGCATTGACATCCTACTTTGGCATTAAAAATGCATGCTGCTCTTGTGGCTGATTTTAATTGGTTTAAATAAATCCATTTCCTAATTGGCTTTGGGAACATTTCTATGTATCCGCAAACACCAACTCCCCCATCTCCAAATAATGACTTTTCTTTGGCCTGAAGGAAGAGAAGACGACTGTACAAGGAAATGGAAAAACAGGGAGACAGAGAGAAAACTGTTTTAAAACTGAACCAGCCCCTCCAAAGGGCCAAACTCTAATGAGATACAACAGTAATGAGGAATGGATCCCAGCCGCATATGTGATACCCATTTTAATTAAGATAGCGAGCTTGAGTGCATATTGTTAAATAAAGTTAGCCCCTTTTTTTGTGGGTCGCAGGGAAGACACATGCAGGCTGTGTACTCTGACGTCCCATGTTGCTAACATATAGGGGTCAATGGTGTTCAAAGATGGACTTGGGCTAGTTGGACCCTCAGAATGCTCTCCGCCATGTCCGATCTTATCGACGTTGTCGCCTTGCCCTGCGATCTCTCTAGTGTCACTGAAGATGATAGCTCGCCTCAGGGCTAGTCGGCAGCCCTGTCTTAGGTTTCGGATGGTATCCTGAGATAAAGATGGCCTGATAATTACACACAATTCCACTCCCCATCTCTCATTCGGTATTATTGAAAGCTTTCAGTGCTGTCAGAGGCCTTAAAAGTAAAGTAATCAGAGTGTTTATTTAGTTGTTCTAGGTTTTATTATTCATAGAGGGCCTCCTTCATTACAATGCGTTCTGAAATGTTGCCATATAATTGCAATTGGTATTGCAACATGTAAGGGGTGTGTGATTATGAGGTAATAATGTGCTTTATGTATTAATCAAAGAGCGACTAGAACACAAAGGCAGTGCTCAGAACCTCAAATGCCATCTGCTGCATGTCACGGCAAATTTGTTCACTGACATATTGCGATAAGCATCTAATAACATGAATTTGAAAGCTGTTTTTAAATGATGTACTAGGAAAATGAAAAGATATTTGGATTTCAATTGTACACATAATATACAGTGCATATTAATAGTCGCAGGTGCTAAATGTCACAGATTAGATTATAACTGCAAACGTGATTGAAATTCCAACTTTTTTCCCCTCTGCCGTGTATTTTCTTTCCTTGATATTAGATTGTCAAATGGATCTTGGCCTTTTGGTTTGATGGCTAGCTTTGTTGATAGGTGGAGACTTCTCCTGTTGAAGAGGTTTGCTCTGTTTGGCAGAACCTCCTACTTCTTTAATATAACGATCTGTCAAAAAACATTTCTATAATAATTACGGCCCCCTCCTCTTTCCTCTTTGTGTGTGCTCTTTCAAGACTTCAAAAGGAGGTTTCGTTCTTTTCTCTGTATGAAATATTCATAATTTCTGTGTTCGTGGCTTTGTGCTTTAAACAGATAACAGACAGATTTTATATTATTTAATCTCATTTTCTTTTGGTAGTTAACATATTTTGATATACATCACCTTTCGTTAAACGCCTAATTTGTTGAGCCCAAACAAAACGCTAAAAGTCATTCGCTCTCGCACTGAAGCTTTTCTTTTTCTGCAAAAAAATTTTCAGTTTTATTTATGGACCTTTTTGTGCTTGAAGTTATTCTTGTTTTACAACCAAAAAGTATGTGTAAATTTGATTTGTTACTAAAGTCACTGTATTTAATGTACAGAATTCCAGAGCTGTTCGTGTACATAGTTATAATAAACTAGATTTTTACAGTTCAAATCCTTGTTTCTCTTTCATGTGTACATATATATAAATAAACTTTTGGAATATGTTTGAGTTTTTTTCTACATTTTTCAGCATATCTGATGATAATTAGATGTTATCTGTTCAACTATATATGGTTTGTGAATGTTTGCATAACACTGTACCAAAATATAATTGCACTAATGCATTTTTTCATTCTGACCTTTTTATTATATTTATTCATTTATTTAGAAAAGAATATATTTGCAATTATGCATAAATAACTATTGTGATTTATATATATATGTATATATATATATATATATATATATATATTTTTTTTTTTTTACATTTTATGGTTTAAGTAGCAAACGTGAAACTCACTCAGATTTAGTTTGTAGGAGTTACAAGTGAATAAATGCATGAATTACTTGAAATATTAATTTAAGGAGAAATATTTTTTTCACAAAAAAGGCAAAGCAAAAATAGACCAATAGAGCATAATTTATAAAACACAGGCTTATAAATTTGTTTGGTATGTTTAAAATAATGTGTATATATATATATATATATATATATATATAGGTCTGACTATAGGCCCAAAAATAATTTGTGTTCATTAGCATTTCTCTTAGCAATGTTTTCTGACACCAAAAAGAAGTTTCACAATATAATCTGCATGAAAATATGCATATACATGTATATGTATGTGTGATTATGAGTCATACTGGGGGAAAAGAAAATAGCTTCTAAAGCAGTAGCTTTTCTGATGTGGCTTCACCTCCGTAGTGTATATACATCAATTTTCCCATCTGAATATATTTCATCTCAAGTATGCTTTGTAGAAGTGTTCCCTCAGACTTCAGTAATTCATCAGTAATTAAGTCTGTCTGGGGGCCGTCTAGGGACCCCTGGTTTTTCCTGTAGACTCTGAAATCAGGCTGTTAACACGGCCCTTTAACGGGTACATGGACCCGCTGGGATGGAATCAGTGACCCGTGACTGGCTGATATGAGCGTATGAGAGAGTGTGAGATGTCAATAGTCAGTCTTTCTGCTTGTTCTGCGGTGTGGAGTAGCTCAGGTGGAACTAATGCAGAACCTCACGAAGGCTGTGACCAGAGCTCTGCTTTACTGCAACATTAATTAAATTCATTCGCTACACACTGAACACACAACCATGGATAAGCGGAAGTGCCAGGGGAGTGTGTGTCTATATATTAATGTCCCTATATATATATTTATGTTCCTGTGTGTAATGTGATGATTAAAAAAATATAGAAGGATGAAAGTTGCCAGATTGTTCGACAGATTTGCAAATACGCAAGAAAAAAAGTCCTCTTAAATCTTCAGAATTTTACATTAGCAACTTTAAAAAAAGTGAAATGAAAACTGACAATAACAGCACAGCAGAAAATGTTTTAGCACATGGCACTTGCATCATGCACCTGCACAGCTCTACACTGAAACTAATATAATAGTTCAGATCTACATACGTAAGTAATTCTGTTAAATCCAATGATGTCACGGTATATGGATCCAGTGTCTCTCTCTAGTCTCATGCTTTGTTGTTTACATGTGTGTGAGTGGGTGTGTCCGGATCGTCACAGTCAATCAGCATCCAGCTGCGATCACTCTCCATTACCAGCTGCTACTCATCTCACTTCCTATAAATACTTACCACTTTCTCACTTCCATTGTCAGATCGTTGTATGAAGTCTTCGTGTTACCTGTTCCTGTGCTTCGTGTCCCGTCTCGAGTTCCTGTTTTCTTCGTGTTGGATTTGTTCGTGTCTGGATTTCGTCGTCACCCTTCAGAGCACCCTGCACTTCATCCATCACTCTGTGTCTGACCACCGAAGTCCCTGCGCCATCGCCTGCATCACCTGGACTATTCATCATCATCATCATCTTTATTTACACTCAATAAAGAGTTTTACTTGCATCTTGTATCCTTTTATATTTACGTAACAGAACGATCTGACCAAGTATGGATACAGCAAGTAAACCAGCGCTGACCATGGAGGACTCTTTAAGTAAAAGTATGACTCGTCTGGACATCCAAGAGGAAAATTTAAACGATACTGGTCGCGCTGTTCAGGCGTTAGTGGCGCAGGTGTCCGAGCTCACTCGGCAGATCCAACAGCTACGAGCTCCCACTGCGCCGCCCACACCGGCCGTTCCTCCCACACCATCGGAGAACCCATCCCAGTCGGAGCCACGCCTACCTACCCCAGAGCATTATTCAGGTGATCCAAGATTTTGCAGAGCCTTTTTAACCCGGTGCTCCATGCATTTTTTGCTCCAGCCTCAGACTTTCCGGACTGAGCGTTCCAAGGTCGCCTTTGTGCTAGCCCTCCTGACTGGGAAAGCGGCATTATGGGGAACGGCCGTGTGGGAGAACGACGATCCATGCTGCACCTCATTCCAGGAGCTCTCCGCTGAGATGAAAAGAGTTTTCGACCGGACGGCCGGCGGAAGAGAAGCTGCAAGAATGCTGGCTGAGTTACGTCAAGGAGAAGGATCTGTGTCGGACTTTTCAGTCGAGTTCCGGACCCTGGCAGCGGAGAGCAAATGGAATGAGGAGGCGCAGTGGGACATGTTCCTGCATGGGCTGGGTGACCGCGTCCAAAGAGAAATCTACGCTTTGGACTTGCCCCAGTCTCTTAATGAACTCATCGCTTTAGCTCTCAGAGTTGACGCCGACTGTCCCGAGTTGGTGGCCACGCCCTGAGTAGACGCCCTCTGGCAGGAGCTGAGGGGGCACGAGTTGGAGGCGGGGACGTGGTCAGCCCCGTCAACGATCACGAGCCCATGCAGGTGGGTTGAGCTCGGCTTTCCCGGGAGGAGAGGGAAAGGCGGAGGTCCCAGGGCCTTTGCCTGTCCTGTGGTGGAACCGGACACTATGCTTACAACTGTCCGGTAAAAGGGGCAAGCCCGATAGTAAGTATGAGGCTACTATCGGGTGGGATCTCCGCCGAGAAGACCTCATCAACATCTACCCTCCTTCCGGTAAGACTGAGGTGGTCAACACTCACACACGACTGTCGAGCACTCTTGGACTCCGGAGCAGAAGGGAAATTCATGGATCACTCATTCGCACGTCAATTCAAGATTCCCCTCAAGACTCTCACACATCAGATTGCTGTACACGCACTTAATGGACAAACACTTCCCAACATCACGCTTGCCACAGAAGACATCACCCTCACCACATCAGGCAACCACACTGAGATCATCTCCCTCTATATCCTGAACACCCCCCTTGCACCCATTGTCCTCGGTCATCCTTGGCTCACTCTGCACAACCATAAAGTGGACTGGCAACTCAAGTCTGTGTCTTCATGGAGTAATCAGGGTCATAAGTCTTGTCTTGTGTCTGCCTGTCCGTCTGTTTCTGTCCCTGTGCTGCAGGAGGAGGCAGTGGATCTATCTAACGTGCCCGCGGAGTATCTGGACCTGAGGGAGGTGTTCAGTAAGTCTCGGGCTGCTTCTCTCCCTCCGCACCGCCCCTATGACTGTGCCGTAGACTCATTACCAGGTACGGCTCCGCCCGGGCAAGTTATATTCGCTCTCTACACCTGAGAGGGAGGCCATGGAGAAATATATTTCTGATTCTTTAGCAACAGGGTTCATCCGCCCTTCCTCTTCTCCAGCGGGGGCGGGGTTCTTTTTTGTGGGGAAGAAGGACGGGTCTCTGCGACCTTGTATTGACTACAGGGGGTTGAACAACATCACGGTAAAGAATACTTATCCTTTGCCGCTGATGTCTTCAGCCTTCGAGAGGTTGCAGGGAGCGACCATCTTCACAAAATTGGATTTACGTAATGCCTATCATTTGGTCCGCATCAGGGATCGGGATGAGTGGAAGACCGCGTTTAACACCCCCAGGGGACACTTAGAATATTTGGTTATGCCTTTCGGGCTTTCCAACAGTCCAGCGGTCTTCCAGGCACTCGTCAATGACGTGCTGCGAGATATGATAGATCAGTTCATTTATGTCTACCTGGACGACATCCTGATTTTTTTTCTTCTTCTCTCCAGGAACACGTGCAGCACGTCCGACGAGTGCTTCAGAGGTTGCTAGAGAATGGGCTTTTTGTCAAGGCGGAGAAATGCGATTTTCATGCACAGTCTGTTCCATTCCTAGGATACATTGTGTCGGTTGAGGGAATGCGCATGGATCCTGAGAAGATCAAGCCTGTGGTAGAGTGGCCAAGTCCAGAGTCTCGTAAGACCCTACTGAGATTTCTGGGGTTCGCCAATTTCTACAGACGTTTTATTCGTAATTTCAGCCAACTAGCCGCACCTCTGACCGCATTGACCTCCCCCAGAATGACATTCAGGTGGTCAGACGCAGCCGAGGCTGCATTTACTAAACTGAAAGGTTGCTTCGTTTCAGCCCCCATTCTGACAACCCCTGATCCTTTACGTCAGTTCGTGGTGGAGGTCGACGCGTCAGAGGTGGGGGTAGGAGCAGTGTTATCCCAGCGCTCTCTTTCAGACGACAGAATGCATCCTTGCGCGTTTTTGTCTCACCGTCTATCCCCTGCCGAACGCTATTATGACATTGGAAACAGAGAGTTGTTGGCAGTCAAGTTAGCATTGGAAGAGTGGCGTCACTGGTTAGAAGGGTCTGGGGTACCTTTTATCGTTTGGACCGATCACAAGAACTTGGAATACATTCGGACTGCTAAAAGGTTAAACTTCAGGCAGGCTCGGTGGGCACTTTTTTTCGGTCGTTTTGATTTTACTCTTTCGTACCGCCCGGGTTCAAAGAACATCAAACCCGATTCTTTATCGCGCATTTTTGATCGTTCTGAACGCCCGTCTACTCCCGAGTGCATTTTACCGGAGAATCTATTCATCTCCACACTCGTATGGGAGGTCGAATCGAAGGTCAAGAAGGCCTTAGAAGGGGTAACGCCCCCGGTCGGTTGCCCACCGAATCGTTTATTTGTGCCTGAGGGTCTGAGGTCCAGCGTTATTCAGTGGGGGCATTCTTCCAATGTGGCTTGTCATCCAGGAGTTAATCGCACTAGGTTTAGTCAAACAACGGTTCTGGTGGCCGCTCATGGCTCGTGACATTCACAGTTTTGTTTTGGCTTGTTTGTGCCACTGGTAAGACTTCCAATCGACCCCCAGATGGGTTACTCCAACGGCTGCCAGTCCCTTCGAGACCCTGGTCCCATATCGCTCTAGATTTTGTTACCGCCCTCCCAGGGTCATACGGTAGTTTTGACCGTAGTGGACTGGTTCTCAAAGGTGGCTCATTTCATTCCCTTGCCCAAATTACCCTCAGCCAAGGAGACAGCGGTGATTGTCGTTGACCACGTCTTTCAGTTACATGGGCTCCCGACAGACGTGGTTTCTGACAGGGGACCCCAGTTTGTGTCCAAATTTTGGCAAGAATTTGTCTGTCCTCAGGGTTCCACCCCCAGAGCAATGGCCAAACTGAGAGAGCCAACCAGGATTTGGAGAGAACGTTACGATGTTTGGTTTCCAAGAACCCTTCCTCATGGAGTCAACAACTTTCTATGGTGGAGTACGCCAACAACACGTTGCCAGTGTCCTCCACGGGCCTATCTCCGTTTGAGTGTAGTGTAGGTTACCAGCCACCAATTTCTCCTAGTCTGGAATCCGAGGTCGCGGTCCCCTCTGCTCACGCCTTCATCCATCGGTGTCACCGCACTTGGACTAGAGCCCGTGAGACTCTTCTCCACATGGGGTTGCGCACTAAGGCCAAAGCCGATCGCCACCGGTCTTGGCCCTCCACTTACCACTTCCTCACTTCCATTGTCAGATCGTTGTATGAAGTCTTCATGTTACCTGTTCCTGTGCTTCGTGTCCCGTCTCGAGTTCCTGTGTTCCGGTTTTCTTCGTGTTGGATTTGTTCGTGTCTGGATTTCGTCGTCACCCTTCAGAGCACCCTGCACTTCATCCATCACTCTGTGTCTGACCACCGAAGTCCCTGCGCCATCGCCTGCATCACCTGGACTATTCATCATCATCATCATCTTTATTTACACTCAATAAAGAGTTTTACTTGCATCTTGTATCCTTGTATATTTACGTAACAAATGATCATAAAAAAATGATCAAATTATAAATGTCTAATAATCATCCAGTGGCAAAGCCACATCTGATCCTGTCTGAGTGTGGGTGTTATATGTCAGACTCAAAAGGCTTACATAAAAAGAGCTCTGTTTTATTGAATAAAAGCCATGAAAGAACAGCCATTGGGCGTTTGCATTTCACACCATTTCGGCGGCTCACTTCCCCTCTGAAGATTCTCCCACTCTTTCCAAATCCTTTCATGTTGGCTTTCACCACAGAGACACAAAGAAGCCTTCATTTTGAAGACTGCTTAAAAATACTGTACGTCTCCCAAAGATCAGAAAATGTCAAGATTAACCTGCCCTGCACAGAAGTCCCAGAAATGGTCGAAATGAGCAATCAAAACGGCAGGAACTCGAGACTTAACGTGACATGACAATGGAAGCGGTTAGCAGTCAGTCATTCATATGTTTTCATGTTTAATCTGACAGGAGGAGGAAGCAGCCAGTCCAAATCTACAGCATGAGAGGAGCGCAGACAGATGGGACCCAGTCAGGATACAAACTCACGTGGATGCATTCAACTCCAACTCCAAGCATATGTCATTAGGACAGTTTCCGCATAAATTACCTGAATTTTCAAGCAACCTGCAGGTAGAGGATTAACAGCCCTTTAGATGTGATTTTAGCATCATAAAAAGGCCTTAAATATGATAATATGCTAAAAGTTAATAAATATTCTTGAGAATAAAATGCATAACTCAGTAGTGTGTCTCTAAAGAGGCACAGCAGCAGGTCGAAGAAATAACTTGTGAGTGAACTGTAAGTTCATTTGTCTCCACTTCAAGCAATGGTACAAAGCACTCGCTGCGAGGGAGTGAGTGTGTGCGTTTCGGTATATCGGCACTTGTAATTATTTCAGGGAAAGAGTATGAAGAATTTATAATGAGTATTTTTGTTTTTTAAAAAGAAATACCGGTAATAACTACTATGCAAAGCTATTGGAATGAATATTTATGACCTTTGCTATGAAATATTCATTAAGTCAGTGCAAAAAAAGAACACAAAGGGAGAAAATGGGGGAAAACGATGCGTGAGTTAGAAAAGTCATGGGAAGGGAGCCACTGCCTGGAATTCACAGGAAGAGCGACCGACAAAACCTTTGTATCGTATATCTGACATTTATTAACAAAAGCGCCAGCAACATCCTCCTGGTTTTTTTAACCAACCACCCCTTCATCCCCGAGGTGATGCGAGTTTCTTTCGTTCATATGATCCTCCCCTCTCTGTCGCTCTGGTTGTCTCACTCATCCCCAACCTCTCTCTCTCTCTCTTCCTCTCCATTCCATCTACTCAAATTAAGAAATTAATGAGGGATAGATTCTTTACCGACTGCCCCTGCAATGTTTACCACTGATGAAATTATAATGCTGCCTCAGCTGTATAATTTATAAGCCAATTAGAGGAAGTGTTACTTGATTTGATGGGGAGCCGACACACAAAGTACATTTAACTAATAGAGAGCAAGAGAGTAACGCGAGGAAAGAGATCCGGAGAGAGGGAGGGAGGACAGCTGAGGCTGACGAGTCCTTGCGCCACTCTAGGATTACGTGGCTAATTGCCCTGCTTTATCTGTCTGTCACGGATAGCCATGCATATTTCAGTGTTCCCAAAGACTTTGATTGTTTGCACTCATGTTGGACCTGTAACAAGCAGAGCAGTGGCCAACGTGGAGAGTAGTTAAAGACTGGCACCAGGAAGAGGTGGAAGAGGGAGGAGGGAAGCGAAGGGAAGGGTTCCGACTACAACTGAGAGATGAATATTAATGGAGAGTGAACGAACGAGAGCACCACCAGAGAGATGAATGCAAACAGAAGAACCGTCTGGTGTACTATAATTACAGCAAACTTAGGAGCAGCAGTTTGCTTTGTAGCCAAGACAAGTGCATTTGCTTGAAGTCTTTAAAAAAAAAGTTTAATCAGTGTTGTCTTGTTTCCCAGCAAATTTTCTGAAACATCTTTATAACATGATGAATTTACTTGAGAAGCAAAATTGATGATCTTTTTTCAGAGCATAAATATCAAATTAAGTTTATTTTTATGATTTATTGGATTATTATTTTAATCCGGAAAACCCCCAAAAATGGGATAAGAAATTACTTTAACTGAACTTAACTGGAACAGCTTTTTATTAATATCTAATGCAAACTTGTTTTACGTTTTAGATAAGTCTAAGGAAAACTAGAATAAAACAAAACAAATATAATAAGAAAGATAAAAATACTGTTGTTTACCTTACTGTTGATTCAATAAACATGAAGTTCACAGAACTTGTTACTTCTAAACAATCTTTAGCTGTTACACATAAATATTAAAATACACATTTTCCATAACTGGAGTTTATATGCCACACATACAGCACTGAGCAAGACTGGAGATTTCCAATGACAGAACAAAAAATACACAGTGGAATATGTTATCTATACATGACGAAGATCAGAAATATCATCCTGCAAATGTTTTCTTAGCTCAGCCACCCTGCCGGAGCGCTTCAGAGAGCTCGCAAAAGGACAGGCGTGCCGTTATCAGCCTCTGAAAACTGATCAGACATTTATGCAAAAGAGAGAAACTGGAGCGAAGGCATCCTCAATTATCTGATGAGGCAAGTTTACCTGAACGGCTCCCTTTTCTTTTCCTTTTTTGCCTGCGCGAGGATCAAATAGCAGCTCTTTACATAACAAAAGAGCTTCCTGCCTGACCTGCTTCGTTCAGCCTACTTTCTGATGCAGCTGGACTTTCCATAAGTAGAAGGACTTTTCTACTGTAAATTGCTGACTTATTCCAAAAAAAGAAATTTGTTCATTAAGATTCAGAGCTAATAGCACTACTGACATGCACAGACTATGCAAACCATTCCTGTTTGGGCCATTAAAACATAAAATCCATCATCAACCACACATGGTCCTATAAGAAGTTAAGAACACACCACAATTTTCGCCATATTTTAGCAGCTTAACAGTACAGAAAGACTTTTCCAGCCATCCAGTGCAACAGACCTTTTTTTCCCTCTCGGCTGAAGACCAATATGCTGCTTCACCAAACATGTTACTAATTCATCTCTTTTAAAGCCTGTGTAACTGGATAGCTGTTAATTAATATAGCTGTCAATGGTCTTCTCCTGGACCAGTGGTAACATTAGCTTGACCTGCTAGTCACACTAGGCCTCTATCTGCAGCTCAATTAAGCTAATGCTATGCAAAAAAGGTCTCCAGCCATTAGTTCTCACACCGGGGCCCATTAATAGCATAATTGGGCCATTCCAAAGGGCAATTAATATGGAAACACGCTATGATCTCTTCCCCATCGGATGCTTAAAATGCTCCTAATAATGCACAACAGCAGATTTGAGGGTCCGCAGGATGACATGGTTCTAAGATGCATCTCCCTCAAGAGCATGCCTTCCCACTGGCCTAGCAAGTTAAAGAACACAAAAACGCAACAACATAAATTCCACAACATGTTTTTCCTCTATACAGATGAAAACGTTATCAAAATTCACGGTTTTATGCTAGTGGAATGATCTCCGCTCTCTAATCCGGAATGCAGTCGTTTTCACAGATTCACGTTTTTGAAGTTTACACAGTGATGATAACGGTATCGCTTCCAAAATTCGTTTTCAAAAACTTGCACTTTGAAACCTACTTTAAAGTTTGCATTCTTAGGCCACCAAAACACTGTTGTCGTGTAAATGAACAGCCAGAACGCATTCCAAGTTTTCTGTTTTCAGTTGAAAACGGTGTTGTGTAAGATAATAACTAACTTTCTTCTAGAGCTGCTGAACAGCCAAAACTATCTTTGTTGCATTCATTTCCTATTATCACTATAAAGCTGCTTGGAAACAATATGTTTTGTAAAAAGCTCTATATAAATGAAGGTGACTTGACTTGACATGACAAAAAGGGAACTGAACACAATTTCTACAATTTGATGTGTCACTGCACAAATTTTACTTGCATGTTTAAATGAATTAAATTAAATTGATAATTATGGTCATTCAGATTTAATGATAGGCAGATGATAATGGTAACACTAGTACTAATACTAAGTGAAAATAGCAATCTTAGTGATAGATGCTATTAAGAACTAAGTACAAAATAGGGATAGCTGCTATTTACACTATAAAAATAGCGATAGATTCTATTTCCATTATGTAAAAATAGCAGTATTTTCTTTGCAATAAGTGTAAATAGTAGTTAGATGCTATTTATATACTTATAAATAGTGGCAGATACTAGTTGAACCTCAGTGTTGTTGTACATTAAGTGGTATGCAAAATTAAATAGTAAATTATTAAATTTAATAAAATTATTAAATTTAATAAATTATTAAATTTAATAAAATTATTAAATTTAATAAAATTATTAAATGGCTGCCTTTTTGGGACAATAAAGCCCTCCCTACACCTAACCCTAACTGTTAAACACTTTATTATTAAACAGATGTTAGACACTTTATTTCCACTTTTCGAATATTTTCTTAATTTTTTTTAAAAATAGATGCCTATCTGATAAGTGATGGGAAAAGGGAGTAGTCGATTTGTGTGAAAGCTTTCTACCATGCACCTTACCCCTACACTATTGCTACTGTTGACAATCCAGCGTCTTCCGCAATTTTTCCTGTCCCAACCAGACGTCAGTGGGCGGAGTTAGTGTAAATAGCCTCTGCCAACAAACAAGGTGGGCTATTTAACACTTAGTGTAAATAGACACTCCGTTAAGGATATTGTGTTTAATGATCAAAATGAAATCAAAGTTGATCCTATTTACTTTCTTAATAAACAATAGGTTATTGTACATTATTCATCATAGCATGTTATTCAAAAAATAAGTTAATAAATTAGAGCAACTTTTTACAATCCAATCAATTTTTTAAAGCATAACATCAACTCCTACATTTAGATCTCTTTAAATTTCCCGTCGACTCTAAATAAATAATTTTCTAGTGTGTCTGAAATTCCAAATATAAAAGATATGATAAGCTACACCAATGATCTAAACTGAAACAAACCTCAGGACATCAACATCAAAATCTCTTTGTACTTGAATTTTGAGTGTTTTCTGATTAAACCTATAGATTTATCTGACTTCCTATCCAAGTTTTATTCCAGTCCAAATCAGCACAAGTATTGACTGACTGCTTTTCATCCTTCTTATGGAAACTGCCTG
Organism: Meda fulgida; assembly: GCA_030578275.1. NCBI lineage: Eukaryota > Metazoa > Chordata > Actinopteri > Cypriniformes > Leuciscidae > Meda > Meda fulgida. Next base: position 10,416,875 of record CM060636.1, on the reverse strand, counting down.
TGTTTGTATGTGTATGCGTGTGTGCACGTAAAAAGCTCTGTGGGAATTTTAACAGTCGAGCCCCGCTAAATCTTCCTGTTTCTACAGCAGAATGTCGATAAAATAAATATCCTGTGTGTTTCTTTTCTCTCCTCCAATGCCCACCCAAACGTCCTCAACCAGCGGGGCAGAGAATCTCACTCACACCTCAGGCAATCTTTAATATAATCCCTGTTTTTTCCCAGTAAATGGCCAAGATCTCAGGTGTGGCTTTTAAACAGGCAGAGAAAAACTAATGTTAACATATGCTGTGAGTGCCAATAGCTCAGGCTCCAGCATCGACCAGCACGGTGTGTGATTAGGGTAGTGAAGCTAAGCTGATCCCAGACACCGATCGATCTTGTACACTTTCAATATGGATGCAACCCTGCTCACAGCGGCCACGTCTAGCTCCTTACATTGATTTTTTCCTCAATTATATAATGGTTGCTCTGTCCAGGATTTGAGCTAAATCACACACATTGAAGGGCTGGCATCTCTCAAAGTTAAGCTTTTTTTCCCCCTTCTCATTTCTAATTGTATTTTATTACCAATGTTTGTCAATCTCTCCAGAAATCTCTCTGTGAGCGTGTGTGCATAACCGCCCGTTTACTACAATTTTATTAAACACAAATGTGTGTGGTTGCTCTATTTAAGCCCCTGCCATCTGAAGCATCATGGACAGATTTATGTATGTTTCTTGCGATTTTTTTTTTTTTTTAAAGGACTATAGGGATATTAATAAACCACAACAGTAACCACTCACTTTTGTAGCAGCTATGGTTTCCGGAAGCATCTTTCCCATTCTTTTTCTCCATAGGGATTTGAAAAATAATTGTCAACCAGTTCTTAGAGACATATTACGAATGACAAACATTAAAAATTTTGATCTGAAGCAACAAGGTATTTGAAAACTGGAAAAAGATAAAGACTTCTCTTAAAAACATCAGTTTAAGAATAGAAAGAACCCTACAAACAAATCAGTGATGTTTTGCATTGTTCGAACATGGTACAATATACAAATATTGACTGTTGTCATTGATTATGTGAAAAACTATAAAGTTTATTGCTCTTTTGCTGCATTTTCTATAGCAATGACCTCTCTGACTGGTGGATTTTAAGTAGTGTGGTTTTCTAACACACACTTTATGATATGACACACTGACTTGTAGCTTCTACAGAACCATGTATCATTGCCAACTAATCTCTTGGTAAAATCTCTATAGAGAAACTGATTTCTATGTCCAGAACCAAAATGTTGATGGATGTGAGGAAGTGAAATGATGAATGGTATTGGGAAATTATACAGGCTGACTTAAACCTGTCTAGTTCAAATGTGCCTGTTCAAATGTGTACACACATGCACTGCTCACTCATTATGTATACTATTAATGCTGTATAACAGCACTGTAGTGTCACCTTCTACAGTACAGGCACAGAAAAAGAGGGTACCGGGGTCATTTTGGTAACACTAAGCCACGCAATTGTATATGGGCCAGTGTGTATGTACAAATGCACGTGAGCTATACTGCACATGTAAGGTGAGTCCCAGCATAGCTGAAGGGGACCAGTGTTCACGTTTAGCTGATGGTTTGTGCAAAAAGCATACAGTAGAAAGTTTCTTCCTCTTTTATAAATGCCACAAAAAACACAACTTCTTAATAGTGACCAAAAAACAATGAGCCGACCAAGACCTCCTGCTATCAGACAAACCAGCTTAATTAACAATCCAGTTTGATCCAAAGACCCACAGACCCAGTTCACTGACGCACTGACCAACAAGTCCAGTTCAAGCACACAATCTCGACCCCATTTCAGTTCACACAACGTTCTTCAGGTAGAGGAACAAGATTATCATCCCGTGCCATCAGACACCCTTGAGCCGAGAGGAGAGGGAGCAGGTCAGGGTGTAATCGGAGTGGAGATGTTAATCTACCCATGTGGGTATTGGGAGGATAATTGTTGCAATGCTCAGCTCAGGTGATTGATGCCACTGATCTGGAGAAGTTAAGCCAAGATTTACAATCGTGATGCTCTGCCTTCTCTCTCTCTCTCTTGCTCAATCTTCCTTTGATTCTTTCCGCTTCCTGCTTTCAAACTCTCCTTCCTTTTGCCTTTCATGCACTCTCCATGTTTGTGTCAGCCCTTTCAAGCCTCCCTAACTCTCTCTCTTTCTCCCCCGGGGTAAGTATGAATATTCTCTGGCACGTCTATACCAGAGACAGTGCGGGGCCGGGGGAAGGGTCCGCGGAATGGCTTTAGCTGGAGTAATGAGGACTAATCCCCCGCTGACTGGGTCCTGTTTAAACAGCTCCTGCCTGAGCCACCCAGTAATAGAGTAATTAACCTCTGTGCCCTCTCCTGCCCACCTGCACCGTGCCACTACACTCCACTTTACTTACTATGCCAGACAATCCGTCCTTTCCATTTGGCCCTCCAATTGCCACAAACAAGAAAAGGGAGAGGGAGATGGAGAACAGAAGGTGGGAGAGATAGGAAGTATGACTAGAACAAAACAACACAACATGATCGTCTAAAAGACTAGAAGTTACTAAAATGAGTCAGGAAACTACTCAAACAGGCGTCAAGTTGGCAACGCTATTGGTCCATAAGATACAACCTGTATGGAAGTGAAAATTCACCCAAAAATGAAAAACATCATTTACTCACCTTCATGTTGCTCCAAACCTGTACGACTGACATTCTTCAGTGGAACAAAATGTCTATCTATGCCTTTAAATGAAAGTGGAATCTGATTGGTCAATCAATAATTTAATTAATCAGATAGATAGATAGATAGATAGATAGATAGATATCTTCCACTTTTATTTATCTATCTATCAATCTATCTATCTATCAATCTATCTATCTATCTATCTATCTGCATTTATTTGATCTACAATACAGTAAAAACAGTAAAATTGTATGATATTATTAAAACAATAAAACAACTGTTTTCTATTTTAACATATTGTAAAATATAATTTATTATCGTGATGGAAAAGCTGAATATTCAGCATCATTACTCCTGTACACTAATCCTGTAAACATGATCCTTCAGAAATCATTCTAAAATGCTGATTTGGTGCTCAAGAAAAAATTATTATCATCAAAGTTAAGTTGGTCTGCTTGATATTTACGATACATTTTTCAGGATTCTTTGATGTAAAGAACGTTCAAAACAACAGCATTTATTTGAAATATAAATCTTTTATAAATGTCCTTATTGTCTTTGATAAATTTAATGTGCCCTTGCTGAATAAAATTATTTTTTATTAATTAATATCAGATTGTCAGCCTATTATAAAAAAAACATTTTCTTCCGTCTAAATACTTTCTAAATACTTTCTTTGTTATCATTTACTCACCTTCATCCCATTCCAAGCCTGTATAACAACTTAATTGCTTCTTTGGAACACACATAAAAATATATTTTAAAATACTTAACGTTCATTGTATTGACATAAAAAATATTTAACACATCCTTATTTTGTGTTCAAATGAAAGTAAGAAAAAGAAAGACTGATTGCAAACTGCACAATACAAGGAATCATTGATGTATGTTGGCTCACTAAGCTGTATGTTTGGATGAGTTACACCATTTGTGTAAAGGCCTATGCCCTATTGGTAGTATGGGCATAGGCCTATTGGTTATTATTATAAATGCAATGTAAAATGAATTTTTGTTCATGGACAAAACACTCCTTACTGCTTTTCCCCTTTTATTTCTACTTCTGTTCTGGGGGACAAACGAAGTTCGATTGATGAAGGCGTATTAAGCGCACAGTCTGTCTCTTGTCAGGACAATCCGTTCTGACAGAGCCATCCGTTTACAGTTGCTAGCTACTGATCTGGTTTTCAACACATCACACCAGGCAGTTTCCAGCAGCATGCTAACAAAAACACTCAGGTACGATCAAAAAGCCCCACACGACACGCGAGAGCTCATCTGCACCCAGCGGAAAGCCGCGTCTTCCCACACGCTCGTGCGTACGCTCTTTGGAGACGGCTAGTTTCTGAGAGAGTTAAGGGGCTTTTGCGTCTGAAGAAATCAGCCAGAGCCTGCATTAAGGTAGATGAAATCTTATGATGTGTGGTGGGTGAATGGTTTGTTTGTGTCATTAAGAAGCAGAAAGCAAACAGCGTGAACTTGCCGTGTGTACTGTCTGAGGAAAGTCAAGATTAAGGGATGTTCAGAGACCTTCGTCTGTCAAAACTTCAAAGTTGCCATAGGCTCTCCTTGTTCTGGCGGCGTAGCAACCAAATCGCAAAAACTCAGCAGCCTCTGAGGCTGTCAGAGGCCTCTGACACCCCCTTTATCAGGTGTACAGAGCTTTAATGCCATCCTAGATAAATAAACCAAAACTGCTGGGAACACTGGCGCCCCCTTTTAGGTTACTGATAGTAGCGACGCTACTTAAACTAAAGGGGTCATGACATGGATTTTTTTATTTTATTTTTAAGTGACCATGAAACGGAAGTTGCTACAGTATTTTCTTCCCTATTGTGACGTATTTTTGCGTGAAACGGATTCTCGAACATAAAAAATTAGGTAGGGAATTGATTTTGCCCATCAGAATTGATTGCATGGTTGTGGTCTATTGCTGAGATCGTATGTGAGTGCCACGTTGTCCCGCCCTCGTGCCAGTAAACACGTCATCAGAGGAAGGATAAATTAATTAAAGATTATGAAGGCACATTATTTTTTTTAGAAAATATAATAATAATAATTATGTTCATGGATAAATAATTTATAATGCTGCAAGATTGCATAAAAAAATTAGATTCAATTTATACATCTGTTTATGCTGTCACCCTAATTGAGTTCATTCATTAAAAAAAATAAAAAAATAAAATGCTTCAAAGTAGTTACCAGTTTTTGTTATGGCTAAAATATGTTTCATCCAAAATTTTATGGATTGCTTATGAGAAAAATACTTATACTGAGGCTTCAAGTTTTTATATAGCTACATTTAATCTGTTTAATTAAACTATTCTCATTTTCAGAGACAACTGAATCAAATCCCCCTTTTGAATCACCTGTGGCATCATTGCATGCATCTCTTGCAGCGCAGGATGAAATGGCCCGGGATGAGCTTGTGCAAACAGTGTTGTCATGTTGCCTTTTCTTCACTGACAGATCAGATGCATTGTGAGAATGGAAGAAAACATCTGGAGGAGACAGATGGAAGAAACGAGAGAGAAAAGAGGCAGATAAATACAACCAGCTCTGTTTGGTGGACCCATTCAGACCACGCTAAGAATTTAGCAGTCTTCCATTCAAAACGCACACATGGGACAGGACAGAGAATACATTCCACAAATGCACCTTTTAAATGAGAAACAAAAGACAAGAGGTAAGACAGCAAAATAATATGCAGCATCATAAGTGAAGTCCCATAAGTCTCCTCCTCTCTTCACTGTATTGTGAAAAAAAACGTCTCTGAAATGTGTTTTTGGATTCTGCGTTGATACGTTTTGTTTCATTTCTGATTTGCTCTGTGCAGGCGAAGGGATAAGAAGCTGTTTACATTTGAAGCGGAGATCTGTCTGGCGGATTTTCGCAATGAACGGCAATCTCGCACAACAAAACTCGTCCCTTTCAGAATGCAAAAGTAGCCCAATCCCGTTTTAGAGGCGACGGCACTGAGTTTATATGCTGATGATAGCAGCTGCACTTCCTCATATAGATAACTGGATGAGACATTTCAGAAATGGGCCACAAAAAAAGGAAGACTGTAAAAAATAAAGGCAAATTAATTGTATTTCCTTTAGAAAATTGTGGTATACCAAGGGGGTCCCTGTAACTTGTGAAAAATTAAAAGAGATGGTTTCAAACTGTCCAATTTCCACATCAAACAAACGTTGGCTCTCTGCTCCTGGAGAAAGTGCTTCATACAGCACACAGCCCTCCCCCCATTCCCCCATCCCAAACCCGCTCAGCTCTCCAATCTGAACCACCAACACATTTTCTGAACACTCGCAGTATTCTCGGTTTCCTTATTAATCCCACTCTCTAATTCCCATAAGCGCTGTACTGGTTACACTAGCCACTGTCTCTCCCCTGTCTAATTATACCCTTGTGAGTCTATTAATCAACCTGTGAATTATTTAAGAAGGAGAAATCTTCTGTCTGTAACTGACTTTGACAGAGGGAGGGGGAGGGGGAAGCAAGGGAGGGCCATGGTAGAGGATGGAGAGTGTATGGAGGGGGTAGGAGAAAAGAGAAAGAGAAATACGGAATGAGGGTCTACCGTCCTGGTGCATCCCAGAGGACTGAAGCTGGTGCAAGTCTCTGGCACTGAAACGAGGCAGATCCTCGTCAAAATACACTTTATGTTTGTTTTTTTTACCCTCAATCCGCATAAGTTTTCATCACAAACATGAATTCATGAATATATGTAGCAGTACAGAATAAAGAGGGTTGGGAACAGGAGGGAACATAGAGAAGGAGAGAAATGAAGGCAAAGAAGTGAAATTTCTATTACGGGGGAATTTACACTTTCCGGTGTTTGACATCTAGACTCTCTTGTCCCCATTATCCAGGCATTATGGTAATGGTTAGAGTGTTTTTTACCATGTTGCTGTGTGTATACTCATGAGCTGAGAGGAAGAGGGCGAGTTTAATGATTCCCGTTGCCGCTACCGTCCACGCTGAGCCGATCAGGGCCGGAAGAAGACGCTTTTAAAGTAAGATCACCATTATTTTTCCATGTGAGGTGTTCTCCGTTAGCCCCTGCAAAGTGCCTGCCAATCCCAGAATAGTAATAAATAAGGTATTAGATAAATAAATAAGACGGCCCACATCATTCTGGAATATGAGATGTTAAAAAGTCTGTGTCAAAGGTTGTGTGGATACGTTTGTTGGCGTTGTCTCCTTTATGTGCGTCGGGTTAAAGTAAGCTCCTCTCATTAGGACCTGAGCAGCGCTGCTGTCGGTGGCTGAAGCTCACCGCTCTCTGCGGGATGTTTATTAAATTAATAAAAAGTAGCTTGCGGCGAACGGAACACAGGAAAGCCCCGGGTACAGCTGTGATTGGCACCCTCGGCTGGCCCGCGTTCTCTCAGGAGGCCAACGCCATTTGCTTTAACTAACTGGCCGTGACTGAGGGCGCAAGCTGACATGTCTCTCTCTCTCTCTCTCTCTCTCGCTCTTTGGTTCTCATACCTATTTCATTGTGAAAGGCCTCAGAATGCACTGGGAAGGCACAGTGACATTTGAGGGAAAGAGAGTTGGGTGAGAGTGTATCATAACCACAGGAATGGGTTTCTCTAATGTCAACGGAGCATTAATTCCACCTGAAGTCAAAGGAAACTACTCAAAAACTACTGCAGAAATTACTCAATGCAGGGGCCGCATTGACAATCAAGTCGCTGGGAAAAAGTATGTGAAACCTTTGAAACTACAGGATTTTTACTTACTACTTACGTAACAACAATAGACACAGTCTACTTAATGGGTAGCTCACCCGAACCATTCTTATACCATTCTTTCTTATATCATTTAAACATTCTTCAAAGTATATTATTTTGTGTTCCACAAAAGGAAGAAGGTCAGATTTAAAACAACATGAGGGTGAGTAAATATAATAAAAGTATTTTCAGTTTAGGGTCATGCCAAATCATTGGGTTGAGATCAGGGAAACACAGTGCCTTTTTCTGCAACTGCACTTAAAATCCTGCAAGAAAATCAGCATGAAATTGTTTTAATGAAACATAAACACTGACATGCACAGAAGTCCTGATTAGATGAATTGCAATTAGTCACACTATGATATTTACTACTATCCTTTTAGTGCAAAAAGTGTGTACCTTCCTTTCAATTGGGATCCCGTCTTAGGAGCATCTTCAAACAGAATACATTAGCGTAATTCTCCTGAAAGACAAATGATGAAATGTATAATCAACTACTTTAATTGTTTTCAAAATAAACAATAACAAAATCCAGACAATGGGCCTACTGCTCTCAAAGGAGAGAAGACAAGGGGGGTCTATTTGCATGTTAACTTTTCACTAAGAATTGTCATAGGCGGTATATAAGACAAAGATTTTCATGCAGCAGATTTTCATGTGCAAATTTCAGCTGCATGTTTGTACCCAACCCATTATTATTTCATCAGCGGCCCTCACGGGACTCCGCGGTACGTTATTCTTGCATCCCTGTGAAAGCGTCAAGTCTCTGGCCTCCTTTAGGACCTCTTGAGTGTGTTTACTCTCAGTTGAAGACTGAGCGGGCCACAATTTTGCAAAGAGAGAACTCATTAAATGCTAAGACACCAGTTGTGACCAGTGTTAGCCTTGTTAGCCATGGTAATTGCATGCATACTGTCCAAGTTGACACTTGCTGGCTCTCAAGTCAACATCAGGCGTTACAGTCAATTAGCAGGCCTTAGCAAATGCTTTGAGGTGTGGGAACAAATTCTCATAAACTGGAACAGTCATGAGGAAAAACAGTATCCTGGTTGGCAGCACGATTGGCCATATTTGTTTGGGGGGGGGGGGGGGGGGGAGCTATTTCGAGCCTTTTAAACCTTTAACAAACTGAGACAAACAAATCCAAACAGCAGCAAATGCACAGAGCAAAACACACTCATTAATACAGAAAGCGAGAGCAATGAGCCAAACAAAGAGGCCCTGATAAAAGTGAATACATGCATCCAGATTGACTGTTCTCTAACTCTGGCAAACATTCTTTTTCACAGGCTGAGAATATGAAATTACGGCATTGCTAATGTGCTCCCAAAATGATTTGATCAGTGGTGCTTTCAAAAGAGACAAAGATTAGATGTCAGTTATCAATGTTAAAAAAATGTATTTGTGTCTGACCTGTTGCTTCTTAAGCAGCTAAGAAGCATACATTAATAAAAATGTTACAAAACTATTATTTAAAAAAGACAAGATTATTATTGTTAAATTGTGAAGTGTTTGTCTCTCTGTGAAACTGATCATGTCATAACAACTTTAAGACACTTCTTCTTGTTGTTGGCTTAATGAAGGACTATTACACATACAGTTCTGTTCCAAAAGTTGGGATCAGTAAGTTTGGATTTATGTTCTTGAAATTATTTTAAAATGTGATTACCTTTTAAAATGATAATTTTTATTGTACAGTTTTTCAAAATTGCTAAGTTACTAAACCCCATTATCCAAAACAAATACTCAATGGTCTAAACCCATTTGTCGAATAAATCACTCTTTCTGAAAAACCAAAACAAGTTCAGCCTTTTTTGGAAAACTCACTCACTCTCTAAAACACATTTTGCACTGTGATGCGCTTGCATGAGACAAAAAGTTAATCACAAAACCAACTGTACGAAATATAAGCCAATTGAATGTTGATATGAACAATGGATGGAAACCATGAGAGGAAGAGTAAAAGAGTAGAGTGCCTGGCAAAAGACAACGTTGCCTGGGATATGGACCCAAGTCCTTAGGCCGGACCCAACACAAAGTTGAAAGAAGGCTTCATCCCTCCTAAAGGACATCAACACAAGATGTTTTGACCCATAATATGAAGCTTTACCTGTAAATATGAAGACACATTTGCAAGTCTGTCTAATTTTAAATTGTAATTTTGGCCACCACTGAAATGGGTCATACCATTAACATTACCTGAGCAGTTTAATTAAATACACTATAAACCTAAACAACAACAACAACACTGAGTGAGTGAATTTTCAGCATCATAACTCCAGTCCTCAGTGTCACATGATCTGTCAGAATAGTTCTAATATGTTGATTTTGTGTTCAAGAAACATTTCTTGTTATTATCACAGTTGAAAAATGTTTTTTGTAGAAACCATGATACATTTTTTAGGATTCGTTGATTATTAGAAAATTCTAAATCTTTTTTTTTAATGGAAATCATTTGTAAAGTGATGTCTTTTGATTAATCCAATGTCTCCTTGCTGATATTATGTATTAATTATTAAGTATAAAAAAATTCTTATCCTAAATTTTGGAACAGTATGGTGTACATTTATGGTGGTTACATGATCAAGTTTAAACTGACACCTGCAGTTTCTTTATTTAACCACTTCCTCAGGAGATCTAAACAAAAGGAAGTTATGATGCAAAGCCCATGAAGATGAGCTGTCTGTGTCTGAGCAAAGGTTTTTATCTCATTTGCAGAGTTAAAATGGCAAACAAAATATAGACTGAGTAATCAAATGTGACACAAGTAAGCAGGAAGTCCCATAAAATTAAACATGCTTTAATTATGAATTATTGTTAATTAAAAATCAACTTTGGTTCCGAGCTTTAATATATCTTAGCAAATTATTACTCATTCAAAAAAACATAATTTGTTTTATTCTTCCTAACCATGTCAGTGCAGTGTTTCACATGTTTACTACAACCATCTTATCTCATTATCCATGACACAGTGGGTAGCCCTGCCCACAATGAAATCTCATTGGTCCACATTTCCACTCCACATTACCACATTAAACATAAAATATCTCCTGATTGGCTGTGATTGTGTCATGTCATTCAGCACCACCATCTTCAGTGTGGAAAGAAAAATAGTTTGTAATTCAGAGAGACCGGTGTATCTAATAAAAACTTCTCTAATGATTACATCTGTTTTATGACAGACAGAGTAAATCTACAATATTAACTTTGTGTAAACAACCTGACTTCAAACATTGTTTGATAAATCCAGTCTTGTGATAAAGCTTGCTGACTTGTTCACTTATCCAGAGCAGTGAAGAGAGTAGCGACTTATCTCTGTCTGCTAAAGGGCATAGCTCTGGGGAAAAGTTTCCCCTGTTCCAGTTTACCATTTTGGACTTTTTACAGTAGCTTCTACATCTTCTCAAAGACTTAGAAGTTAGTGCACTTATTTAAATTTTTGGTCTTTTGCAACTTTTTTTGACAGCGACAGCACAAATGACTATGCCACGGCTCCTACGTTATCAGTACAGTATTGTAGAATCTTAGGAATGATTAGACAGTTATTAGAGACAGTTTACCTAAAAATGAATTTTATTTTTCTGATGTTTTGGACCCCACTGACCTTCATTGTATGGATAAAAACAGTTTAAACATTCTTCCAAAAATGTTGTTTGTGTTCCACAGAAGAAAGTAAGTCCCACAGGTTTGGAATGGCATGGAAACTATCCATTTAAGAATTCATTTAGAAATTGACATTAAGTTTGACAGTAGTGAAATAAGAGTATAAAAATGATAATATAATTTTTACAAATGACAAGAAGTTTCTGTTGATATGAAAAATCGTGCACATTTAGCAACATAGCAGGAGAATTATGTTTATGATGTATATTACGATGAACTATGCCTTTCTCCCCTGACGTTCTAAGTTGCTGATGCTGATTGTTAAAACGCAGCTGTCTGATTCTGTGATGGCAAACGAGAACATGGTTTGTGTAATATAAGCAACACATTATTAGCTGTTTGATAACGTAGTCAAGCAAGACTAATCATATAAATTACCGCTACGTGTCCGACTTTGTAGAGAGCGATACATAAAACGCATTACCATTCTGATACATCGACTTGTAGACGAGCCTGTATAATTCACTTTTTCACTTCTTCTGAATCAGTTTACCAGTATTTCCACTTGCCATTGTCCAGCGTTTACTACAGTAAAGTTAAGTGAGTGGATCTCTGAGCTGGTGTGAGTGAGTGGAGACAGGGATAATTTGCATATTCATGGGTCCACATATACTAAATTAAGCAAAGTAACCGGGTTTAGTTTTTCTGCGTGTAAATATTTGATAAAGCTTTGCACAGGCATGGTCGGTAAGCAATTCTTTCACACCAGTCTAATCCTAACACGTGTAATGTGCTAAAGTGCTTTGGTTACTTTCAAAACAGTATTATAGTTGCATATTTTATTCATTCGCAGTGTAGCACACTTGCCCGCTAGGCATACATATTAAGTATTACTGTAAACATGTTATTCATTTGTTTGTTTGTTTATGTCAAAGTTTTCAGGGTCAATCAACAGTATTCTCCTGTCAATAGATTCTAAATTGTACATGACCTAGAATAATCTGGGAAAAACAACAGTACATTTCGGTTACCTTTTTCTCTGGCTCTCACAACCTTTGGAAAATATTCAACAGTTGCCCTTCTTTAACACAATGTCCTTTGCCTTTGGTGCGCATCTCAATGACAGCTAATGAATGCATTTGATAGCCCAAACCACAAGCAGAGAACACTTTAACCAGGCGAAAATATTGAGGAGGTTGAGAGACTGTCGACTTCCTTATCAAAATACATTTTTAATTAGCAATAATCAATATTCAAGGAGATGGCTATTTGCCGTTAATAGTTCTATCAAGGATCATAAATACTTAACAGTTTTTTTTATGTCTTTGCAGATATAGTTAATCCCTTACTGCTAAAATGCAATCAGGCAAATCAGATACTATTAATTATGAATTGAACTATTACTGCAATTCCAGCAACTCTCGAACCTCGCATTAGCAAAGTGCATGCACAACACGCTATATACAGAGTTTTGCTCTCTCCTGATATTTCTACTGGGCAAACGATACAGGGGCTTGTTTCAAATGCAGTGTCCGTCCCACTCTCCGGGTTTCATTTATATCAAAAAGACTCAAATAGGCAGAAAGTCAGAGAGCTTCCAGAATACCATATTATTTCCTCCTCACCTTTCCTTTGTGAATCCGGCCAGCTGAAGAACGTCTCATTAATGTTGATAGTCAAGACTCAGACACAAAGACAGGGAAAAAAACAGCAAGAAATGTAGTGGGGTGGATGGTGGTAAAGCGGCAGTCTGGTATACGTGTCTTGCAGTTAACTAAAGGTACACACCCCCTCCCCGTCTTCCTCCCTCATACCTCCCCTAGAAAGCCCAGCAGTCACGGTGCATTAGTGCAGTGAGCGGAAAGTCACATAGTTGAGATTTGCACTCCAAAAATAGTCATTTAACGTTGCGGCAGTGGCACGGGGTGGCATCTGAAAACCTGGATGCCTGAGGACACCCCAAATAAATCTTCTCTATGCCTTCTACAAGCAGACGGTGGGTAGGAAAGAGGGGTGCTGCAATGGGCTATGTGAGGTATGGAGGATCTTGAAGGAGGCCCACAGGAGAGATGCGTTGCCTGTGGTCTTGCCTTGGGCAGGCCATGCACAGCACTCAGGTGGGCTGTCAACACGGGGTTGAGAGGAGGGCCTCCAAAAAGCCTAAACCTTCACATAGCAACTTCACACTCCTAAAGATGCAACCTGGATCTGGTAAACAATCATTGAAGCTTTGAACCTTGAAGACAATGACGTAAGAGGTACAAGTCATTAGACTGAAGCAATTATCTCAATAGTCTATAAATAATTATCGGTTAAATGTGTTATGTTGATGACCAGTGCCATTTTGAAATGGCTACCAAACTTTGCAATGGTTTACATACAGAAAATGTGATGCTTTTGATGACAGCTGGGCTGTCAATGTAGATTCAAAAAGACATCTTTGTTTTCAATCTCCTCTTACCCGCCAAGGGCAATCATAGTAGATGAGTTGAGACTTCCTATACTTGACCGGGCCGAAGATGGGAGCCTCTGGCAAGTCTAAAAAAATGTAAAACCAGACCATCTGTTCACCCCACAATATTCAAGCATTCAGCATGCTTGACTCTTCATAAAACCGACAACAACAGCGTTCCATCTCTCAATAACGTACATATTTACAAGGAGAGTAGCAATCCTGCAAACGTCAAAGTCTCTGAGCACTGCTCAGCAGGACATCTGGGGAGCGCTGCTCCGGATTCAGCAGGGAGGTCATTATCAGCCCACGTTCACAGAGTCTTTTTAACGTTGGAAAGTTAACGCTGAAACAACAGTTTGACTGTATTGTTTTGAGTGGACTCCGGTCACCGCCAAACTTGTCAGAGAGCTGATATTACGGGACGATGCTCAACTACTCAGATGACATGAGGTCACTGTGTGCCTGTAAAACTCATAAACCATCACGATTCAACAAGTGGAATTTCTGTTCAGCATCAAACTAGAAACCGGTTGAATTTCTATATGATTTAGTAGTTTGCAGTATTTGTAAACCGGAGTGTGAATTATGGGATGGGTTTGAAATTAGTCAAGCATTAAAGTAAAAAAAAAAAAAAATGACTTAACAGTTTTACTTCATATTAAATAAGGAATATTTCAATTGGATTTACAAATAACAATTTAGTAACCACAAAAGTTAGAATGCATAATTTCATCTGGTACAAAAAAAGTGGTGTTCACCTGAGGAGGTAACCATACATAGCAACAGTAGGGACACTTTCCATTAGGAAAGGTATCGAAACATTTTAGGTTAAGTAAGAACTGTCATTGTTTATCACTATATACATTTTTATTAGGTACACTTTATTAGGTATACCTTGCTAGTACTGGGTTGGACCCCCTTTTGCCATCAGAACTGCCTTAATTCCTCGTGGCATAGATTTACCAATGTGCTAGAAACATTCCTGAGATTTTGGTCCATAATGACATGATAGCATCACGCGGTTGCTGCAGATTTTTCGGCTGCACATCCATTATGCGAATCTCCTGTTCCACCACATCCCAAAGGTGTTCAATTGGATTGAGATCTGGTGACTATGAAGGCCATTTGTGTATAGTGTGTATAACTCACTGTCATATTCAAGAAACCAATTTGAGGTGATTTGAGGTTTGTGACATGACGCGTTATAGGTCATAGGGATGGACATGGTCAGTAACAATACTCAGGTAGGCTTTGGTGTTTTTAAACGATGCTCAATTGGTACTAAGTGGCCTAAAGTGTGCCAAGAAAATATTATCCACAGCACACCATTACACCCGAAGCAGCCTGAACCGCTGATACAAGGCAGAAAAAATCTATGCTTTCATGTTGTTTACACCAAATTCTGACACTAACTGAATGTCGCACAAGAATTTGAGGATCATCAGACCAGGCAATGTTTTTCCAATCTTCTATTATCCGATTTTGGTGAGCCCGTGCGAATTGTATGTTCAGTTTCCTGTTCCTAGCTGACAGGAGTGGCACCCGCTGTGTCTTCTGCTGCTGTAGCCCATCTGCTTCCAGGTTCGACATGTTGTGCGTTCAGAGATGCTCTTCTGTAGACCTCGGTTGTAATAAGTGGTTATTTTAGTTACTGTGTCCTTTCTATAAGCTTGAACCACTCTGGCCATTCTCCTCTGACCCACAGAACTGACCCTCACTAGATATTTTCTCTTTTTCTGACCATTCTCTAGAGAAAGTTGTGCATGAAAATCCCAGTAGATCAGCAGGTTCTGAAATACTCAGACCAGTCCTTCTGGCACTAACAACCAGCCATGTACAAAGTATCTTAGATCACCTTTCTTCCCCATTCTAATGCTCAGTTTGAACTTCACCAGATCGTCTTAACCATGTCTACATGCATTAATAAATTAAGTTGCTGCCATGTGATTGGCTGATGTGTGTGTGCAATCACATAATATAAACACATTTATAATATATAAATCAAACGAACCTTGAATCTCTTGGCCTGTAAATTTTCTGACACTACATTCAATCTCTAGTTACAACAACGAAATATACAAAAAGAGCAAAAAATAGAATGTACAGCATTCATTAGCTACAAATAAAAAAAAATCTCTCTAATAGTTCCCTAAATCCCAAAGCTCCCTGCACTATAGTGCGGTGAAAGAAAGATGCGAAAGAAAGCCGTCTCCCACAAGTGCTCGTTAGGCCCAAATTATTATTGCAATGAATAATTTTAAAAATAAACAAGTAAATAAATAAAGAAAGAAAGAAAAAAAGAAAACATTTATAGATCTAAGTATTATCAGAGGACCGAAAAGTTTCTTGCTGAGCACCAGAGGCTTGTTTGAAATTTGCTTTTGTTTTTCACTTTGATCTTTAACAGTTTACCTCTCCTCCAGTACTTCACCTAACCTCCCCACTAATGCAGCATCCCATATTTCATACTGCAAACCTTAACAGGTTGGACACTTATACATGACATATGTGTCACAGTATAAATACCAAATTTGTATAGTAGTAATAAATGCTTTTGCAGTGTTCGTAATAAGTATTGTAATGCTGATTTTGCACAATTTATTTTTCACTATACAATTGGTTCTTTCCTGTAATAGAAAAACAAGTAAATACAGTGCATTTAGTGGTAATTGTTATTTAGTGGTATTTTATAACATTTGCCTCGTTTGTGCAACAGAATCAAATGATATATCAAGTCGTGTGACTTGTTGAGGAGAGGTAACCCATTACCCAAACCATATAATACTGACTTAAAACCTGGCATTTCTGACCCAGAAAGCCAGCAACTGCTTTAACACTAAAATTAACTAGGCCAGTTTGTCAGAGGCAAGGATCATTTACATTTTCTTTTTCTCTATAATAATTAATATTTGCCTTCTTTAATATGTTTTATGATTAACTTTTGACAGCTACATCAGCTTCTTTGACTAAAAACTGCTCCAAACTCTTACTCAGCAAAGCAGGGCGCTCAATGCAGACCTGGACTGTGCAACAACAACAAAAAGCCCAGAAAGAAAAAAAAAGTTAAATAAATCTAAAGAAAATACGGCAAATGAGAAGACAGACAATGAGCACAAAATTGGGAGAGACAGACAGAGAAAGCAACGCTCGTAATCGGCTCCAGACAACTCTCCATCCCGTCCCGTGGGGACGTGCAGCAGCAGAGAACAACTCAACCCTCGGCTCTGGTTCTGAGTGATATTGTAATGAGCCAGTTTCACTGGCCCTTCAACACCCCCCCCCCCCCCCCCAACACTCACACACCTCAACCAGCTCCCAAGGCCCCCGAGCGGCTCGCTCCATTCTGTTTCATCACACTTCAAACGGGCCTGGTGCGCTCTGCAGGCCTGCACCAGACCAGGGGACTGCAACATCTGCATGAGGTGGGAGGAGGGGAGGCGTGTCTCACGGGGGGACACGCAGCGTCTCGGAGCAGATGTCACACGAACCTGAACAGCAGGACGGGGGAGGGATGCCGTGAGGCACATTGCAACAGGTTGAGATAGAGCGAGACTGCTGCATGGGGACCCTGTGATCCAGACTCTTCCCTGTGGTTGCCCCCTTCTACCCCCTTTGACAATAAAATTAGGTAATTAGTTACCCTTGCCCAATAAGCTAATCATGGACCATGTGCTTTTTCTATTATTAAAGTCGCGTCGTCCCGGGTTGCTCCCAGAGGGCTCCATGTGCAGTGCAGGAGATGGTTAGGACACCGGGGTGGGTCCGGCTGGGAGAAGACACGCTCCAAACCTTTGTTTCAACAGTCCCTCAGGCACAGAAATCCATGCGTCACGGACCCGCCACAAAAGATCCCTTAAATAAAATTAATAGACCTCTTAAGGGAGAATCAAGCTGTCTGTCACACCACTTAACATTAGCACCCTTTCATCTCACCCTTGTTAGAAAGGCCTGGTACTTTTATTCCAAAGGATAACTTCTATCATCGTTTTATATCATCATGTCACCCAGCCCTAAAACTTGCTCTATATGGTAAAACACTAAGGCATAATTGACATTACAGAACGACTTTCTTAATTGCTTGGAAATTAAGTGATATACAAATAAATCTGACTTTATTTTATTACAGGACTAAAGAAATTTTAAAATGCGATGACAAAAAAAATTAACACGCAAAAACTACTTAATAACCTTAAAAGACTTTTATTAATAACCTTTGAATAACCTCAGCCTAAAATTGTGGTCACGTTTACCATTGCTCTGTGAAATTATGTGGCGAAATCAAGTAATTTGCAAGAATGGGAGTTTCCTGTGAGGGCAAAAAAGTTTTATAAGCGGATTTAGCTCATGTTCAAGTTGGTCACATGAATTCATTGTTTTGACTAACAGAAATATGCTTGAATTGAAGGTGACTTTTGACTTTTCTGCCCACAAAATTTGGCTAAAATGTTGCTAATGTGACCACAGCTTAAAGGCCTAGTGCTATGATAGTACCTTCAATCAATGTAGTAGCAATATTTATTTGGTAGCACTTTAGTTTAGGGTCCAATTCTCACTATTAACTAGTTGCTTAATAGCATGCATATTATTAGGATATTGGCTGTTTATTTGTACTTATAAAGCATATATTAATGCCTTATACTGCAGTGACCATATTCTACATCCCTTAATCCTACCCAATACCTAAACTTAACAACTACCTTACTAACTATTAATAAGCAGTAATTAGGAGTTTATTGAGGCAAAAGTTGCAGTTAATTGTTAGTTAATAGTGAGAATTGGACCCTAATCTAAAGTGTGACCTATATTATATAAATATATGTGTGTGTGTGTCAAAAAATATGACCTTAACAATATATAGCTTTTATTTTGAACATGTTAAAAGTAAAAAATAAAGAAAGACGACATTACAAAGAGGAAAATGACTGACAGATCCTCTAAAATCAGAGTGATCCCAATGTGATCCGTGCAGTGCAATCAGGCAGCGCTTGCACTAATTACTGCAGCGGACCAGTTGCACTCCCAATTACCAGCAGATACGCCAAAGCCTGCGTAGAACAATCAAGCACAGCGTACGCTCGACTAAACTGATTCCCCATGCTGTTGTCGGATATCTTCTGCTGCAGTGGGCCTTGATTGGAAACAAATACCTTTCGCTGACCTCCAACGCCGAATGTGGCGGCAAGCGAACAACCGCTGATTCACCCACAACCCTTTAGCTCTGCGTCCATGTACTCAATCTGCTACTGTGGCTAAATGTAATTAGAGAGCACATTAAACTTTGCCACAGCACTTTCCAACATCGTTTCCGTTCGTTTTGTTGCCTTTATTTGTTTTGCAGAGTGAGGCGTCCTGCAGAGCGTGGAGACAAGCTGCCGTGTTCTTCTCATTACACATTCAGACTGTTTTTGTCACCCAGTCGACTGGTGCCTCCAAACAGCTGTTTTCCCTGGCAGTATAAATAAGCATTTGTTCTGACATGAAGGGGAAAAGAGGGAGAGAGATAGATGGGGTAGAAAAGCCAAGCTCTGAACAGGCAACATCGGGAAAAGGAGAGAGGATACCACGGAGGCTTTGTAGTGAGTAAAATATTCTTATTATAACCTCAATAGCCAAGCAACAGATAACATATTATGCTGTTGACTATTCAGTCAGGATGTTTAGAAGAGATTTGAA
This sequence comes from Meda fulgida, assembly GCA_030578275.1. NCBI lineage: Eukaryota > Metazoa > Chordata > Actinopteri > Cypriniformes > Leuciscidae > Meda > Meda fulgida. The sequence continues at coordinate 10,397,713 of CM060636.1, read as the reverse complement.
TACTAACACTGAGCATAAGTGTGGTTTTAGCTATTTTCAGCTGTGATGGGTCCTTCCAACTTATTGCTTGAAGTTGAAGTTGAGCTTGGCAGTTGAAATGTCCCTACGCTTCTTCTTATCCAGAAACATATAAATAAATAAATAAATGGAGTCAAAAGCATCACTGAGGGGTAACAGACATTCACTACATCAAAGTATTGTGGGTACCAGTGGTATGGGCGTACAACTGCAATAGCACTTTTATCACATGCCAGTAATGAGGGATAACCACCACAGAAATTGCAATCCCAGCAACCCCAATTCATTTTTTATCAGCTGCAATTAATTTCTGTTGATATTTCTCATCTATTTCTACCCTTTAACACTAAGTAATGCAACTAAAACTTCTTGGTTATTTAAGATTGTCTGCTTTCCAGATTAGCAGAGCTGAAGAGGATGACGGGCAAGTTTTACAAGTCCTTTACCTCGATACAGACGAGACCAGACAACAGAGGGTATGTTTACACGACTACGATGTACTAAAAACATAAACGTTTTTTCCTTTTTTGCTATCCCCGTTCAAAAGGATCTGTGAAAACGTTGTATTCATGCCAGGCCAGTAGTTGCTGATGTCCCTTTGTAAAGAAACACTGCGGGTCTATAAACTGAACATGTAATACGCATGCGCATGGCGTCACTGTTTTCACAAATTCTCATTTTCATTGTTTACATGGACATGGTAACGGTATCGGTTTCAAAGAGTTGCACTTTGAAACTTGTTTTCAAAAGTTTCCCTTTTCAAGCCCCCAAAATGCCGTTGTGTAAATGAACGTCCAAAACACAATTTTTTTTACGTTTCTTCTTGAAAATGGTGTCATATAAACGGCCCCTAAGTGTGGGGAAGTGGTGCTTCGGTGTAGTTCTAGATGGCGTAAACGGTGACAGGTGAGCATGATTAGAAGGAGTTAAGGGTTCTGCTGAGCTTGTGACAAATTTTAGAATTGTAGAAGAAAACCAATAAATCTTCTTATGGTAAAGTGAAGCTGTAATTCAGTTTTGTTCATTTATTTTCTGGAAACGTGAGTACTTGTCTGTCATTGGGCTTTGGAACATAAAAACAGCTCTAAATAAAAAATAAATAAAAGTGTATTAATTTTGTGGGGGGTTTTTATTACTGGTTGATGTTTTTTAAAATTTAGTTTTTACGTAAAAATGTAAAGGAATAGTTCAAAATAAAGATTCTGTCATCATTCACTCACCTGTGTGCCATCTGCATGAATTATTTTTTTATGCAGAACACAAAAGAAGATATTTTGAATAATATTTCAACAGTTTTTCTCGAAATGTTGAAAGCCAATGAGGTCCATAATTATTTATTTATTTTTTGGGGGTGGGGGTGGTGACATTTTTTAAATATCTCTTTTTGTATTCTGCAAAAAATAAAAAATAAAAATAAAAATCATGCAGATTTAGAACGGCATGAGGGTGAGTAAATGATGAATTATACTTTTATGTGATCTATCTCAGGTAACATTCCTGAAGTCTAATGAAATTGTGGAGGGGGTGTTCAGAAATATCTTCCGCACTGTGATTCAACAGCAAAGTAATAGCTCTCTAATTAAACATCTTCTCCACTCAGTAGCTCTGAAGTGATCTGCCAATCATCCTGCAGGAACGCATCACATCCTATCATCTGCCAATCACTCGATGCTGAGTTCATGACAGGTGCCTGCAAAACCGCTTTCTTAAAATATGGACCTGCATGCTTTGCTTCAAACCCACAGCTGGAAATGGAACAGAAAGAGCACACATGAACGTCCTGGTGGAGTTCCATGCCGTTTATGTAGATTAAGTGCATAATAAATAAGTAAACTGATAGCTACTTTCAGACATTAGCCTGAGGGGATAAACATCTATTAGAAGATTAAACAAAAATAATAACCGCATGTCACTCATCTTAAAAAGCAGGAAGTTAAAAGACACCAAGCTAACGGGGGAAAAAGTCATTTCATGTATCCTTTCAAAACAATTGACAGAATTTTTCATGAAAGAGAAAAGATAATCAACATTTTCATTATTCAGTGGCTGCTATTTTTTTTTTTTGCAAAGAAAGTGACGCTTAAAGAGAGACTGCTAACCACTCTTAATAATCTGCGGAGCATCCTTAATTGAGAGTAATTAATTACATATTTATTGTAAGAATAGTCTCAGACAAGAGAACTGTTAAGGAGTCCTACCAAGCATGACAAACAGGGAGTTTAAGTGCGGTGAGCAGGTAGAAGCTGAAAGTGACAGCTGATCCTCTGGGAGCCATAACTCCGAAGAGTGAGGGCCATAGAGAATACAGGTGTTCGCACACAACTGGGTTCAAGCATAGCCTACTGGTGGTGAGGAACATATAATGGATTCAGGGTCTGACAGTGCAAGTAGACATAGCGTTCATTTCTGCTTTGAAATCTAGACCAGTTGCCATCAAAGAGATGAGTCACACGCCAAGAATGAAACTGGAGATGAGCTATAGATTTTACTGTAGTCATGAGTACAGCAGCTACAAGACGATACTCGGCAGCTTCCATCCAGCAGCCAAAAACATTTGAATGCATTATGGATTCTAAGTGCAACACACATTACTGTACAAAAGTCAGTACGTTCTTTTCATTATTTATTTTAAACATAGGAAGTCTCTTACACTCACCTTTGTTTGATACAACAGGTGCTCAAGAAACATTTCTTATTATCAATGTTGTAAGCAGTTGTACTGACCCCAAACTTCTGACCGATCAACATCAGCAACACTGTAAACAATACTGTAGTGAAATCTGCTATAAGTACCAACGCAAGAACAACAAACAGTGTTCTACTTTTTTCTAATTATTGACAGTCTAAGTCTGGGTTGTCAGAGCTTAAACTCGGCTTTCCTGATTCAATTTTACAGTATATGCATTTAAAGGCCAGCTCCTCATGAGACATAACATCTAGCCAAGCCCCAAACACGTATTGATTTTTCTAATCTGTTTACTCCTCTTCTGCACTTTTGAGTAGACTGCTGGAGAGCCTGGTTTGCCCTGGGGCGTTCAGAGGGGCCCAGCATGTTTCAGCTTTGATCATCGTTCAGCCAGTGGATTAACATATGCAGACTCTCTTCCTCCCTTTGTCGTCAAGCCTACTAATAAATCTATGGCTTCCCTCTGATCAACTACAGGCTATGAATCAATCAACCCACCTCACGTCCTAGCCGTCTCCACAAAGATGGGATCTCTTTGTCTGCTAAAAATGAAAATAAATCCAAGATGCTGTATTCATGTAAAAAGTAAGGAAATTTATGATTGTGCAGGTCTATTCTTGCACAGCTAGACATTTGACTAAACGTCATAAAGTTTTTAATAAAGGAACTGCCATCCTATACTGTATCATATTTGATACACACGATTCTAAGGCTTTTTAGTTTTTAACATGATCAAAACATTGCCGAAAAAACCTGTTGTACACAATCTTATGCGTGCTTTCTGTCATTGCATTGACAGTTCATACTTTGTTAGCAAGTAAAAGGCACAATTTTAAAAACATCAAAGATATGTCAGGATTTAAAGGGATAAACAGGAAGAGACTCTTTTACTGACACATGTAACGCAAAAAGGCAAGTCCTTAAATATATACAGTACAGTGCCTTGGACTAGCTTCATTTGTCTTGAGAATGAAATAAAACAGAGCACCATTTTCTATTTCACCAGTGGTCACTGTGCACTACACCCTTTAAATACAAACACAATAGTCTATGACCTACTATATTAGTCTGCGCTGGCCAAAAACAGCATTCAGTTTAACAAAAGCAAAAGCTCATCAGGGACTGCTGAGGATGGCCTCATTGGCCGCTGATGGAAGTAGGGCACTAATATTTCCACTGCGCATTAGCTCTGCTAAATATTTTCTGCCCTCAAAAACCCATAAGCCATTGACTCTGTTTGACTGGTACACCTACTAATGAATTAAGTTAATAATTACTGAGCCAATATAAACTAAAACTCATCCAAAGAGAGGTGAAAATCTAAGTAATTATCCAGGTACAATAATAAAAGTTAGGCTTTATTGACAGCATTAGTGGCAGAAAATAATTTCAACTCATCTCTCAGTTTGTTAGTCTCTCATTAGTAACCTATATCCACAAGCTCATCCACCTACTATCAACTATTCTGACCTCAAAAAAGGATGATTTAGAAAGATTTAGAAGTTTATTAAATAAATAATTACTGAAAACTCTTTAACAAAAATATGCAATTAATACTTTTGAATCCTTTGAAACACAAGTATGGTTGACTTTGTGAATTACTGCAACTACAAGTTATGCTTTTTAAAAACTTTTTTAAACAAATCGAGAATATTGTCTGGTAATCAGCATTGTCCCCTGCAGGTACTTTTGAAACTGCTCCATTTAATTTAAAAATGGAAAATTCCTTTAAGATAATTAAATATCATGCAGAGTATTTGCTTTAAATTTGTGGTTCAATATTAAAACTACATTATCTGACTGTTAGATTAGACAACAGAGAAACAAATCTTCCGTGAGGCTAAATAAGCAGACATGCTACACATTGCACATCTAATGGGCAGAAAACTGCAGTGAACTAAGTCCATAAACAATCCTGTGTGAGCAGCAAGGAGTACAGTGACCTTTGAGTTAGGAGTTGAGGCCCTATTAAAACAGAGCCCAGCTTACTGGCAGGACGCGCATCCCCTAACAGCGGAAAAGCAATCTCGCAGCAACTGCTAGGCAATCAGCGGTGCACTGCGCAGGGTTGAGACAGCGATGACCTGCTGATTCCACAACAGCAGAGGTGAACCAGCCTCAACACACTGATGAGTGCTGCACAAACATCAAACAGGCACAGAGGACCTCCCTACGACCTGCTTCGGCAGCCCCGTCTGACGCCCGTGCCTTTTATTTGGGCTGATATGGAGGATGGATTGGCAAATATCGATCACGGCAGTGTTCGTAAAACTCTCCCTTCAGATTTGAGAGGTGATTATGGTTGGACCCAGCTGATGCCGCTGTGTGACTGTCTGGGTGAGTGTGTATGGTAGGTGATTGTGATCAAACTAAGAATCCAAACATAGCACAATCTCATCATTTGTGAACTGCTCTTACCCTTTAGATCAGTGTTTCCCAGTGTTTTTTGCCTTACGTCCCATCTACAGCCCCACTAGTAGGGCTCAAGTACTCCTTCACTCACACAAAACACTAACATTTTTAAAAGGGATAGTTCATCCAGAATTAAAATTCTGCCATCATTTATTCTTCCCTTCATGTTGTTCCAAACCTGCTTGGCTTGCTTTCTTCAACGGAACAAAAATAAATATAATACATCAAGTTTTTTTGTCCATACAACTTAAGTCAATGAGATCCAGTGTTGTTATAGACACCATAGATGACTTAAATTGTATTAAAAAACAGAAACATTCTTCAAAATACCTTCTATTGGGTTCTGCAATAGAACTAAAGTCATACAGGTTTGAAACAACATGAGGGTGAGTAAATAATAATAATCGTTTAAATTCTATGACAATATAGGAAACTCCACATCAGAACTACAACAATAATGTCATAGAGGAATAATTGCTTTGGAATCACTTTTCCAGCTAATGAACAATAAACACTAACAGCCAATTATAATCCATCCTGCTTCAATGAGCTTGATCATTTAAAGTGACAGATGACATAGCTGCAATTCCCACTTACGATACAATAAACAGAATGTTATTATGTGTTGGTGTGAGTGTTATATAGTTATCAGTTATTGTTAAAGCTGCAGTCCGTAGTTTTTCCTCTTTGTCACCATCTCTGTTCGAAATCTGCAATTGCAGTTATTCGAGGAAATATAAACTTTACGAGGGATGTGCCTCTGCACGGCACAGCGCGGATGAATCCAATGTTTTGAGGCGAATGTGCGGCTGTCAGTCACCGTGCCGGTGTGGATACTGGCATTCGGAATCACAGATTGTACTTTTTGGAAGTATGACCAACATAAAAATTCACCGGAAAATGTCATCTGAACAAGTAAGTAACATCCACTTTAGTTCTGACCAACTAATGGCGCTTTTCCACTACACAGTACCAGCTCGACTTGCCTTTGTTTGGTTTTCTACTGTGTAAAAGTTGTACCTGTACCTGCTTCCAGATTTTTTTTCGTATCACCTCCGGCGAGGTTCTGAGCGAGCAGAGGCGATACTAAAATGTGACGTGAAAACACGGCAGACTGCTGATTGGTCAGAGAGAATCGTCACTATTCACTGCGTCATCATTGCAGGCGCCAGACGGAGTATCCTGAATAACCCCGCCATTTTTAAATAGTTTGGCCAGAGATTGCGTGATATACCCATTACTAATATTATGGCAACTCGGAAGAATACTCTGTGGTCAAACGAGGAGGTGCAGACTTTCCTTTGTTAGCGGGTGTGTGTCGCGTAGAAGATTACATCACGGCAGTTTCCTGCGGCATCGCTATGAAGACTTGGTACTATTGTGGAGGTACTATGCAATGGAATGGAAAACAAAGTGAGGAGCGAAAAGCGAGCCGAGACGAGACGAGGCGAGTCGTGTTGAGCTGGGACTGGTAATGGAAAAGTCCCATAAGGGGAAAAAAGCATTGCAGTAAATCGCACTGATTAATACTTATTATACTTTGTTCTCAAATTGTTAATGTTAACAACATCAGCATTGCGTGACTACATTTAATGTCCTTCCGATATTTATCCTTGTTTTCGCATGGGCCCGGTTGAAGTCTCTTTTTTTCTGTAGCCACTCCTAAGTCTTTTGCATTTTACAACGGGTGAATCTCCAGTTGTCACTGGTTATTGTCGTTTGAACCTTTCTGGATCCGCCATCAATTTGATATGTTTAATTCTATCAAGTGCTGTGAGAAAAGACTATAAATCTCCACCTCCAACATCCTCACACGCAATATAGCCTACCGAGACACCTTCTTTATGTGTACAGATGTGACGTAATGACACAAAGACATGCTCCAATTACCTGCGTAACTCCACCAGTACCACTGGAATTAAAAACATTATTACAAGCTACCGTTTTGAATCGAGCTACAGCAAGCAGATAGTTTTGAATACTGACTGGTTATGTTCTTGCTCAAAAAATTATTTTGGATAATTTTTAAACCAAAAAAGTTACGTAATGCAGCTTTAATTGTAAGCTTTACTTTAAGAAACTTTTTTAAAAAAAATGGCGGGGGGGGGGGGGGGTAACTTATTTGAATTGAATTATCATAGAAGTTTATCAAGTATTAAAGATCACCAACATGTGATATACACTACCATTTGAGCTAAACTCAAAACTTTTGAGTCTTTTCATTCTGTCCACCAACCATCAAACCCTAACAAACATGATTCTGGGATATAATAGACAGCAAAGGCATGTTGCAGTTGAATGAGAACATTGGATTCGGAGGTGTCTTGATGCCTACCTCCGTTTGCTGCATTTTTCTCAAATTGAAAGCAACCCCTTGAACGTTCACAAATGCACGTTCCTCTGGTTGAGTCTCGATGATGGGCATCCTGAGTAAAAAAAAAGATAAAAAATGTGAGAAAAACACTGACATTACAGGACCACAAATGCAATAAAACACATTCTCTAAATTCCAACAGATATTGGTGTAACAGATAACATCGCCTCCATTTCCAGCACGTCTCTTTGTCGGAATGGAGACTCCAGTAAGGAACAGTGCCAGTGGACTCCAGACGGGCACTCTCCCCCCTTGTGTTTGCAATAGGAAAGGAGTGTTATTAATTAAGGATACGAAGCAGATTTTGACAAGGGTTCCCAAGTGGCAAGCGGTGTGGATTCTTGGCGTTGACCTGGCCCAGCGGGGGGTAGCAGGCGCGTTTGAGGAAGGGGGTTGGAGGAGGGTTGTGCTGGCTCCATGCTGGCAGCCAGGCCTTCCACGTCTGCGTTGGTGCTTTGAAGTGTCACCTTGAGAGAAGAGCCAGTGGCCGGGTAGTGAAGGGAGCAGGAGCAATGAAAGGAGTGGCACCGCTTGCGTTGCCAGACACGGCGCTTTTAATATTACATGGGCTCCCGTCCATCTCTCTACACATGCTGGATATTGCTTCTACTTGATTTATTCAGAAAGTGGATCTTTCTCTGCTCCTTTTCATGCTGTGGTTCAAGTTAACACCTGTGCAGGTTTTAGGCAGCTTCTGCACTTGAGTACGGTGTGTCAGGTTCTCTGTAACTTTCAATCAAAAGACATAAAGTGTCTGTCACAGCAATGCTTTAACAGCAAATTTAATGGTTCAATTAAGATGGGCAGGCGGTCACATCGAGCAGTAATTATGTTACATATCTATATCCTACTTAAAAAATGTCACTGTATGCTTATTACACTGCTACTCATCCAATACATAAACACGTGGACATTAAATAAAGATTTGAGTTTGAGTTATTTTATTGGCTAATCTTACCTGATATTAGCCTACCTTTTTTTCAGCTTTCGCAGGACTAAAAAAAGTCAGTGACATGATGTAACCTACAAAAAAGTCAGCCTAGCAACAAAATAAACACTGCTGATATTAATACTGAAGTCCTCTGAATTAATGTTCACTAAAATCGATAACCGACACAAGATTACGCTGGAAGTGTTTTTATAAACCAAGTGAGAGCGAGTAGGCTAGAGTCGGGTGTGAAAGTAGCTCTGGTTGCTGCCATTGCAAAGCTGATTGCCGCGATTGACCAGTCAGATTCGAGTATTCCAGAAAGCCGCGTAATAGTGCAGGTCAAAAAGAAGAGAAAAAATAACAACTCCCATAGACCTTATTCCCAGCAGCGCCATTTTGGTTTTAACGGGAAATGAAAGCGAGGCTGGGAGGGATAGACATCTCTTTAGTGGGTTAGACTATTTGATGTGTTTTTGGATTTTTTTTCTTTCGAAACACTACAAAATATCTTTCCAGGAAATTTTAGTGGACCAAAAAAAAAAAAGAAACAAAAAAAGTTAAAAAACACGGCAAGTCTATCCTTCAGCCTCGCTTTCATAAATGGCGCTGCTCTGAGTAAGGTCTAGTCAATACCGGTAGTCCTATATGTGAAGCACCAATAAATTCCAAGCAGATGTGTGGTCCGCTTGTGGAAATCTTTCGCGTAGGCTAGCCTACTTGTAGATTCCTATGAAAAAATAATGATTTCGCCCGTAACAAAATAACATATCCTACTTAAAATATAATAAGTAAGCTTTGAAAATTCTGTCCACATTTGACATTAAAAACAGTGATTGAGGACAGTGGCTGCAAAAAAAGTATAGAATTAGTGGTGTATTAAAACAGGAGAAAGGTATTTTGAAAATATTTTTTTTTACAGCGGTCCCAGATCATAAATAGCAGTTTTAACTCCCCTGATTGGTTATGACATCCGATTCCGCAGCCTTTTATCTCCCCGTCCATCTTGCTTTTTAAACTACATTAACCCAAATGGGCATCCTTTAATGGCCCCTTTTTTTAGAAAAGCCGAAAGAGGATGATAATTAAAATAATTAAACCACTGGGATTGGCTCGCGCATCCCTCTCTCTCTCTCTCTCTCTCTCTCTCTCTCTCTCTCTCTCTCTCTCTCTCTCTCTCTCTCTCTCTCTCTCTCTCTCTCTCTCTCTCTCTCCTTTTGCTCTTTTCCTTTCTTCTCTCCTTTTTAAGTTTTGAGTCTACTTGGTTAACAGATTTCAGTGAGGAAAGCACAAACCACCCTCAGTTAATTGAATTTACTCTCATCTCAAAGGTCTAACTAGGCAAGCTTCCCCCCCTCCTGTGAAACCGGATGTAGAAGTGTGTGTGTGTGTGTGTGTGTGTGTGTGTGTGTGTGTGTGTGTGTGTGTGTGTGTGTGTGTGTGTGTGTGTGTGTGTGTGTGTGTGTGTGTGTGTGTGTGTGTGTGTGTGTGTGTGTGTGTGTGTGTGTGTGTGTGTGTGTGTGTGTGTGTGTGTGTGTGTGTGTGTGTGTGTGTGTGTGTGTGTGTGTGTGTGTGTGTGTGTGTGTGTGTGTCAACTGGATTGCAGGGGTGGGCTCCGGGATAAACGCTCATATTCATTCTATTTCTGTGCACTTTGCGTTTAGCTAAACATAAAGCAAAAAGTATCCTCTTTAACGATTATTTATTCATGGTCTTTTAAGCTATTAATGAGGACAAATGAAGTCGTTTTTAGTAGTGTCAGTATGAAATATGCTTACCAAAATGATCTTGTTTTGCATTTCTGCTTCAGCATGTGTCCATGTGGAATAAACAAAAACATTTAAGTATAACGGGATTTTAGGATGATACAGCATTAAAATAATATTTTATGATTTCTAATCACAGGATGCATCAGTTGCTGGGGGGAGGGTTGCTAATGTTATGCTGCAAAAATAATAATTAATCATGTTAATTATAAATTGTTTTGCCTTAACTGGGCCTCTAATTACACCCAAGACCTAGATACAATAATATTTCACACATTTTCACAGTTGGAAACTTTAATTAGGGTATAACTTTCAAATGCATGAAAAAAAAATAAAGATGAGCGCTTGATACCAGGAATCTACATCACTTTCAAGAGAAAACGGAGAAATAATGAAATAAAAATAAGACTCTTTATAGCCCAATCATGACTGCATGGCACTGCTTTAACTCCATGGCTTGCCTCCTCCTGTGTCCTGACAATTTCACTGGGTTGCATTTCAAGTTGGCAAAGAGCGAAGAGAAAAATCCCTTTGCTGTGAATACTTAAGATTTATACTTAAAATTTCATACAATCTTTGAAAACATTGAGGAGCAATTTCATATTTGCACTGACATCTAATTTCTCAAGTAGATTCTGAAATCACAAATTGGTATGGATTCCCTCTGCGTCCAATTATTCTGCATCAGTTTCCCTGACCCCTCAGAGTACTGCTAAATTAAACATACGATTTTTTTTTGACTCAGTCATGAAATAGTCCTACATATGCACACGTTTGATAAACTAATCTTACTTTCTCAGTTGTAGTAGCCAGGCCAAGATTAAGAATTCAGAGGCCCGTGGGCACAATGTCTTGTAGGGCCCCACAACCCACCCAAACCCAACCCAACCCAACCCAACCCAACCCAAATGCACGCGTACGTGTCACCAGTACCTTGTGCTAGTGATGGGGAAAGGGAGAAGAGCGAGTTCGGCAAAAGGCGGATTCGAACTCGGGTTGAACGCGTCAAAAGCTTCATACATCTCTCGCCCTATGCCACAGTAGCTGTTTAACAATAAGCGTCTTTTCGTTGAAAAGAGGCGTGTAGTGCAAATATATGCTCCGTTATCGTAAATGTAAAAAAAAGAAAAGAAAAAAAATCTTCCCCTCGCTTGGGCCCCAAGTGCGCAAGGGCCCCTGGGCCCGTGCCAACGCATTCTCATCCTTTGGCGTCATATAAGTGACGCCATATGACATTTCGTCCAAATATTACGCACATGGCACCCTTTAGCGTCAATATAACACGCACTGTTATGGGTAGGTTTAGGTCTGGGGTAGGGTCTGCGTCTTATATTGACGCTAAAGGATGCCAGTCGCCTGTATGACGCCTTGGGTTCTGCGTCTCATATTGACGCTAAAGGCTGCCATGTGCGTAGTATTTCGACGAAATGTCAATGGGTAATTCGGGCCTGGTAGTAGCTCTCGTCGTGTTTCACTCTGCCACTGAATTTAAACAAGACGCCCAGAGAAGGAATAATTGCACCATATGTTCCATATGTTTAGGTCACTATAAGCTGTTTGAACTCCATTTGGTTCACAAATATGCTATTTGGACATCTGGCTTAACAGATGAAAATTACTGTTTTTGTAAGTAAACAGGCCTATTTTATAATAATAATAATAATAATAATAATAAAATGGTGGGGGACACTGGTGGTCTCCCAGCCAGGCCAAAACTGGATTATTAGACTGGATGTTTATACACAAACCACTTTAAAACCAGCCAACTGATGAGACGAGGAGGACCAACTAAGACCAGCAAGCTAGTGTAAAGACCAGGACATCTACTGAATCTTACAGAACTGTACGTTTTTCGCAGGGAAGGGGAAAAAGTTGCATGCATATCGTTTGACCTCAAATGAACATGTATGCTAATCTGCAGATATTCTTGCCTTGAGCCATAAAGCTCAATAGTTTCGACTGCACCTGTTGATTGGTAGTTGATAATCAAGAGCAACAGTGCCCTCTAGTCGTCGATCACGTGAAGAACTACTTTGTGGATGAATATTGCTGACGATTTTCTGATTACTTTTAAGAAATATTTTATTAGTCATAGCCTATGGTCATAGCACGTAAAAAAAGCCAAACTGTTTTATCTGCGTTTTTGGCAATAATAATAAGAAGAATATATATTTCAAATGTCTTCAATTAGGAGAGAAAAAAGTTAAAATACTATGATCCTAAACATTATTTGAAACTTAAATATAGTTCCATACAGAAATGACTCACGTTGTTCAAAACAAATATGTCTTTCACATTTGGAACACAAAAGGAGAAATTTATAAAATAAATAAAATCAATAGAATAACATAAATACAAAGTCAATAAGTGACTAAAGATGTCAAACCTAAAGACAGACACAAAAACACACCATAAAAGTGGTTCAACTCCTGTATGGTTCTCCAAGTCTTCTAAAGCCTTTGTTAGAAAAACGGAGTATTGTTTATTAGGTTTTAAATTCTAATACAAATTCAATTCAAATTCTAATTTAAATTCAATTATAGCTAATTAGGCATTCATGCATACAAATTCAAAGTAGTATGCGAACATTGAAACATCCCTTCACCAGGTGCTTGATCAAAAGAAAACTGAGAAAAGTGATGTTTTCTTCCCAGTATAGAATATAGGCCTAAAATTGCATTACATTTCCATTCCAGACATCTAAGCGAAATTAATCAAGGAGGAAAATAATCAAGACAACCCCAAATCTGTAGTGCAAAACATTGAAGACGATTTTATTTTTGTCATTCACAGTTAACACAAGCAACTGCTTAAAGAACCATTTTCAACCGACCCTTCCTTTCCTCCCAAAACAAACCGCCAGAACCTTCATCTCCAGCAAAGGAGCCAATATTCAAACGTTCCTTTCATTTCACGCTGATTGTACCTTGTATCTTAAGTCATAGTTCCTGCTGTTGGCATTAAAAGAGGATTGTTGTACATGCTCTAGATAGCAAGGCAGAAGGAACAGCAGAGACTTCAAGGGGACAACAGGATTTGGGAACAATTTGAGTATGACTTTTGACTTACCACATCTGCAATTTGTATATGACACTTGATTAGCAACGTAGCCATTTTGAGATATTTTACAGTTTACTTGGCATCATATAACTCTCATCGCTACAGTACACATACTTCCAGCTCGACAAAACTTGAGTCTTGTATTTACCCCCTCAAACTGATATGTGGTAGTATAAGAAATGATGTGCTCGAGTAATACAACAAAAAACAGTACATTTAAGCTCTACAAAATACTGTCATTGTCTTGGTGATTATTTGGCACTCAGGAAGCAAAATTAGTAATAATATACTTGAACATCTGCAGTGCGCTAAAGTGAGAGGGAAAAAGACAGATCATCCATACTATTTTCAGTTGCCTACTGAGTTCTGAGCGAATATGATGACTGAGACTGAAGGTTAGTATCGTCAAAGCAAATTACTTTTATTTAATAGTAGGATAAGGCTTTAAAAGGGCCATCTAGATTTCAATTGTTTTATAGAAATTACAGAAGGAGAAGATTCCTAGGTTTGACTAGAAATCTGTTCAATGCAATATAACTTTTAAAAGCACTGGTGCGTGGTAATACTTGAAAAGCTAAAAAGGAGGGTAGGACAAAAAAATAAATAATTAAAAAAAATATAAAAAACAGGTCAAACATTCCTCTCATTTGGCTGTATCATTTCTTGTATCCAGATTTTTTCTGTAATGAATAACAACTGACAGTGCAATTTAACCCAGAATCAAGTCTGGGATACAGGCCATCATGTTCCACATACACACACACAGACATCGCAAATACACAGAAACATAGTACAGATCAACATGACTTGAGCTTGACATGTCTAAAAGGTAAAACCTGATGGTTTTAAAGAAACGCTGACTCCTGCTTGGCACAAGACGACCGTCCAACCGACTGACCGCCTCGGCTCCTGAAATCCAAACACACACTTCAGCTCTGTGCGGGTGAGCTGTGAGGGTGTAAGCATTGTACTATTACTACAAATGTATCAACTTATATTGCTTCTCACAGCCTAAATGCAAAGCTTCCACATGCTGCAAGGATAACTTGGATAAAGGGAGCAGATAAATTAGCAAAAAAAGAATAAATAAGAGAAGCGGCAGTGACATTTCTGGTGAACAACGCAGTGGGGTAACTAAAAGACATTGTGTGACCACCTCTATACAGTTGTTTTAGTCCATGCTTTCCAATTATCTAATCGGAGGGTTTTACTGATATATTGGCTCCAAATCCTGTTGTCGGCTTGTGGAAATGTGATAGATAACACTGAAAATTGAAAGAGTCTTGCCTTATGCTCTAATAATCTAAATTTGCACATCTCTACCTCCCTCTTTTTCACCATTTCCCCATAACTTTAGCTGTTCTCCTGATGACTTTTGTTATAGTCCATGATCCTTAACGGTTGCTGCCTGGGCCTCTCTGGGCATCGTGAGCCATACATGTTTCGGTTTTTGGCTCTCTGAGCATCAGGTTGGGTTTCTTTAGCAGATGTGATGAGCGTGAAGCTCTGCGCAGCAGTGGAGATGGCCGTACTCTTTGTTGTCGGCTCCACGCAGAGCTCAGTCTTCAGGCCCTGCGATAGGCCAGTGAGACGCGGAGGCGGGGCTTCATCCTCATCACACTGGCTCTCGCTTTTGTTCCGGAACAGCTCTCTTGCCCGCATACCCAGAAAGCTCTTGGCGCTGGGATAGGAGCCTACGGTGACCGGGGTGTCAGAAGGAACCATGGGTCCTGGGGGTCCCAGCGGGGAATGAGGACGGTGAGGGGGCGGTTCCACTAGGACAGGTGGGGGAGTGTCTCGATTTCCGTTTACAGAGTTGGCCGGGGAAGGGTTGGCCTTGGGCTGCCCTGGAGATAAAGTGCTGCCATTGCCACGCGGAGACTGAGATGACTTGCCGTCCTCTTTGGTGGCTGTTTTTACTGCGCCGTCCACCACTATGACACTGTGACACCAGAAACAACCAGAAAAAAAAAAAATCACAATCTTAAGAATTTTATGCAACAATGAGATTGAGGGTGGGGTAGTTTATTGGCCTCCAAAATGCCAGAAAATGCTCAATAATCAGGTAACCCACAAACAAACCCATTAATAAACATGACACAAGAACAGGAAACAAATTGGTGTCCTATTACCTTTTCGTACAGTAATAAAGGCAAGTTATTTGAAAAGAGAATTATTAGATATGCAAGATATAACTATAAAATAAAATTAATATAGGATGAAAAATAGCTCAAAAAAGTGAACAATTACCTAGCCATTACACATATATATCATGCATATGATTTGCAGATTAATTGCAAAGCTTAAACATCATAGAGTGAAAATTTTGTCTTGCCAGTCAACACATTCAAGCGACTTTAAACCGTGTAAGCGCAAGAGGCGGCCTCAATTCGAAACATTCGCACTGTTATCGCGAAAACTGAATTGATTCCTCTTTCGGGTCTTCTTGCGCTTGAATGGACATACACACAAAATGATGTCGAGATACTCAAAATAGTCTCAGCAAGAATTCTCTAAAGCCCGGGACACATCAAGCCAACGATCGGCTCTCGGATAACATCAGGCCGTTTTTGAGCGTCGGCCGACATAGTTTTTTTTTGTTGTGTACCGCACCTTTGGCTCTAGTCAGACGCAGTCTGTTTTTTTGGGCCGATTCATCATGTAGAATTGCGTTGTGCCGTCGGCGCACGTGATGCAGGCGACAACAAAATCGGCTTTCATCAGCGCTATTTCTTATTTCTTTGGTGTGTCCCTACCTTTAAACACATTTGTTTGCCTCAAGTGAATGCAAACAGTTGAGTGAAAAAAAATCTGATATGTATCATTATTGTATCCATTTATTAGGCCTAGTAACACCTGCTGCTGTCTGTCATTAATATAAATCAAACAACAAAACATAGCTTTAACAAAGATGAATGTATATTTATAACACTATACTGTTATTTTACATTTCTGTACATAGATATTCCTGTTAGACATTACTTTATTTGTAACTTTTATTACAAGCATAGATAAATGCAATAGAATAGAGTATTTGTTCTTATTTTATTACTGACTGTTCACTTGTCTTTTATTAGTTAGGCTAGTAGTTTTAGCTGTGGTATCGAAGTACTTAAGTGTGCTTTTAATAATGAATAGAAAGCAGTTACGTTTGCCAACAATTTTTTTGCCAAAGGCATATCATAAAATCATACAAGCACATAAGTAATAGTAGGTTGGACCGGACAAAATGCAACGTACCTGCTTATATTTGATTTATATTTGAATGACACTATAGTTTCCAGGTATTTTCAGTCCTACCTGGGCTCGGTGGAACTGCGGGGCTCAGTGGCGCCCTCTGCCGGTAAGGCTAAAGCAGTGGCAGAGGAGACTTCTGTTTCCAGCCTGCTGTAAAGCTGCAAAAGCTCAGTCTGCAGAGCCAGAGTTACCCGCCTCTGTGCCTGATATCTGCTCTCAGAGGCCTGCAGTTCCCCTCTAAGCCAAGGCGAATAAGAACAGTTGTCAGACATTGTAAAATGATGGAATTAAACAAGAAAGCATATCACATAGAACACGGAGTGGGAGTTTTCAAGAGTTAATAATGTAAAGCTAAGTTGTTTGTATGGTATAAACAGCCTTCAGATCATACTTGGCCTGAGTCTTGACATCTTCAAGAAACTTCTTTTGTTCTGCGATCAGGTGCTCTTTCTTCGTGATTTGAGTCTCCAGCTCCGCCACTCTCTGCTGAGCAGCATCCAGCTTTTGGCTCTGAAGCAACAGATTCTGCTTAAGACACTCGGTCTCCTTCCCCCAGGACATCTGCAGCATCTGCACCTCCTACAGGATAGAAGTGGAGGAAGACAGAAAATATAATGTAAATCTGATTTATGAAAAAAATGAAAAGAGATGCTGGGTATTTTGTTCTTTTGACTTGTACCTTACTAGTGTCCGGTCCAGCCTGATGCAGCTCCTGAACACACAGTTTATGAGCTTCTCCCAACAGCAACAGCTGCTTATTCAGAAAACTCAACTGCTGTTGAATACTTTCACTCGACGACAACTAAAAAAAAAAAAAGCGATGATAGGGGAAAATAATGATGATAATGACACCATACTCAAAAAATTAAAGGAACAGTTCACTCCAAAATTAAAAATCATCATTTACTACAGGAAATACACTAAAACTGTCTCTTTTTGTAGCTCAAGAAACATGGGATGATTATTTTTACCTTGACAGTGAGCTGGTTCAGCAGGTGTCCCGTGTGGCACACCTTGTTATTCGCCTTCTGAAGCTCCGCCTCCATCTCACCTATTCGCTTCTGGCATTCTTGTAGCTTACTCTGAGTGGAGCATCACAGATGCATGGTAAATCATCATCCTGTTTCTGAATGCTGTGGCCATCTCATTTGCTACCATTAAATTAAATACACTACCATTCAAAAGTTTGGGCTCAGTAAGTTTTTTTTTTATACAACTTATTTTTTATTATTAAAGCTAGGGTATACGATTTCAAAGATTGTTCATTATTAATATCCTCGTTTAGATGCTGGTTATGGTTATATAGTACAATCCTAACAATAGGAATAGAAAAAAGAATGAAAAAAATCCATTCACTCTATTGGCTGTACAGCCGCAGAGAAGTTGACCAATGTAAGCTGTCCGGCCGGACAGCTTACATTGGTCAACTGCTCTCATCCAATCACCAACTCCACTTGAAACTCCGCCTGGTGCTCGCGTCTCCGCCCCCCTCCTGCGACATGAAATTGCTCGAAAAAGCAGCTGACAGTCTATGGTAGCTAGCTAAGTAGCATCAGATAAAAAAATGGATCAAAAATAAAAGACAGCAGCAAGCGGCCCCTGCTTGCCCCTAGTGTAAAGTTTGGAAGAAAGAGAAAGTCTGTAGTGGAAGCAGAGATAAAAAAAAAATGTGAAGAACGCCAGACTCAAAGTAGAATAAATATAGGGTCAACCATTGATCGTTGGAGGAAGCTTCGGGGAGATCTTGGACTGAAAACCGACGCTGACACGGCTGACTTTTTGTTGAGCATGTAACGTTAAACATTTATTTATACTTTTGTGGTGTGACGTGTTACATAAATAGCTTTTTAACAATTACTGAAAACCTTAGCAATACTAGTAGTAGTATACTAATGGTGGTGGGGAGTTTAGAACATTTCATGTGTTGCTAATCTTGTGTTGGCGTGAACAGAGGGGAGGGGTGTGTGTGTGGAGGGGCGGGATGAGTTTTTTAAAAATTCAGGCTTTCTCGACCGATTTTCAAAATCGTATACCATAGCTTTAAGGTAGGATACATTAAATTGCTCAAAAGTGACAGAAAAAATATTTTTAACATTTATAATTATAAGAAATGTCTCTTGAGCAGCAAATTAGTATATTCACATGATTTCTGAAGGATCATGGGACACTGAAGCTGGAGTAATGGCTTCTGAAAATTCAGCTTTGCCATGACACGAATAAATTAAATTTAAACTAATAAACTAGAAAACATAGAAAAACTGCATTTTTAATCAGATAAACGCAGCCTTGATGAACATAAAAGATTTCTTTCAAAAATATATCAAATAAAATAAAAATCTTACTATGTGTGAGTCAAGAAGACAGAAGTGTTTAAAGCACCTGTAACTCTTGGTTTTTGGTGTGGTAGTCATCCCTGGCCTGCTGTAGTTGGCGAATCTGGCTGTGCAGGCGTGTAACTACAGTCTCTCGGTCGTCCCAGAGCTGCCGGTATCTCTGCTGCTCCACCTGCAGACTTTCTCTTAGAGACAAGATATCCACACTCTGCAGGTTCAGCTGGTCCTTCTGTTGAAACAAACACAGATTTACAAATCAACTGCATTAGTCTCTGCCACCCTCTAGTGGTCAACAAAGGTGAATGTCTGGTGCCACTAAACTACAGTTCACTTTTTTAAATCTAGTGGCATTAATTCTAACCGATGACTTAAACCGAACGCTTTTCGAAAGGTCGTGAAATTGTGTTTAAGTTACCATGGCGTTGTTCTGCTCCTCGAGCGCAGTAGCATTGATGATGCGCCGAAGCAGACGTCGGTTACGTACAGCATGCTGCTCTCGCTTGTAGCGCTCGTACAAGAGCTGGTTGTGGAGCAGCAGAAGCTGACTGCGCAGTGTCTGCAGCTCGTCCAGAGGAGCAGAACCTGTGCATGAGAAGGAAAGAAAGATTATTCAGATTTTTTAATTCTGCTTGCAAAAAGCATCTTTCTCCATTGAAGGCCATTTAAAAGTAGCTCGTTTCAAGCATCACATAAAAATATTGAATTTAAACATTAAATATAAAAATAGAGGTTTTACCAGTGCCCTTTTTTTGGGCCTTATATACTCAAAAACATCCTTCAAAAAAAAAAAAATGTTTTCAGTTACTACTACCATTAAATATAGGTATAGGATAGATTAAAGATGGGTATATTTGTCACCCATTACTAATTTATTACACAACTAAAAGTGTCTGATAATAGGGGTGTTACTGAAATAAAGTGTGCATTAATCAGCTTGTCACATGATAATAAAGATGGCCGCCACCATACGGGGTCCACCCTGAGGAAATGAAAATAGTATTTTCTTTGGCACATTTAAGTATAAGTGTACATCCAAGTGTACATTTTAAATATATATGTGTAGAGAATGATTCGTAACTTTAGGTATAAATTGTTATTTTAAATGTACAAATTACTTAGTTTACTCAAAAATGAAAATGTTGTCATTTAGTCAAGTCTTTCTTTCTATTGTGGAACATAACATATCTTTTTTTTTTCCTTTTTACAATGAAATTGAATTGGGTCCAAAACTGTTGAATTACCATTGTTCTACAAAATATCATAATTCAAACTTTGGAAGCCATGAGGGTAGAAATTTATTTTGCGGTTGCACAATACCTTTAATACTCATTAAAAAGTTTATTCCCGGCTGAAAACAGAATTATTTCTCTGTACTCTGAAAGAACCACTTTTCCACAAGTAGCTGAATGTGTGCGCATGCAATGTTGTTTACCTCCAAAGTGTGTCCAGTCAGCTGACTTGCTTGGCAGGGGCAATCTGAGAGTGATTGCGGAAATGTTGGAAAAAGAGGTGAAAAAACACAAGGAATCAACAAGGTTAGTGGCAATGTGAAAATAATTTCGGTCACACTGCTTTTCTGGCAAAGCAAGCCTTTTCTCACAGAACCCTCTCTGACCAGAGCCAAAACACCTCAATTATGTGTTTTCGGATATGGCCTGTACAGGCCAGGAGAGAAGGAGAGACAGAAAATGCTCTGATTGTTTTTGGTTTACACAGGCTCTGCTGTTGCGCTGTGGACTGATTTGCAGTGGATGTGACACAGGACAAAGCAGACAGTTGTTTTAGTGTGATAGCGTGCTAGTGGGCAAATCTGTAACTAGTCTGATCCAGTTCTTCTTAAAGAGCCTCAGAGCAACACCAGCAGCCCTATAGCAAGTCTTATAGATTGGAAACTAAACTAGATTGTTTTACATTTTCTAAAGAAAACGAGTTATTCATCATGAGGAGGGTGTTCTAAAAGATTGTTAGCATGTTCTACAAATGTTAGGGGTGTTCTGGGTTGTTGTTGTTAGTATGTTGCTACATGGCTGTTAAGATGTTCAGGGTGGCTGTTTAAGTGGAGACGAAAATATCGTAATTCCAAGAGTTCCAAGCACATGAATGACCAAGCAAACTCTGAAATCTGAATCAGTGTTACTCAAACATTATAAAAACACTGATTTATAATATAGAAATGGCAGATGAGAACAAAACTTGAGCTGAATTGAGCTGGATGATGACATTCTTGTCTCTGTAGAGCTTCTTTATAGCTGAACTGAACTCGTTTCATTATTAATTAATTTTCCAAAATCGGCACTGTTATCAGGGCTCCAGACTACGTCTAAAACGGCCAACCAAAAATATTAATTTTGCGAGTGATATTTTTGTTGAGTTCAAATATGTGCTCAGTTACTCAGTCAATAGTAGCCTAATAAAAAAATCATTTAGTTCAGTTAGAGAACAGACACTACAATTAAAAGCTGAATAACACCACTGTTGCCACCTTCTGCAGAGTTGCTTATAGCTGAATTGAACTCGTTTCATTATTGATGAACTTTACAGTCATTGAACTGACTCAACACTGAACTGACTTGAACTGCTAAATGACAAACTATTGCCTTTTTTGGAGCTGCTTTACTGAAGAATTTGAATTTATCTTATATTTGAAGAAGTTTGCATCATTGATTCTGTTATTTTCCTGTTTATTACTGTGACGCTGCTTTGAAACAGCTATATTTTTTTCAGCTATAGTTTTATAAAATAGAGATTGATTAGACTTGACTTAATAACAAATGCCAATGACTTGGGGGTACGAGCTTGCCAGGACCACTTGAAAGTCCCTCTCCAAATAGGCCTTGATTGGCTTTGATTTTGATCATGGAAAGTCTGCTTAGGGTTTACAATGTGCGGTTAAGTGTCTCAAAGACACAACCCATTGATCATACCTTTGAACTTGCAAACTTTTGCTTACAAGCCAAGATCTTTAACCACACATGACCACAAGCTTGAATTATTGCAAACCGGGAAAGCAAAAGGGCTTACCTCTTTAGCACTTTGTCATGGGCGTCACCGCCCTGCTGCACGAGGCGATCCAGCACCTCCAGGGGGGAGGCAGACACAACCCCCTCCACACCATCCTCCTCCCCTTGCTTGCTCACATCACCTCTCTGGAACCTCTCAAAGGCTGCTCGCTTCACAATCTCTGTGGTCTTCCTCCCTACGAAGAGAGAGGCCGCCCGAGGCAGGGCCATGTCAAACAGAGCCTCGTATGGCAGGGGGGGCGGTTTGCACAGGCTAGGGGAGCAGAGGCCATATTTCAGGGCCTCGTCCTCCGGTGCGGAAGAGCTCCGATGGAGTTGGCTGTGCGTTGGGTGTTCGATGGGCATGAACACCGGCTGGAAAGACCAGGGCTGCTCCTGGGACGGGCCTCTACTCACTCTGCCTCTGTCCCCGGGTGTGATCTCAGTCTTGTCAGGTGTGGAGATGGCATTGTGAGGGTCTCTAATCAAGCCGCAGAGGATAGAAGAGGGCAGGGGTATCTCTTGCGTGCCGGTCAGGGTCTCCGTGGTGTTGAAGAACGGAGAGTCAAAGCCACGAAGGCCGGCTAAATCTTGCTTCTCCTCGGTTAACTTCAGAAGCTCCTCTGTAATGGCAGCTGACAGGATTGGAGACAGAAAATGATTGTTGTTTAATGGATTAGTTTGTCTGTAGGGAAAAGACACAACTTTGGAAGTGTGAGTGTGAAAGAAACACTAGTTCATACCATCCTCCCGCTCTTTCTCTATCCTCATTTGTTCTTGCTCCATGTACACGGAGAGCTCGGTCAGGGTCATTTGCATATTCTCACCTCTGCCATCTGGGTCAGATAAAAGACTCTTTCTTAATAATGACACATCTAAAAGGCCCATTCACAACAAGATGATAACAATAACTATATTAGCATCCACACTAACGCACGATAGCCACACACTGCTGCTTTAAATGCTCAATCTCCTTAGAGTTGGGTGAATTCTGACTGGCTGTCAATCAACTGGAAAAAAAATTCTGAAAGTGTTTCCAACCCTATAATTTTTCTGTGTCTTGTTAGAGTTGTGGTGTGTAAAAAGTTAGTCATTGTATACTGTCCTTGATGTGAACGACCCATAACACTTGCCTTTTCCACTCAGGACTTATGTTAACCATGCCAAAGGTTAAAGAAATAGTTCTACTAACTCTTTAAAGAAAATCAAACCTTTACTTCAATGTCAGGCTGTTAGTTATGATAAGACAATTCTTATAAGTAACATACCTCTGTGATCGATCGTTTCAGGTCCAATTTTCTCAAGCTCTCTGACTGGCTCTTGTCTGACCAGGACGGGTTTGGTGTGGTCTAAAGGCCTACCGTCCTATGGAGCACATAAAAGTTAAGAGCTTGTAGTGAAACTATACACAGGCAAAATGATCTCAGAGCAGACTTTTTTAAAAGTTGTTTTAACAAGGGAAGGTAAAGGAAGTCTTAAAGGGAACGGTTCACTCGAAAATTTTAATTCTGTCTTCAATGAAGAACGTTTCAGCTATTTTTGACAAAAACAATTTTCAAAATATCTTTTAGTATTCTGCAGAAGATCTCATTAATACAACAGATTTGCACAAAAGTTCAACCTCTACAAAAGTACCTTGCATGGTGGGCTAGCGGTACTGCGTGGCAGAGACACGGGGAGAAACTCATCGGAGAAGCTGGGAGGAGGTGAGGCGGCCGCAGGGGTGCTGGATGACGGGGTGACTTTGCCACCCGCTGCAGGAAAGGTGACAAGACCAAATTCAAACTAGTGCTTGAGGAAATGAATACCCTGATGTGCCTACCTGTGCCAACATGCTAAATATCAAAGTTGTTTGCGGACAAGCATAGACAGTATAGTCACCGGGTGTGCTGTAGAGGCGGCTTGATAGGTAAGAGGCACTCTGGGACAGTTCCGGGTTAGGTGACATCCCACGGGAGGAAGGGGGTGTGGCCATGCCACAGTGGGAGGAGGGGCTCCAGAGGGAATCCTTAACACCATATGTTGCACCAAATTCACAGCTGGAGTTCTATAAATAAACAAGCACACACAAAGTAATTTTACTGCTTCTTCAGAGGGTAAGATTTTAGAAATTAATATTTTATTCAGCAAAGACGCATTAAATTAGTCGTTACAACAGATTACTATTTTAAGTAAATATTTTTCTTTTGAACTTTTTATTCATCAAAGAACCCAGCCAATTTTTTATCCCAGTTTTCACAAAAATACTTAGCGGCCAACTGTTTTCAAAATTAATAATAAGGAAAGTTTCTTGAGCAACATATCAGCATATTAGAATGATTTCTAAAGGATTCTGTGACACTGAAGACTGGAGTAATGGCTGCTGAAAATTCAGCTGTCATCAGAGGAATACATTTATTTAAATTGTAATAATATTTCACAATCTTACTGTTTCCACAGTAGTTTGTGCCACCTTGGTGAGCACTCTTTCAAAAACATAAAAAACAAAAACTTACCAACCCAAAACTTTTTAACAATTGTGTATACACATTGAAATTTCACCAAATGTAAACATTATTCAAAAGTAAACAAATGTGCAGCAGTTTCACAATGTGTTTGCATATTGCGGCATTTACCATAATGCTTGTAAAAGTGTAGTAAAGTAAAAAGGGAAGCACATATTGGTTATGGGCCAACAATATTGCATATTTGTATCAGCACTAACTTAAAGTGATATATTATTGCATTTAACTCTGCAAAAGTACTATATTTTAAAAAGCACCTTCCCTTTGAGAGCACAAAAACATTGTCTGATAGTGATCTTACTGCCAATCTCAGTGTTAAAATAGCCATTATCTGCATCCCCTATCAGTGCCCCACTAATAGAAAGTATCAGATCACAACATAATTGTGATCACATAGCCTAATCTTGAATTGTGAGAAATTTGAACCATGATCACACCAAAAAACATTAACATATGACCAAATGTCAATAGCTATGAGCCTCACTAGAACACAAACACAATGCTGTTTGTTTTCCATCAGCAGAGCGTTCAGAATAAAAAGTCCTGATAGTGGGAGATGACAGACAAGGAGAAAGAGCTCTTGCGTCATTCCCATTGTCAAGACAACTGTTTCTGCGTCAGCTAAGAGATGGCATGTTTCTCTCTTTTTAAAGCCCTGCACACCCACCGGAATGACTCAACACCTCTCCCCTCCTTTCCCCTCAGCTCCTCAGACTGCCTGGAGAACAAGGAAATGATTCATGGTGGGAGAGGGAGGGGAAGCTCTGGTGTGCAACTGGAAGGGAGGAGTTCAGGGATGGGTGATTTATGGACAACAGCTGACAAGCTGACAAACAACAAGAGGGAGGAGGGAAGCATATGCCAATTCCTGCACTGGATCAGTTTATTTGCACATTTTATATGCAGACCACTGATTCCTTGGATTCAAACAGGTAGTTCCACCTCACACCAAATTCACTCCATTGTAAACAAAGTTTTTGGTCACACCATTGGTTGTGCTCTTACCTGCCGACGGGTTCCAGTGGGGCTGCGATAGGGGGGCTGATTCCCTGAGATAGATGACAGGGCCAAGGGAGGGACGACAGGCTGACGAGGGGTGGAGTAATGAGCTGAGGAAGAACTTCCTGGAAAGGGACAGAAAAATGATGTCCACACAAAACATCCTGTCACTGCTAGAAAAGCAGAGTTTCTCAGAGAAAATAAACTGCGATTGAATTAGAATGCTGGTTAAGTTGTCTAACTTCATTTCCAAATACATTTATGCATTTGGCCGATGCTTTTATTTAGACGTGAATAAAAGCTATACATTTGATCACTTAACACATTCCCTGAGAACTGAACTCAGGACATTTCATCTATTTATATAGTCACAACACCATCTCTAAGATAAAGAAAAAAAAAAAATATGATGCTTTTTAATGTTTTCCTTTCCTTTAGTGTGTAATGTATCTGTTTGTGCATGTATACGATCTGCAAAGTTACAAAGCTTAAAATCTCCCACATTCATTCTATGTTAAAGACTAAATGTTAAAGATGTTGCTTCCGCAAACGTCTACGCCCCAATGTGAAATATTAGCATAATGCCCACCTAAAGTCAAAAGCAAAAACCCCTTTCTTTGGTCTTCTGAAAATGGAGGAAATTAGGAATCAGTGGTTTAGATTGATTTATAACGCTGTTCCTGAGCAGTACAACCCAAAAATGTGCTTGTGTACAGCGCATTTTACAGAGGACAGCTTCCTGATCCTGGATTAATACAAAGCCAGCTATACACACTTAAATAAATTAGAAATATACACTTCTGTATATGGACAAAGTTTTTTTCAGGACATAAAGTTGTTACAGTGAAGAAGGCAAATAAACCATTATAACGTTGTATCTCTGAAAGGTAAAAGAGTTAAAAAAAATAAAATAAAAAAAAACGTACCACTGTTAAACATTCTGTTCAAGTCGTGCTTGCTAAATTGGTTCAGATCGATCGACTTGAAACCGACTTAGGCTAGAACTGACATGGTAATACCAACGACATTATTAACTGTGTTTTCAATTGCTTTAGATGCCTTGGAAGCTGAAACTCACAATTATGGTAATGGAAGTTACATTTCTGACATGCACTTGAGGTTTTTGGCCAATCACAAGTCAGCTGAGACCTTTTCAGAAGGAGGGGCTTTGCAGAAATCAGAGTGTTTCAGACAGACTGGGAATAGAGGTGCTGCAATAATGTGCAGTATGTATATAAAAAAAATAAAATAAAAAATAAAAAAAAAAAAAATTTTTGAACATTAAAGCATGTTAACATATTCTATTGCACCCAATAATCAAACCTTCTGGTGTTGTTTGGTTAATTTAAGTTTAGTTTTTTATTTATTTTAATGGTACGAAACTTGGGAAAGGTTTTGGCACATCAACCTCAAATTTTGGAACACAACTTGTTTGAAATTATGGATTCGATTTTCTCACAGTTTTCGACAATACACATTTCATATAAAACTTAAAAATATTATTTTTATGACGTTTTTATAAGGATAAACTTAAGCTTCTATAACTCTTCTTAAGTTAACTAAAGTACGTGATACAAAGCATTCAAGATTTATTAGTTTAAGTAGGAAATTTATTTTTTACGTCTATGCTCAAAAAGTGATTAAATGGACCATTACTATTCCATAAATAAAATTTTGTACCATAAAATCCCCTAAAAATACAAACTATTAAATAAAAATATATTTAGTTTATATAGTATTAATTTTATTGTAATAAATAAAAAAAATTAAATTTGTCACCTGTCATGCACGTGAGCAGCACCAGAGGGATAATTAGGGCCCAAGCCTTGAAAAGGCGAAGGCCCTATTGTTTTCCTTAGGATTATTTATTATTATTATTATTATTAGGGCCCAAGCCTTGAAAAGGCGAAGGCCCTATTGTTTTCCTTAGGATTATTTATTATTATTATTATTATTATTATTATTATTATTATTATTATTATTTTACTACCTTTTGGGCACTTTTGGGGCCCTTAACGTGCTCGAAAACTCTTGAAACTTTGCACACGGGTCAGAACCCGCGGCCATCAGGGCCGGGCTGAAGATGGTATCCGGGCGTGGCAGGGGGGCTCGACAGCGCCCCCTGGAACGGGATTTGAAAACATGTCCGTATATCAAACACGCTTGCATGAATTAATCTGAAAATCGGTACACATATAGATCTCATCGTTTCATATATCCTTTGCACTCTTACTTTTTACGCCAGCCCAACAGGAAGTCGGCTATTATGGGTTATTTGGAAACTCATGTTCAGGAATTTGATATACTCCTCCTAGGGAATTCACCCGATCGTCACCAAACTCGGTGTGCATGAAGTCAAGACATTGAGGATGAAAAATTGCCAGGGGATTTTTGATATCTCGAACGGTTTGGCCGTGGCGAGGAAACGAAATTATGGCGAATAATGGAAACAGGAAGTGTGTTATAACTTCTGCATACATTGACTGATCTTGATGAAACTTCAGCAGTGTGTTCGCTGTAAGAGGCCGATCACATGGATGTGACTATTGTGAGTCAAAGTTATAGCGCCACCAACTGGCAGCAGGAAGTGTGTCACTTTCAAAATGCTTTGAAATCACCCTCTTATTTTTACCCGATTTGCTTCAAACTTTATGTGTATAATGTAAACACACGGCAGATTTAGACCTGTGAAAGGATTATTGATATCTTAGATACTGTTGCCGTGGTAACGCATCAAACTTTAAGATTCTTTTTTGATGCTTTTGAGACTCTTAGCATACTTGAAATTGCATGAAACTCGATAGACACATCACATTTATTAGCCAGTAGACATGTGCAAAGTTTCAGAAACGGGCGTGGTGCCGGGGCTCAGTAGCGCCACCTTTTGACAAAAGAAGGGGAGTTAGGTCTATACTTTTATCTACAATCTTAAAACTCAGTATGTATAATGTTCATATCGAGCTGGACAACTTTCTAATTTACACTTATTAGCTCAGACCAACAGGAAGTCAGATATTTTGGTTTGAATGTGGATGTTTTGGAGAATTTTCTCTTCCACTCTCTCTGACCCTACGTCTCTCCGTGTGTTTGAGGGGAGGGGGGTTTGTCTGCTGAGTGAGAATGCTTTTATTTTAGTTTTTCAAGGTTTTGGGGCCCTTAACGTGCTCGAAAACTCTTGAAACTTTGCACACAGGTCAGAACCCGCGGCCATCAGGGCCGGGCTGAAGATGGTACCCGGGCGTGGCAGGGGGGCTCGACAGCGCCCCCTGGAACGGGATTCGAACACTTGTCCATATATCAAACATGCTTACATGTAATAATATGAAACTCGGTACACTTATAGATCTCATCGGGCCGAACAACTTTCGTGCTCTAAGTTTTACGACAGCTCAACAGGAAGTCAGCTATTATGGGTTGTTTGGAAAATGCATGCTTTTATTTTTGATATACTTCTCCTAGAGAATTAATCCAAACACCACGAAACTCGGTCAGCGTGAAGTCAAGACATTGAGGATGCTAAATTGCGAACGGATTTTTGATATCTCGAACGGTTTGGCCGTGGCGAGGAAATGAATTTATGACTAAAAAAGGACACATAAAGTGTGTTATAACTTAGTTAATTTTACCTACAGTTACAAAACTCTGCGTGTATATTGTTCTCGTCAAGCCGAACAACTTTCTAATTTATTGTCATTAGCTCAGACAAACAGAAAGTCAGATATTGTAGTTTGAATGTGGATTCTGAGAATTTTCTCTCCCTCTCTCTGACAGAGAGAATGCACCCTGCCATTCTGTATGTGTGTGTGTGTGTGTGTGTGTCTGTGTGAGGAGGGGGAGGGGGTATCTTTGATATAAATAATAGTGATAGTTTAAACACAAAGTCATTCTTGGGGCCATACTGCCCTCTTGTGTCCAAAATTGTATTTATACGCACTTTTATTCATTTATTACCTGTATTACGCACACACACAGTTCGATCGCACCCGCGCCTCTCTCTCTCTCTCTCACACACACACACACACACACAGTTCGATCGCTCCCGCGCCTCTCTCTCTGTCTCACGCACACACACAGTTTGATCGCGCCCGCGCCTCTCTCTCTCCCACACACGCACACACACAGTTCGATCAAGCCCGCGCCTCTCTCTCTCACACACACACACGCACACACACACACACAGTTCGATCGCGCCCGCTCTCTCTCTCTCTCTCTCTCTCTCTCTCTCTCTCTCTCTCTCTCTCTCTCTCTCTAATGTGCTATATTAGATCAATAATGTGCTATATTAGATCAATATGTTTTCCTTAAAAATTTTATTCTCTCTCCCACACACACACACAGTTCGATCGCGCCCCTTTCACACACACACACACGCACACACAGTTCGATCGCGCCCGCGCCTCCGTCTCTCTCTCTCTCATGTGCTATATTAGATCAATGTTTTCCTTTCAATTATAAATCTGATGAGAATAAATGTAGTGTGCATAACATTTTTTTGTATAAAATAATACTTCCATTAAAAAAAAAACACATTTGATTTTCTATTTTAATCAATGTAGAATGTGTAACTTAAAAATAAACAGAATAGTGCTCTGTTTGAGGACAAGAAATTAAAACCAATGCAATATGATGAATTTCCAAAAGATGGCACTCACAGACTGTTTTTAAACGAGGTTGAATAAATATTTTTTGCTTTTAAACTGTGTGTGTGGGTGTTGGTGTGTGTGGGTGAGATTTTGGTTGGGGGACAGTTGTAGGTTACAGTTTGAGTTTATAGTTTGACAAAAGCACTTTGTGTTTTATTGTGAGTGTACATAAATATAAGTAAACACTTTGTTACACAAAAACATACTCCGTCATTTTGTTCATCGAGGACGTAAATTCAAACTGCAGTTCAATCACACCCACACCTCACCCACACACACACACCAAACACACACACACACACACACACACACACACACACACACACACAGATATATTGGAACGTGAGTGAAGTACAAAGCCTATAATAAAGAATAGTTTAGCATCCAAATACATCACAAATGTTGAAACCGTTTGATTCTAATGAGAGAGTTACATGAGCCCAACACCACTTACTTTCACTTTCGCTTTACATTATTTCGGTTACTTCTTGTTTATAGTTTTTTAAAATTTTTGTTCTGTTCTGAATATCATTAAATTTAAACAATTGCTTGTGTAATATTTTGAGTGTATCATCAAATCAGAATAATTATCTCGGTTTCCCTAGTTATTTTTTTTTTTTTCATTTTACTAAACAGGTAAGGGAAGTAATATTCTCTGTGTCTTTATATATGTATATGTATCTATCTATCTATATATATGAATTATAAATAACTTATTTCTGTATAAAATAAAAATTTCCTAATAATCCACACCAACCAGAGCGCACTATTCCTACAACATCATCAGTGCTGAAGCGGAACTACCAGAGCCGTTCGGCAGATAGCGAGCAGATGCAGCATGTGTGTTGTATGGAGGCAGGGTCAGGCCAGGGGAATCCATTTGCAGCTTTTTATTAAGAATGGTCAAGACAGGCAGGGAGAACAATGGCAAACAGGGCAGAACAGAAAAGGCAGAGACAAACCAGGTTGACAGGCAAAGGACAAAGACCTCCAGATAAATACTGGGCTTCTGGATTTACACATTTAAGTGCTGCAAAACATATTGACCTAGAAATTATTCTAAATTTAAATGATCTCATATATGTGGCTATTGTGGTTCACGATCATAGGCCCTGTCCCCAAATGGCACACTTCACACTTTGTGGTTGATATGTGCCCTCGATGTGCACTTTTGCAGAGGCCACACTGATGCAAGCTCTACATCACACTTCTTCTCAACAGTCAAAGCGGGGTTAAGTTTTTGCACGTCGTGCACAATAACCCTAAAGGCACCGGGGGGGCGGTGCCACCGGCTTGGGCCCGCAATCGCTGCTCGCAGCTATATTTATTATTATTAGGGCCCAAGCCTTGAAAAGGCGAAGGCCCTATTGTTTTCCTTAGGATTATTTATTATTATTATTATTATTATTATTATTATTATTATTATTATTTTACTACCTTTTGGGCACTTTTGGGGGCCTTAACGTGCTCAAAAACTCTTGAAACTTTGCACACGGGTCAGAACCCGCGGCCATCAGGGCCGGGTTGAAGATGGTACCCGGGCGTGGCAGGGGGGCTCGACAGCGCCCCCTGGAACGGGATTTGAAAACATGTCCGTATATCAAACACGCTTGCATGAATTAATCTGAAAATCGGTACACATATAGATCTCATCGTTTCATATATCCTTCGCACTCTTACTTTTTACGCCAGCCCAACAGGAAGTCGGCTATTATGGGTTGTTTGGAAACTCATGTTCAGGAATTCGATATACTCCTCCTAGGGAATTCACCGGATCGTCACCAAACTCGGTGTGCATGAAGTCAAGACATTGAGGATGAAAAATTGCCAGGGGATTTTTGATATCTCGAACGGTTTGGCCGTGGCGAGGAAACGAAATAATGGCGAATAATGGAAACAGGAAGTGTGTTATAACTTCTGCATACATTGACTGATCTTGATGAAACTTCAGCAGTGTGTTCGCTGTAAGAGGCCGATCACATGGATGTGACTATTGTGAGTCAAAGTTATAGCGCCACCAACTGGTAGCAGAAAGTGTGTCACTTTCAAAATGCTTTGAAATCACCCTCTTATTTTCACCCGATTTGCTTCAAACTTTACGTGTATAATGTAAACACACGGCAGATGTAGACCTGTGAAAGGATTATTGATATCTTAGATACTGTTGCCGTGGTAACGCATCAAACTTTAAGATTCTTTTTAGATGCTTTTGAGACCCTTAGCATACTTGAAATTGCATGAAACTCGATAGACACATCACATTTATTAGGCAGTAGACATGTGCAAAGTTTCAGAAACGGGCGTGGTGCCGGGGCTCAGTAGCGCCACCTTTTGACAAAAGAGGGGGAGTTAGGTCTATACTTTTATCTACAATCTTAAAACTCAGTATGTATAATGTTCATATCGAGCTGGACAACTTTCTAATTTACACTTATTAGCTCAGACCAACAGGAAGTCAGATATTTTGGTTTGAATGTGGATGTTTTGGAGAATTTTCTCTTCCTCTCTCTCTGACCCTACGTCTCTCCGTGTGTTTGAGGGGAGGGGGGTTTGTCTGCTGAGTGAGAATGCTTTTATTTTAGTTTTTCAAGGTTTTGGGGCCCTTAACGTGCTCGAAAACTCTTGAAACTTTGCACACGGGTCAGAACCCGCGGCCATCAGGGCCGGGCTGCAGATGGTACCCGGGCGTGGCACGGGGGCTCGACAGCGCCCCCTGGAACGGGATTCGAACACTTGTCCATATATCAAACATGCTTGCTTGTAATAATATGAAATTCGGTACACTTATAGATCTCATCGGGCCGCACAACTTTCGTGCTCTAAGTTTTACGACAGCTCAACAGGAAGTCAGCTATTATGGGTTGTTTGGAAAATGCATGATTTTATTTTCAGATATACTTCTCCTAGAGAATTAATCCAAACACCACAAAACTCGGTTAGCGTGAAGTCGAGACATTGAGGATGCTAAATTGCGAACGGATTTTTGATATCTCAAACGGTTTGGCCGTGGCGAGGAAATGAGTTTATGACTAAAAAAGGACACATAAAGTGTGTTATAACTTAGTTAATTTTAACTACAGTTACAAAACTCTGCGTGTATATTGTTCTCGTCAAGCCGAACAACTTTCTAATTTATTGTCATTAGCTCAGACAAACAGAAAGTCAGATATTGTAGTTTGAATGTGGATTCTGAGAATTTTCTCTCCCTCTCTCTGACAGAGAGAATGCACCCTGCCATTCTGTATGTGTGTGTGTGTGTGTGTGTGTCTGTGTGAGGAGGGGGAGGGGAGGGGGTATCCTCGGGTGATAGTTTAAACACAAAGTCATTCATGGGGCCATACTGCCCTCTTGTGTCCAAAATTGTATTTATACGCACTTTTATTCATTTATTACCTGCATTACACACACACACACAGTTCGATCGCACCCGCGCCTCTCTCTCTCTCTCTCTCTCTCACACACACACACACACACACACACACAGTTCGATCGCTCCCGCGCCTCTCTCTCTGTCTCACGCACACACACAGTTTGATCGCGCCCGCGCCTCTCTCTCTCCCACACACGCACACACACACACAGTTCGATCGCGCCCGCGCCTCTCTCTCACACACACACGCACACACACACACACACACACACACACACTCACACACACACACACACAGTTCGATCGCGCCCGCGCCTCTCTCTCTCTCTCTCTCTCTCTCTCTCTGTCTCTCTCTCTCTCTCTCTCTGTCTCTCTCTCTCGCTCTCTCTCTCTCTCTAGATCAATATTATTATCAATATTAGATCAATAATGTGCTATATTAGATCAATATGTTTTCCTTAAAAATGTTATTCTCTCTCCCACACACACACACAGTTCGATCGCGCCCCTTTCACACACACGCACACACACACACACACAGTTCAATCGCGCCCGCTCCTCCGTCTCTCTCTCTTTAATGTGCTATATTAGATCAATGTTTTCCTTAAAAATTTTATGCACACTACATTTATTCTCATCACATTTATAAATTATTGTATAAAATAATACTACCATTAAAAAAAACACATTTGATTTTCTATTTCAATCAATGTAGAATGTGTAACTTAAAAATAAACAGATTAGTGCTCTGTTTGAGGACAAGAAATTAAAACCAATGCAATATGATGAATGTCCAAAAGATGGCACTCACAGACTGTTTTTAAACGAGGTTGGATAAATATTTTTTGCTTTTGAACTGTGTGTGTGGGTGTTGGTGTGTGTGGGTGAGATTTTGGTTGGGGGACAGTTGTAGGTTACAGTTTGAGTTTATAGTTTGACAAAAGCACTTTGTGTTTTATTGTGAGTGTACATAAATATAAATAAACACTTTGCAGTTTGAATTTACGTCCTCGATGAACAAAATGACGGAGTATGTTTTTATGTGTAACAGTTCAATCGCACCCACACCTCAAACACACACACACACCAAACACACACACACACCAAACACACACACACACACACACACACATTGGAACGTGAGTGAAGTACAAAGCCTATAATAAAGAATAGTTTAGCATCCAAATACATCACAAATGTTGAAACAGTTTGATTCTAATGAGAGTTACATGAGCCTAACACCACTTACTTTCACTTACGCTTTACATTATTTCGGTTACTTCTTGTTTATAGTTTTTAAAAATTCTTGTTCTGTTCTGAATATCATTACATTTAAACAATTGCTTGTGTAATATTTTGAGTGTATCATCAAATCAGAATAATTATCTCGGTTTCCCTAGTTATTTATTTTTATTTTTTCATTTTACTAAACAGGTAAGGCAAGTAATATTCTCGGTGTCTTTATATATGTAAATCTATCTATCTATCTATCTATCTATCTATCTATCTATCTATATATATGAATTATAAATAACTTATTTCTGTATAAAATAAAAATTTCCTAATAACCCAGACCAACCAGAGCGCACTATTCCTACAACATCATCAGTGCTGAAGCGGAACTACCAGAGCCGTTCGGCAGATAGCGAGCAGATGCAGCATATGTGTTGTATCGAGGCAGGGTCAGGTCAGGGGAATCCATTTGCAGCTTTTTTTTTAAGAATGGTCAAGAGAGGCAGGGAGAACAATGGCAAACAGGGCAGAACAGAAAAGGCAGAGACAAACTTGGTTGACAGGCAAAGGACAAAGACCTCCAGATAAATACTGGGCTTCTGGATTTACACATTTAAGTGCTGCAAAACATATTGACCTAAAAATGATTCTAAATTTAAATGATCTCATATATGTGGCTCTTGTGGTTCACGATCATAGACCCTGTCCCCAAATGGCACACTTCATATGAATTTTCGGTCTTGTGTACTTATTTAATGTGTCTGTTAAATCCATGAGACCGTCGGCTGTCTCATTTTTCAATTTGGGTTTCAGAAGGTTGCTCACGCATACTTTGTGGTTGATATGTGCCCTCGATGTGCACTTTTGCAGAGGCCACACTGATGCAAGCTCTAAATCACACTTCTTTTCAACAGTCAAAACGGGGTTAAGTTTTTGCACGTCGTGCACAATTAACCCTAAAGGCACCGGGGCGGCGGTGCCACCGGCTTGGGCCCGCAATCGCTGCTCGCAGCTATATTTAGGGCCCAAGCCTTGAAAAGGCGAAGGCCCTATTGTTTTCCTTAGGATTATTTATTATTATTATTATTATTATTTTACTACCTTTTGGGCACTTTTGGGGGCCTTAACGTGCTCAAAAACTCTTGAAACTTTGCACACGGGTCAGAACCCGCGGCCATCAGGGCCGGGCTGAAGATGGTACCCGGGCGTGGCAGGGGGGCTCGACAGCGCCCCCTGGAACGGGATTCGAAAACATGTTCATATATCAAACACGCTTGCATGAATTAATCTGAATATCGGTACACATATAGATCTCATCATTTCATATATCCTTCGCACTCTTACTTTTTACGCCAGCCCAACAGGAAGTCGGCTATTATGGGTTGTTTGGAAACTCATGTTCAGGAATTTGATATACTCCTCCTAGGGAATTCACCCGATCGTCACCAAACTCGGTGTGCATGAAGTCAAGACATTGAGGATGAAAAATTGCCAGGGGATTTTTGATATCTCGAACGGTTTGGCCGTGGCGAGGAAACGAAATTATGGCGAATAATGGAAACAGGAAGTGTGTTATAACTTCTGCATACATTGACTGATCTTGATGAAACTTCAGCAGTGTGTTCGCTGTAAGAGGCCGATCACATGGATGTGACTATTGTGAGTCAAAGTTATAGCGCCACCAACTGGCAGCAGGAAGTGTGTCACTTTCAAAATGCTTTAAATTCACCCTCTTATTTTTACCCGATTTGCTTCAAACTTTATGTGTATAATGTAAACACACGGCAGATTTAGACCTGTGAAAGGATTATTGATATCTTAGATACTGTTGCCGTGGTAACGCACCAAACTTTAAGATTCTTTTTTGATGCTTTTGAGACTCTTAGCATACTTGAAATTGCATGAAACTCGATAGACACATCACATTTATTAGCCAGTAGACATGTGCAAAGTTTCAGAAACGGGCGTGGTGCCGGGGCTCAGTAGCGCCACCTTTTGACAAAAGAGGGGGAGTTAGGTCTATACTTTTATCTACAATCTTAAAACTCAGTATGTATAATGTTCATATCGAGCTGGACAACTTTCTAATTTACACTTATTAGCTCAGACCAACAGGAAGTCAGATATTTTGGTTTGAATGTGGATGTTTTGGAGAATTTTCTCTTCCTCTGTCTCTGACCCTACGTCTCTCCGTGTGTTTGAGGGGAGGGGGGTTTGTCTGCTGAGTGAGAATGCTTTTATTTTAGTTTTTCAAGGTTTTGGGGCCCTTAATGTGCTCGAAAACTCTTGAAACTTTGCACACGGGTCAGAACCCGCGGCCATCAGGGCCGGGCTGAAGCTGGTACCCGGGCGTGGCAGGGGGGCTCGACAGCGCCCCCTGGAATGGGATTCGAACACTTGTCCATATATCACACATGCTTGCTTGTAATAATATGAAACTCTGTACACTTATAGATCTCATCGGGCCGAACAACTTTCGTGCTCTAAGTTTTACGACAGCTCAACAGGAAGTCAGCTATTATGGGTTGTTTGGAAAATGCATGCTTTTATTTTTGATATACTTCTCCTAGAGAATTAATCCAAACACCACGAAACTCGGTCAGCGTGAAGTCAAGACATTGAGGATGCTAAATTGCGAACGGATTTTTGATATCTCGAACGGTTTGGCCGTGGCGAGGAAATGAATTTATGACTAAAAAAGGACACATAAAGTGTGTTATAACTTAGTTAATTTTATCTACAGTTACAAAACTCTGCGTGTATATTGTTCTCGTCAAGCCGAACAACTTTCTAATTTATTGTCATTAGCTCAGACAAACAGAAAGTCAGATATTGTAGTTTGAATGTGGATTCTGAGAATTTTCTCTCCCTCTCTCTGACAGAGAGAATGCACCCTGGCATTCTGTATGTGTGTGTGTGTGTGTGTGTGTCTGTATGAGGAGGGGGAGGGGGAAGGGGTATCCTCGGGTGATAGTTTAAACACAAAGTCATTCATGGGGCCATACTGCCCTCTTGTGTCCAAAATTGTATTTATACGCACTTTTATTCATTTATTACCTGTATTACACACAAACACACACACACAGTTCGATCGCACCCGCGCCTCTCTCTCTCTCTCTCTCTCTCTCTCTCTCTCTCTCTCTCTCTCTCTCTCTCACACACACACACACACACACACACACACACACACACACACACACACACACACACACACACAGTTCGATCGCTCCCGCGCCTCTCTCTCTGTCTCACGCACACACACAGTTTGATCGCGCCCGCGCCTCTCTCTCCCACACACGCACACACACACACAGTTCGATCGCTCCCGCGCCTCTCTCTCTGTCTCACGCACACACACAGTTTGATCGCGCCCGCGACTCTCTTTCTCCCACACACGCGCACACACACACAGTTCGATCGCGCCCGCGCCTCTCTCTCACACACACACACGCACACACACACACACAGTTCGATCGCGCCCGCTTCTCTCTCTCTCTCTCTCTCTCTCTCTCTCTCTGTCTCTCTCTCTCTCTCTCTCTCTCTCTAATGTGCTATATTAGATCAATAATGTACTATATTAGATCAATATGTTTTCCTTAAAAATGTTATTCTCTCTCCCACACACACACACAGTTCGATCGCGCCCCTTTCACACACACACGCACACACACACACACACAGTTCAATCGCGCCCGCTCCTCCGTCTCTCTCTCTTTAATGTGCTATATTAGATCAATGTTTTCCTTAAAAATTGTATGCACACTACATTTATTCTCATCATATTTATAAATTATTGTATAAAATAATATTACCATTAAAAAAAAATATTTGATTTTCTATTTTAATCAATGTAGAATGTGTAACTTAAAAATAAACAGATCAGTGCTCTGAGGACAAGAAATTAAAACCAATGCAATATGATGAATGTCCAAAAGATGGCACTCACAGACTGTTTTTAAACGAGGTTGGATAAATATTTTTTGCTTTTAAACTGTGTGTGTGGGTGTTGGTGTGTGTGGGTGAGATTTTGGTTGGGGGACAGTTGTAGGTTACAGTTTGAGTTTATAGTTTGACAAAAGCACTTTGTGTTTTATTGTGAGTGTACATACATATAAATAAACACTTTGCAGTTTGAATTTACGTCCTCGATTAACAAAATGACGGAGTATGTTTTTATGTGTAACAGTTCAATCGCACCCACACCTCAACCACACACACACACCAAACACACACACACACACACACACACACATCAAACACACACATACTTGTTTTTGCTACGTCGTGGGGACTCATGACTAGGAGGTGACACGTGGGGACATCCTTTTCTAAATACAATAAAGCCATCATTTTTAATCAGAAATGTCTGGGGGGATTTTAGAATCCCCAAAATCAACTTTTTTATCAGAAATTCTTAATTTTAGAAAGCTTAATATTTGTCAGGTTTTTCTATTCTGGTGGGGACGTCCCCATTGTGTCTTACCACAAACCACCACTGTGTGGCACTATTATGAGTTATCTGTAGATTATCGATTTTTTTATACAAATTTAAACCTGTACCAGATTAACAATAAATATTAAGTTTAGATAATCATTAAAGAGTTGTTTAAAAGGGAGAATTGTCTATATTTATTTTTGTAGGGATTTTTACTTTATTTTACAATTCACTAATTCCCTATATTTGAATAGACCATTTGTATTGATGTAAAAAGTGACAACAGCCTCACCTCACTTCCTGTTTAACAGGAATCTATTTTTCTTCAACTCTGAGAATCTGAAAAGGTCCACATTTGGATAAATAAGACAGTCATGTTGTATGACAAGCAGGAAATGTTCATGGGTCATTGACCCCACGGGTATCATTGTGCTTGCTGAATAATGATCTGTGCCTACTGGAATCAACACTGAATTAAAACAGCACATGCCTGGCATTCAACAGGGTTGCAAGATATATTGCTTTTCGTGTTTTTCTTATTCGTAATACTAAAAATTTGTCACGCACAGAAACCTGGAAAGCCCAACGAGTCTGATATGTATTAATCCGTTGCGGAAAAATTCGTAAAACAATACAAAACGGAGTCTTCAAGCAGTGAGGATGATTTTGTTGTCCTCTCTCTTCTTAAAAAGAGAAAAAGAAAGGAAATATTGGGTTCATCCAGTTCTGGATGTTGGTGTTCGCTTGTACAGTTGCTGTGAATTGTCAAAACACCTCTAAAATACTTTCTACGGATGCGAAAAAGCAGAAAAATTCACCCGGTCCGATTTTTTTTTTTTTTTTTACGGACAAGTTTCGGAGGCAGTGTGTAAATGTGATAGACACAACGTGAGTTCGTATTTATCTTTTATTGGGCGAGAATTCCGGACTCAGTGTGCAAGGATGTTTACACTGTCTTTTTTAAATCCTTAAACCCAACACAAAACTGTATTATCTGTCTGTATTATCAATCAATCTGTCATCTGTATGTCTTTATATCGGTCTAACCATCTATATTTATGCAAGTGTGCCACAATTTTGGGACCACGCTAAATTCTTTTAAGTAGGTAGAAGACATTTGATGTAGAACCCCCATAAACTTCCCCAAGAGAAGTTTGGACATTTGGGCAATTACAACAAAAACAAGAATCTATGATTTCTTAATGCTCTTGAACATTTATTTAAGTACCAGTGTTTTCACTTGAGTTTTGAAACACATTTTTAACTTGTTGCCTGCAACAAACAGGAAGAAAAAACCATCTAGGTAAAGGACCTTTTCTTTTACATTTTTCGCTTTAAGGCATCAATACGATTCTTAACATAAAATTTCACCCCCTCCCAACTCCTCCCCTGAAGAGCTGCTGGTGACCTTTCAATGCACTCCATGCATTGGGCTTTACCAGGAACCTTTCCAGAGTGGATGTTGTTCATCAGAGTGTTTTCCACAGCCTGGATTTCCTCTTTAGACCACTTTCTCCGTGGGTTTTGTGAAGATACTGAATAAAATTAAAATAAATATTAGTAATTGTGATTGGGATAAAAGTAATTATTATCCCACACGACATGAACGTGAATAACATATCAAATAAATACATGGTCTTCGGTTTTTCCCTCATTTCTTTACAGTTTTATACATACATTTTTGTAAAATCTAGTTAGCATGGTTGAAAATCTGTAAACTCTAGCACGTTTACAAAATATATTTTAATTCTGTAAGGGCATCTAGTCTCGAGCCTGACTTCTCAGAAAGTTCTGTGCAATAAAACACTTGCAGATTAAAAAATGGTCCGTAAAAAGACGCTGTATGGAGAGACGTAGCCAGTAAAATGAGCACTGGCCCCACTTTGGATCTGCCATGCTGCTGTTACAAAGCTCCATCAACACAGATCACTGAAAAATAGACACTTTCCACTTTTCACAAAATTTGAACTCCACATGAAATTTAAAGGATTAGTTCACCCAAAAATGAAACTTCTGTAATTAATTACTGGCCCTCATGTCGTTCCAAACCATCTCGGAAACACAAATGAAGATATTTTTGACGAAATACAAGAGGTTTCTGTCTCTCCATAGGCTGCAATATCGTCATTACAACTTTCAAGGCCCAGAAAGGTAGTAAAGACATCATTAAAATAGTCCATGTGTCTACAGTGGTTCAACCTGAATGTTCTGAAGCGATGAGAGAACTTTTTGTGCACAAAAAAATCCAAAATAACGACTTTATTCAACCATTACTTCTCCTCCTAGTCATTCTCCTACTCTGTTGACGTAGTGTAAACAGTGCAGCGCTTCCGGATTCTACATCAGAACTCCTGTGTCAGCATCACACGCATGTGTTGTGGCGCTCACATGAACAGCATCGGCCAATGGTGAGCCGGTGTTCTGTTGTAAAACCCGAAAGCGCTGCACTGTTTACACTACGTCAACAGAGTAGGAGAATGACGTGGAAGAGAAGTAATGGTTGTATAAAGTCGCTATTTTTGTTTGTTTTTGCGCACAAGTATTATCTTCACTTCATAACATTAAGGTTGAACAACTGTAGTCACATGGACTATTTTAACGATGTCTTCACTAACTTTCTGGGACTTTAAAGTTGCAATGACGTTGCTGCATATAGATGGTTCAGAAACCTCTCGGATTTCATCAAAAATATCTTAATTTGTGTTTCGAAGATGAACAAAGGTCTTACAGATTTTGAACGACATGAGGGGGAGTAATTAATGACAAAAACTTTATTTTAGGGTGAACTAACCCTTTAAGGGTACTCTGTTGTCAATATAAATGGGTCTCTGTGTAGATTCCATTTGAAATTACTTAATTCTGACTGAACTTTCACAAAAAAATGGAAAGTGTGACATTTCATTAGACATTTGAAAAACAGTTTACCCTTTGTTGTGTGTGGTTCGTCCAAGTCCTTGCCAGTTGGCTGCAGTTTTTTATCCTTGCCTATTATAAAACATGAGCACAACTGAGAAGACTTTCAATATAGGCAATGTACAGTAATGGCACAGAATGCTGACTCAATGGGTACCAGTAATTGTGCCACACATGTAATGTACCAAATATATTGGGGTTTATTTTGTTTTGTTTTTATGAAACTGTGTTGTGTTTGTAACTGTTAGATATTCATGAGAACAGGGGATTGTTTATTAATTTTTGAACAAAAGATCAAAAACTGAAACAACCAAAAATAAATTCACTTCATTCTCTTCTCAGATTAGCCAATAGTGCCAATATTAGCAAGGGGCACTGTGTGTAATTAAGTACTCTTTTTTTCTGTTGGTACACACAGAAGGAACAATACTATTTTCAGAAAAATGTATAAGAGAAAATTATATACAATTATCTAAAGGATATATATTATTTAGGATATAAAAAATAAAAGCAAGTAAAAAACATGCAAATCATAAACCACTGGTTCTTTAAAAGTAAAACAATATCAGAAGTCTTCATAATCCTCCTGCGATGCAACACGATTCACTACTATTACCAGTTGATGCAACACGATTCACTACTATTACCATGTGATGCGGCACGATTCACTTCCATTACGATGCGGTGCAACACGATTCACTACTATTACCAGTTGATGCAACACGATTCACTTCCATTACGATGCGGTGCAACACGATTCACTACTATTACCAGTTGATGCAACACGATTCACTACTATTCCGATGCGATGCAACACGATTCACTACTATTACGATGAGGTGCAACACGATTCACTACTATTACCATGTGATGCAGCACGATTCACTTCCATTACGATGCGGTGCAACACGATTCACTACTATTACCAGTTGATGCAACACGATTCACTACTATTACCATGTGATGCAACACGATTCACTACTATTACGATGCGGTGCAACACGATTCACTACTATTAGCATGTGATGCAGCACGATTCACTACTATTACCATGTGATGCAGCACGATTCACTTCCATTACGATGCGGTGCAACACGATTCACTACTATTACCATGTGATGCAGCACGATTCACTACTATTACCATGTGATGCAACACGATTCACTACTATTTCCATGTGATGCAGCACGATTCACTTCCATTACGATGCGGTGCAACACGATTCACTACTATTACCATGTGATGCAGCACGATTCACTTCCATTACGATGCGGTGCAACACGATTCAATACTATTACCATGTGATGCAGCACGATTCACTTCCATTACGATGCGGTGCAACACGATTCACTACTATTACCATGTGATGCAGCACGATTCACTTCCATTACGATGCGGTGCAACACGATTCACTATTATTACCATGTGATGCAGCACGATTCACTTCCATTACGATGCGGTGCAACACGATTCACTACTATTACGATGCGATGCAGCACGATTCACTTCCATTACGATGCGGTGCAACACGATTCACTACTATTACCATGTGATGCAGCACGATTCACTTCCATTACGATGCGGTGCAACACGATTCACTACTATTACCATGTGATGCAGCACGATTCACTTCCATTACGATGCGGTGCAACACGATTCACTACTATTACCATGTGATGCAGCACGATTCACTTCCATTACAATGCGGTGCAACACGATTCACTACTATTACCAGTTGATGCAACACGATTCACTTCCATTACGATGAGGTG
Organism: Meda fulgida; assembly: GCA_030578275.1. Lineage (NCBI taxonomy): Eukaryota > Metazoa > Chordata > Actinopteri > Cypriniformes > Leuciscidae > Meda > Meda fulgida. The sequence goes on along the minus strand of CM060636.1, from coordinate 10,354,031 downwards.
CAACACAATTCACTACTATTACCATGTGATGCAACACGATTCATTACTATTACCATGTGATGCAGCACGATTCACTTCCATTACGATGCGGTGCAACACGATTCACTACTATTACCATGTGATGCAGCACGATTCACTTCCATTACGATGCGGTGCAACACGATTCACTACTATTACCATGTGATGCAGCACGATTCACTTCCATTACGATGCGGTGCAACACGATTCACTACTATTACCATGTGATGCAGCACGATTCACTTCCATTACGATGCGGTGCAACACGATTCACTACTATTACGATGCGATGCAACACGATTCACTACTATTACCATGTGATGCAGCACGATTCACTACTATTACCATGTGATGCAGCACGATTCACTTCCATTACGATGAGGTGCAACACAATTCACTACTATTACCATGTGATGCAACACGATTCATTACTATTACCATGTGATGCAGCACGATTCACTTCCATTACGATGCGGTGCAACACGATTCACTACTATTACCATGTGATGCAACACGATTCAATACTATTACCATGTGATGCAGCACGATTCACTTCCATTACGATGCGGTGCAACACGATTCACTACTATTACCAGTTGATGCAACACGATTCACTACTATTACCATGTGATGCAACACGATTCACTACTATTACGATGCGGTGCAACGCGATTCACTATTACGATGCGATGCAACACGATTCACTACTATTACGATGCGATGCAACACAATTCACTACTATTACCATGTGATGCAACACGATTCACTACTATTACCATGTGATGCAACACAATTCACTACCATTATGACGGGATGCAACACGATTCACTACTATTACCATGTGATGCAACACGATTCACTACTATTACGATGCGATGCAACACGATTCACTACTATTACCAGTTGATGCAACACGATTCACTACTATTACGATGCGATGCAACACGATTCACTACTATTACCATGTGATGCAGCACGATTCACTACTATTACCATGTGATGCAACACGATTCACTACTATTTGCATGTGATGCAGCACGATTCACTTCCATTACGATGCGGTGCAACACGATTCACTACTATTACCATGCGATGCAACACGATTCACTACTATTACCATGTGATGCAGCACGATTCACTACTATTACCATGTGATGCAGCACGATTCACTACTATTACCAGTTGATGCAACGCGATTCACTACTATTACCATGTGATGCAACACGATTCACTTCCATTACGATGCGGTGCAACACGATTCACTACTATTACCATGTGATGCAACACGATTCACTTCCATTACGATGCGGTGCAACACGATTCACTACTATTACGATGCGATGCAACACGATTCACTACTATTACCAGTTGATGCAACACGATTCACTACTATTACCATGTGATGCAACACGATTCACTACTATTACGATGCGGTGCAACACGATTCACTACTATTACCATGTGATGCAACACGATTCACTACTATTACGATGCGGTGCAACACGATTCACTACTATTACGATGCGATGCAACACGATTCACTACTATTACCATGTGATGCAGCACGATTCACTACTATTACCATGTGATGCAGCACGATTCACTACTATTACCATGTGATGCAGCACGATTCACTTCCATTACGATGAGGTGCAACACAATTCACTACTATTACCATGTGATGCAACACGATTCATTACTATTACCATGTGATGCAGCACTATTCACTTCCATTACGATGCGGTGCAACACGATTCACTACTATTACCATGTGATGCAGCACGATTCACTTCCATTACGATGCGGTGCAACACGATTCACTACTATTACCAGTTGATGCAACACGATTCACTACTATTACCATGTGATGCAACACGATTCACTACTATTACGATGCGGTGCAACACGATTCACTACTATTACCATGTGATGCAACACGATTCACTACTATTACCATGTGATGCAGCACGATTCACTTCCATTACGATGCGGTGCAACATGATTCACTACTATTACCATGTGATGCAGCACGATTCACTTCCATTACAATGCGGTGCAACACGATTCACTACTATTACCAGTTGATGCAACACGATTCACTACTATTACCATGTGATGCAACACGATTCACTACTATTACGATGCGGTGCAACACGATTCACTACTATTACCATGTGATGCAACACGATTCACTACTATTACGATGCGGTGCAACACGATTCACTACTATTACGATGCGATGCAACACGATTCACTACTATTACCATGTGATGCAGCACGATTCACTACTATTACCATGTGATGCAGCACGATTCACTACTATTACCATGTGATGCAGCACGATTCACTTCCATTACGATGAGGTGCAACACAATTCACTACTATTACCATGTGATGCAACACGATTCATTACTATTACCATGTGATGCAGCACGATTCACTTCCATTACGATGCGGTGCAACACGATTCACTACTATTACCATGTGATGCAGCACTATTCACTTCCATTACGATGCGGTGCAACACGATTCACTACTATTACCATGTGATGCAACACAATTCACTACCATTACGACGGGATGCAACACGATTCACTACTATTACCATGTGATGCAACACGATTCACTACTATTATGATGCGATGCAACACGATTCACTACTATTACCATGTGATGTAACACGATTCACTACTATTACGATGTGGTGCAACACGATTCACTACTATTACCAGTTGATGCAACACGATTCACTACTATTACCATGTGATGCAACACGATACACTACTATTACGATGCGATGCAACACGATTCACTACTATTACCATGTGATGCAACACGATTCACTACTATTACGATGCGATGCAACACGATTCACTACTATTACCAGTTGATGCAACACGATTCACTACTATTACGATGCGATGCAACACGATTCACTACTATTACCATGTGATGCAACACGATTCACTACTATTACGATGTGGTGCAACACGATTCACTACTATTACCAGTTGATGCAACACGATTCACTACTATTACCATGTGATGCAACACGATTCACTACTATTACGATGCGGTGCAACGCGATTCACTATTACGATGCGATGCAACACGATTCACTACTATTACGATGCGATGCAACACAATTCACTACTATTACCATGTGATGCAACACGATTCACTACTATTACCATGTGATGCAACACAATTCACTACCATTACGACGGGATGCAACACGATTCACTACTATTACCATGTGATGCAACACGATTCACTACTATTACGATGCGGTGCAACGCGATTCACTATTACGATGCAACACGATTCACTACTATTACGATGCGATGCAACACAATTCACTACTATTACCATGTGATGCAACACGATTCACTACTATTACCATGTGATGCAACACAATTCACTACCATTACGACGGGATGCAACACGATTCACTACTATTACCATGTGATGCAACACGATTCACTACTATTACGATGCGATGCAACACGATTCACTACTATTACCAGTTGATGCAACACGATTCACTACTATTACGATGCGATGCAACACGATTCACTACTATTACCATGTGATGCAACACGATTCACTACTATTACGATGTGGTGCAACACGATTCACTACTATTACCAGTTGATGCAACACGATTCACTACTATTACCATGTGATGCAACACGATTCACTACTATTACGATGCGGTGCAACGCGATTCACTATTACGATGCGATGCAACACGATTCACTACTATTACGATGCGATGCAACAAGATTCACTACTATTACGATGCAACACGATTCACTACTATTACCATATGATGCAACACAATTCACTACCATTACGACGGGATGCGATTCAATCTAATACGATGCGATGGAGAAAAATATGATGCTATGCAATTCAATATGGTATAGATAGTTAACTTCTATTTCTTTTGTTCAGACATACAGCAAATCAAGTGCCATTTGGCTTTTAACGCATGGCTTTTTCACAAACAAAAGATTTGGTTTTCACAAAACCAAAAGATTAAATACAGACATTATTTTCCTGTCCTGTCTCCAGTTACATTTTTAACAGCTCACACATTTTACAGTGAAACACTCTAAGGATGTTCAGGGATAAACAATAAAGAAATGTTCTGTAATTTGCCAGCAGGCTAATGTGATTTCAGCAGGTAGACTAACAGTGACCAGAAAGCAGGTGCTGTTTAACATAAACAATAATACAAATAAAATAAACTTTCAAACACGTCTTTCATAACTGTATACAAATATAAAAAAAAAAAATGAAAAACTATTATTGGCAGTCACAGGCTGCTGTAAACCAGATTAACTTAAATGTCCTACTGTAAAGTTTAAAGGTGACTCTCAGGACCTCGCACTCCGTAGTGTTGTGATGCGTCATCTTCACGTAGCAGCGTCAGCAGTGGTGATGAGAGACCGCGCTTGAGCAACAGTTCAGAAAGGAGAAATCAATCTAGTCGAACTGGACGCGCGAATGAGGCGAGATCGCGTCTATCCTTACAGGACCTCCAGACTCGCGTCAACGCGTCTTTACATTGACTTAACATGGAAATCACCCGCTACAGGCGCTCTATCCACATTCGGTGTGAACACAGCAGTTACATAATAAAATATTAATCACAAATGATTGGTCACTTTCTAAATAGTAAAAGTATAGAGCATCTCCTAATAATTGTATATGAACAAATAGTTTTTTACCGATGCTGTTAGAAACGATGCATCGCGATACAAATGCCAACTTGTAACCGATAAACACTTATTTAAATCGATGCATCGTATCGTTAGCTTTTATGCCAATGCATCGATGCGAATCAGTGAATCTTACCATCCCAAATATATATATATATATATATATATATATATATATGTTTATTTGTGGATATAGCCTACCTTTGTCTTCTCTTCAGGGCCATCTGTCACATCATCCACTGAAATGTAAATTACAAAGACAATTTTTTTTATTGTTATTTAAAATATTTTTCCATTTTACTTCCTCCTAACTATAGTTCTAGCTTAAACCCCATAATCACCAGTATTGAATAACGTACAAATAGATTTAAAAATAATTATCAAAATAAGGCTGACATCAATGACACCATTTTGGCAAAACCTGTAGTTACCACAAATTTAATGTGACCTGTGACTTTTAATTTCATACAATGATAAAAAAAATTACAACAAAACAAACTTAACTACAGTATCCGCTGAAATTGACAGTATACAGGGCAACATGTTGTATTTACTCAGCACATATAGTTAAGAAATTATATCTATGTCGAGTTACTGAACCATTACTAACATGTTAAGTTTAGGGATAATTACCCAAATTTATTTAGCCAATCTTTATATTGAACATGAAAAGTACACTTTTGGTTTCACAATAACATGATCATATGGCTAGACATATTTATATTGTTTAATGCCACATTTTCTGTCATTTGGAAGCGTTTAAAATGTTTAACAAAAAAGTAAAAATACTGAAATGTTTTTTTAAATGAAAATTTTCACTAAAATACACAGATATAATCACCTATTTGCCTTAAATTCTAACAGATGATCTCTTTTCTTTTTTAATAAAACCGTAAAGAAAAGTTACAGATAAGTTACAACAAAAAAATCTAAGTCTACATAAATTAAACTTAGATTGTATTAATTACTACAATCATCCCTTAATTACTTTGTAATAATGTAGTGGCCTCTAAACTTCTATTTAAACTGACCGGTTATTAATTAAAACATTATTTACCTATAAACAAAAGATTAAAGATTGAATTTCATGCACAACCATGAACTTGGCATGGTGTTGCAAGAGAATGAAAGGAGGGAGCATGGGGGGCTATGTTTCTTTTTCTCCATGATTGTGCTTTTAAAAACCTCTGTTACTCTGGCTCATTAAGCTACGTATATAAGCTTTAAGAATTATTTTAAGTAATAAATGACGCACACCAATTTGACATACTACAAATGAGTAAGATGTGTTTTGTATGATCTTCTCATTATCTCACCTGTGCATCCAGAGCTGCCATTCGTAGTTTGATCTTCCTGCAAGCACAAGTGTCATAGACAGTCAAACATCATGGTCTAATATCACATTGCACTGTATTTAAAATGTAATAGTACAATTTAGGCAATATATTCAAGTAATCGACATTGTAACATAATCCAATACAATTTCATAACATTTTGGCTGAAAATAAATGCCATGTATTGTCTGGTCTTGAAACCTGCATTATAGAAGTAGAAAAAACTTGTTCTGAATTTATTAAACTTCCCTCTTGCTTTGTTGAAACACATTATTGGTGTTAAGTGTGATCAAACGTCATGAATCCTGCAGGCCTCAGACTCACATGGCTGCACGTGTAGGCCGCTACAGATGCAAATCCTGGCCAGCTTAAATTAATGTTACCAAAAGTAAGCTAAACATCCAGGGGAAGTAATAGGGACGCAAAATATGTATTTCAGAAATAACATAAAGACAACAACATTTTAAATTCGGCGACGTTTAAAAGCGGATTACCGCTAAAATGGAGTCACCTATGCAATCCTGTGATTTTAAAACAGCTTAAGACTCTTCGGAATCTAAAGCCCTAATGGATATATTATTATTATTATCATTATTGTCATTTTGGTACATTAATCTATACTTTCTGCAAAGCTGCTTTGAGATTATGCTTAAGGTGAAAAGCGCTATAACGTTAGAAATCAAATGACGTGACCTTTACGTTACGAAATATGTGCAAAGTTGCAAACAATATGCAAGTTAAATAAACAGCACCATATTATATTGAGAGCCTTGCACAAAAAGTCAAAAACTTACTTTTTCGTCGGCCATCCCGATCCAGGCTGTGTGTGTGCAGCATCTCTGTCTCTCGAGCATCTGTGTGTCGCAGGTGAGAGCTCCAGGGGTGGGGGAGGGGGAGGGATAGTCGCCGTGGGGTCTTAAAGATTCAGGTTCTGTGTGATGGATCAGCCATTACTGACACTCACTCGGCGAACTACATGGATATAGTCATATTAAAATTACCCGCGCTTTTTTCTTTCTTGTGCGGTTTTTGTTTTCTTTATAAAATGATGTATGGACATATATGCTCTGATAATATAGAGTATAAGATATGCTGTTATAAAAGAAATACATTTTCTGCTCAAATTCAGTACAATTTTATATAAATTTAAGTACAAAAATAAGGACTGAATGTTGATGTAAAAAGACATTTAGGCCTATATTATATTTAATATAAAAAAACATTAATGAATGGAACAAATTTGGAACTATTAAACAGCTCACAAAAAGATTGACATTCATTAAAAAAAGAACTATTACAAGACCGTGTAATCAAAAGAACAGATATTATTTTTACCCTCTGAGAGGAGATAAAATAAATAAAATAGGTTTGAAAGAAGTAAGACTTGTCTTAAGTGAGACCAAACTATGGATATATGAGGCCTCCACACAAGGCCCGCAGCTTCTTTGTTCTTGATGGTTTCTTGCATTTGAACTGGGTGAAAACATGTCAATGGTGTCATAGATACAAGAACCTGCTTGTTTACAAAAGGTACAAACCAGAAAGTGAGTCGGGGCTGTTGTTATTGTTACCGTCCTTAGAAATTGTCTATATTGATTCTGAAACTCTTTAACTGCATAAAATAAAATAAAAACAAACCATCTTCACAACAATTGCTCACCTTGCTTGTACTGTTCAAGACAATGATTGAAACCATGTATTGCTAGCACTTCTTTTGCTACTGCTTTCTCTTAAGACAAATTGCTTGTTGTTTTCCTCATTTCATGTGTAAGTGGCTTTGGGTAAAAGTGTCTGCTAAATTAATAAATGTAAATGTAAATGCACTCAGCTAGACAGCAGTTCACCAGTCAGAGGAGAATGGGGAAAGACTATATTTGCAAACTATATAAATTAATTGTCAATTCAAGTTAAAAATACTATCACGTGATTTAATTTAGGGTAAGAATAACACATGGTAAAAATAATTCAACAAATGATGATGCAGTTTTTCCACTCTGGTACAACCTTCTGGCTTAGCCACTGCTTCAGATTCTCCCAAAATGACATTAAATATACAATAACACCTCACTTAAACAGAAATAAAAGTGTTGTGGACATTTACGTTTGCATTATGTACTGCACGTACATGTAGGGGAGAGCAGGGCATAACCTAACACATTTTGGTTTTGGCTCAATTATTAAAAAAATTATTAAGTTAGATTTAACTTTTTTTTACACAAGCAACATACACATCTCTGCTACAAATGAACACTTAAAGTTTTTTTCTAGGGCCTACCATTTTCGTACAGTTGCACTGAAAGTGACAGAATTGCAAATGTTAAAACTTACCCCATATGCGGGGTTCACTGTAACAGACAGAGGGGTTAGTTGTAACACTTGTGTGTAACACATAATTCAGTACTATTTTATCTGTAGTTTGATATTGTTTGTGCATCTGTATAGATATATATCCATACATCCATTCCCCATCCAATCATCCTTCTATTATGAAAGGGCTGCACAATTTTGCAATAAATAAATAAGTAAATAAAATCATCAAATATTGCAATTGCAGTTGAATTACATTTGTGTGTGGCAGCTGCATGCAAAATTATTATTATTAATAATAATAATAACAGTAATAATAATAAAAATGAGCTTAAAATAAAAATTTAAAGGGTTTATTGCATTAAAAAAGGCTATATTTTTTATAAATAAACAAGTGATCAATGCATAGTAAACTAAATGAAAAAAAAATTCCAACATTGTTTGTGAAAGTCCAACAAAGTTAAATATATAAATAAATACTCAAACCTGAAAAGTTGCGTGGCTCCCTGCTTTCATTTGATTATCATTGTACACTTGGCGGCTTCGTTGTAACACTGGGCCACAACTAACCCCGCTGTATAAAAAATATTTTAAGCCTAGCTAACACTTGCTAGGAGTTGCTGACATGTTTCAAAACGGTGCTATGCTTTAGCCAACAAGACAGTGATTACAGCAATATAACGTTAGATTTGGAAACGTACACGCCCAACTCAGAAAGCGGAAAAAAACCTATGATGAAAAAATGTACTTGCATGGTGTCAAAACACTCTTTGTCCAGTATCTTCACGAAATATTCTCAAAACTTTCCACAAATTCGCGGGAGACCATCTTCTGGCAGCGAGAGAAAAAGAGCGGAAAAACAACCTGCTTGATCCTGACTAACTATATAAAAGGTCCATGTTACATTTAACCCCGCGTTAGGTTGTGCCCCGCGCTCCCCTACGTCATCCATACATTGGCATGTGTTAGACTAGTGATTATGATATACTGTAGTGCTCATCATTTCCAGGATTTGAGTTCACTTTGTCAGAGTAGCCATAATGATTTGGCACCTGTTGTCACCAACATTTGGAACCACAGAGGTCAATGTGCTGCTAGATTAGGGTTAGGGTTAGGGAGCTGCTCTGAGAGGAACTGGTCCACCACACTCAGATGCTGCTAGCATTTCTGCTTCATACCATGCTAGCTCTATTAACTGCTGTGCTAACATGACTATTGGTGATGATCAGTCCTCCACTGTGGCCTTTAGCTGTTCCTTGTGTGACACTGTGAACTGGAGTGCATACGCTGGTACATGCTTACATCAGCAATTACACAGGCAATTAAACAGGCATTAGCCATGTTTTTAGCCCCGCTTCTACTAGCAGCACATCTGATGCTGGATCAGTAGATTATTTCTTAACTTTTTATGCAGCATCTGTTTATCTCACACTCTGCACTCTGCTCTAGCTTCATGAAAAGAGCTGTATCCACCATGAGCCCTCTCCATTAGCTCCTGCTAAAGCAATACCAGTCTCTCTGTTATCTCACAGCATCTAGGGCACAGGGTATTAGAAAGCTACTGATAAACTGTGAGATATGATGTATGATGAGGGTACAATGTGCTGCTCTGTTAGCCTAGCGGGTAGCATTTACAAGATAATAAAGTCATGAAACATTTATATGAAAATAGTGTGTTAGTAGTTCACTTTAAGGCTTTTGAGAGAGCACAGAGCTTTGTAGAATGTTTGTAGTTATCAAATATTACACCATTTGTGCAAAGGAATTACTAAAACAGATGACCAAAATCTGTTGAATCTCATTTGTATGTAGTGATATATTAAAAAGAAAGCCAGAAGATCTGAAAAACAGCAGCTGCCAATTTTAGAAACAGAGATTGTATATAGTCAGGGCCTGTTAATTTATTAATTTTAAGAATTTCATAATTTTTTTCAAGTTTATTAGTGATCTGTTGAAAGTAAACTCTTTGATTTCTTTTTAATGTATGCAGAAGGGTATCCCAGAAAGGGAAATCTGTATTATCATTTACTGATCGTGATTTAATTAAATTATAATTAAATTATAATTATATATTAGAGTAATGATATAATAATGTATTATAATTACATTAACAAAATCACTTTTAAGTGTTTTTAACCTAAACTGACAATTAATTGATGTAGATTTTGTTGATAATCCCCTCCCATAAACCAGTCCACACAGAAGCGAGACTGAAACACCTGGAGTTGGCTAACCTCGTTTTGATTTCTTTCCTATTGTCATCAATAATGACTATATGAATATATACAGATCCATGATAAATGACATAAATGTCATTTTTAACAGATCTGTTATATTCTAATCATTTGATGCCTTATGAGGAAATATAACAAAGAATTTGCTAAATTAAAAATATAATTCGCTGTTTGTGGCTCAGTCTATCCAGAATTTTCATTCTAGTGCACCAACAGTACATTTATTTAATTATGTTTATTTTATTAAGTAATATAAATAACTAAACATTATACTAATGTATAAATATATATAATTAAAAAGATAATTCATATCTTAGTTGAGTAAATAGATTGCCAAATTGTAATTTTATTATTGACCAATACCCCCAATAGGGCGCTAGAGAGTGCACACTTTTCCAGAACAATGTGACTGGTGGGGACAGCAATACTCTGTGTGACCACCAGGGGCGCATAGATATACACTAACACAGATTTTTGTCTTGAAAATGGTCTTCATGGGGACTTCAAAAAAAACAACATGGGGCGTGTCTAAACACTGTTTGGGAGGTGCTTGTGAGGCTTTGCCGGTGGGGACCTCAATTTAGGTCCCCACGGTGACACGAGTCCCCACGAGTCTGTGTGCATTCAGGTTGAAGTCCCCACCGGGATAGAAAAACAAGAACACACACACACACACACACATACACACACACACACTCACACACATATTGGAAAGTGAGTGAAGTACAAAGCCTATAATAAAGAAAAAATTAGCATCCAAATACATCACAAATGTTGAAACAGTTTGATTCTAATGAGAGAGTTACGTGAGCCCAGCACCACTTACTTTGACTTTCGCTTTACATTATTTCGGTTACTTCTTGTTTATAGTTTTTTAAAATTCTTGTTCTGTTCTGAATATCATTACATTTAAACAATTGCTTGTGTAATATTTTGAGTGTATCATCAAATCAGAATAATTATCTCGGTTTCCCTAGTTATTTATTTTTATTTTTTCATTTTACTAAACAGGTAAGGCAAGTAATATTCTCTGTGTCTTTATATATGTATATCTATCTATCTATCTATCTATCTATCTATCTATCTATCTATCTATCTATCTATCTATATGAATTATTAATAACTTATTTCTGTATAAAATAAAAATTCCCGAATAATCCAGACCAACCAGAGCGCACTATTCCTACAACATCATCAGTGCTGAAGCGGAACTACCAGAGCCGTTCGGCAGATAGCGAGCAGATGCAGCATGTGTGTTGTATCGAGGCAGGGTCAGGCCAGGGGAATCCATTTGCAGCTTTTTATTAAGAATGGTCAAGACAGGCAGGGTGAACTATGGCAAACAGGGCAGAACAGAAAAAGCAGAGACAAACTTGGTTGACAGGCAAAGGACAAAGACCTCCAGATAAATACTGGGCTTCTGGATTTACACATTTAAGTGCTGCAAAACATATTGACCTAAAAATTATTCTAATTTTAAATGATCTCATATATGTGGCTATTGTGGTTCACGATCATAGGCCTTGTCCCCAAATGGCACACTTCATATGAATTTTCGGTCTTGTGTACTTATTTCATGTGTCTGTTAAATCAATGAGACCATAGGCTGTCTCATTTTTCAATTTGGGTTTCAGAAGGTTGCTCACGCATACTTTGTGGTTTATATGTGCCCTGGATACGCACTTTTGCAGAGGCCACACTGATGCGAGCTCTACAGCACACTTCTTTTCAACAGTCAAAGCGGGGTTACGTTTTTGCACGTCGTGCACAATAACCCTAAAGGCACCGGGGTGGCGGTGCCACCGGCTTGGGCCCGCAATCGCTGCTCGCAGCTATATTTATTATTATTATTATTATTATTATTATTATTTTACTACCTTTTGGGCACTTTTGGGGCCCTTAACGTGCTCGAAAACTCTTGAAACTTTGCACACGGGTCAGAACCCGCGGCCATCAGGGCCGGGTTGAAGATGGTACCCGGGCGTGGCAGGGGGGCTCGACAGCGCCCCCTGGAACGGGATTTGAAAACATGTCCGTATATCAAACACGCTTGCATGAATTAATCTGAAAATCGGTACACATATAGATCTCATCGTTTCATATATCCTTTGCACTCTTACTTTTTACGCCAGCCCGACAGGAAGTCGGCTATTATGGGTTGTTTGGAAACTCATGTTCAGGAATTTGATATACTCCTCCTAGGGAATTCACCCGATCGTCACCAAACTCGGTGTGCATGAAGTCAAGACATTGAGGATGAAAAATTGCCAGGGGATTTTTGATATCTCGAACGGTTTGGCCGTGGCGAGGAAACGAAATTATGGCGAATAATGGAAACAGGAAGTGTGTTATAACTTCTGCATACATTGACTGATCTTGATGAAACTTCAGCAGTGTGTTCGCTGTAAGAGGCCGATCACATGGATGTGACTATTGTGAGTCAAAGTTATAGCGCCACCAACTGGCAGCAGGAAGTGTGTCACTTTCAAAATGCTTTGAAATCACCCTCTTATTTTTACCCGATTTGCTTCAAACTTTATGTGTATAATGTAAACACACGGCAGATTTAGACCTGTGAAAGGATTATTGATATCTTAGATACTGTTGCCGTGGTAACGCATCAAACTTTAAGATTCTTTTTTGATGCTTTTGAGACTCTTAGCATACTTGAAATTGCATGAAACTCGATAGACACATCACATTTATTAGCCAGTAGACATGTGCAAAGTTTCAGAAACGGGCGTGGTGCCGGGGCTCAGTAGCGCCACCTTTTGACAAAAGAAGGGGAGTTAGGTCTATACTTTTATCTACAATCTTAAAACTCAGTATGTATAATGTTCATATCGAGCTGGACAACTTTCTAATTTACACTTATTAGCTCAGACCAACAGGAAGTCAGATATTTTGGTTTGAATGTGGATGTTTTGGAGAATTTTCTCTTCCACTCTCTCTGACCCTACGTCTCTCCGTGTGTTTGAGGGGAGGGGGGTTTGTCTGCTGAGTGAGAATGCTTTTATTTTAGTTTTTTCAAGGTTTTGGGGCCCTTAACGTGCTCGAAAACTCTTGAAACTTTGCACACGGGTCAGAACCCGCGGCCATCAGGGCCGGGCTGAAGATGGTACCCGGGCGTGGCAGGGGGGCTCGACAGCGCCCCCTGGAACGGGATTCGAACACTTGTCCATATATCAAACATGCTTATATGTAATAATATGAAACTCGGTACACTTATAGATCTCATCGGGCCGAAAAACTTTCGTGCTCTAAGTTTTACGACAGCTCAACAGGAAGTCAGCTATTATGGGTTGTTTGGAAAATGCATGCTTTTATTTTTGATATACTTCTCCTAGAGAATTAATCCAAACACCACGAAACTCGGTTAGCGTGAAGTCAAGACATTGAGGATGCTAAATTGCGAACGGATTTTTGATATCTCGAACGGTTTGGCCGTGGCGAGGAAATGAATTTATGACTAAAAAAGGACACATAAAGTGTGTTATAACTTAGTTAATTTTATCTACAGTTACAAAACTCTGCGTGTATATTGTTCTCGTCAAGCCGAACAACTTTCTGATTTATTGTCATTAGCTCAGACAAACAGAAAGTCAGATATTGTAGTTTGAATGTGGATTCTGAGAATTTTCTCTCCCTCTCTCTGACAGAGAGAATGCACCCTGCCATTCTGTATGTGTGTGTGTGTGTGTGTGTGTGTCTGTGTGAGGGGGGGGGGAGGGGGTATCCTCGGGTGATAGTTTAAACACAAAGTCATTCATGGGGCCATACTGCCCTCTTGTGTCCAAAATTGTATTTATAGGCACTTTTATTCATTTATTACCTGTATTACACACACACACAGTTCGATCGCACCCGCGCCTCTCACTCTCTCTCTCTCTCTCTCTCTCTCTCTCTCTCTCTCTCTCTCTCTCTCTGTCTCACGTACACACACAGTTTGATCGCGCCCGCGCCTCTCTCTCTCTCCCACACACGCACACACACACACAGTTCGATCGCGCCCGCGCCTCTCTCTCTCACACACACACACACACGCACACAAACAGTTCGATCGCGCCCGCGCCTCTCTCTCTCTCTCTCTCTCTCTCTCTCTCTCTCTCTCTCTCTCTAATGTGCTATATTAGATCAATAATGTGATATATTAGATCAATATTTTTTCCTTAAAAATTTTATTCTCTCTCACACACACACACACACACAGTTCGATCGCGCCCCTTTCACACACACACGCACACACACACACACACACACACACACACACACACACAGTTCGATCGCGCCCGCTCCTCCGTCTCTCTCTCTCTTTAATGTGCTATATTAGATCAATGTTTTCCTTAAAAATTTTATGCACACTACATTTATTCTCATCACATTTATAAATTATTGTATAAAATAATACTACCATTAAAAAAAACACATTTGATTTTCTATTTTAATCAATGTAGAATGTGTAACTTAAAAATAAACAGATCAGTGCTCTGTTTGAGGACAAGAAATTAAAACCAATGCAATATGATGAATGTCCAAAAGATGGCACTCACAGACTGTTTTAAACGAGGTTGGATAAATATTTTTTGCTTTTAAACTGTGTGTGTGGGTGTTGGTGTGTGTGGGTGAGATTTTGGTTGAGGGACAGTTGTAGGTTACAGTTTGAGTTTATAGTTTGACAAAAGCACTTTGTGTTTTATTGTGAGTGTACATACATATAAATAAACACTTTGCAGTTTGAATTTACGTCCTCGATGAACAAAATGACGGAGTATGTTTTTATGTGTAACAGTTCAATCGCACCCACACCTCAACCACACACACACACCAAACACACACACACACACACACACACATACACACACACACACTCACACACATATTGGAACGTGAGTGAAGTACAAAGCCTATAATAAAGAAAAAATTTGCATCCAAATACATCACAAATGTTGAAACAGTTTGATTCTAATGACAGAGTTACGTGAGCCCAACACCACTTACTTTGACTTTCGCTTTACATTATTTCGGTTACTTCTTGTTTATAGTTTTTTTAAATTCTTGTTCTGTTCTGAATATCATTACATTTAAACGATTGCTTGTGTAATATTTTGAGTGTATCATCAAATCAGAATAATTATCTCGGTTTCCCTAGTTATTTATTTTTATTTTTTCATTTTACTAAACAGGTAAGGCAAGTAATATTCTCTGTGTCTTTATATATGTATATCTATCTATCTATCTATCTAGATATGTGAATTATAAATAACTTATTTCTGTATAAAATAAAAATTCCCGAATAATCCAGACCAATCAGAGCGCACTATTCCTACAACATCATCAGTGCTGAAGCGGAACTAACAGAGCCGTTCGGCAGATAGCGAGCAGATGCAGCATGTGTGTTGTATCGAGGCAGGGTCAGGCCAGGGGAATCCATTTGCAGCTTTTTATTAAGAATGGTCAAGACAGGCAGGGAGAACAATGGCAAACAGGGCAGAACAGAAAAAGCAGAGACAAACTTGGTTGACAGGCAAAGGACAAAGACCTCCAGATAAATACTGGGCTTCTGGATTTACACATTTAAGTGCTGCAAAACATATTGACCTAAAAATTATTCTAATTTTAAATGATCTCATATATGTGGCTATTGTGGTTCACGATCATAGGCCCTGTCCCCAAATGGCACACTTCATATGAATTTTCGGTCTTGTGTACTTATTTCATGTGTCTGTTAAATCCATGAGACCGTAGGCTGTCTCATTTTTCAATTTGGGTATCAGAAGGTTTCTCACGCATACTTTGTGGTTTATATATGCCCTGGATGCGCACTTTTGCAGAGGCCACACTGATGCAAGCTCTACAGCACACTTCTTTTCAACAGTCAAAGCGGGGTAAAAATAAGAGGGTGATTTCAAAGCATTTTGAAAGTGACACACTTCCTGCTGCCAGTTGGTGGTGCTATAACTTTGACTCACAATAGTCACATCCATGTGATCGGCCTCTTACAGCGAACACACTGCTGAAGTTTCATCAAGATCAGTCAATGTATGCAGAAGTTATAACACACTTCCTGTTTCCATTATTCGCCATAAATTCGTTTCCTCGCCACGGCCAAACCGTTCGAGATATCAAAAATCCCCTGGCAATTTTTCATCCTCAATGTCTTGACTTCATGCACACCGAGTTTGGTGACGATCGGGTGAATTCCCTAGGAGAAGTGTTTCAAATTCCTGAACATGAGTTTCCAAACAACCCATAATAGCCAACTTTGCTGCAAAACATATTGACCTAAAAATTATTCTAATTTTAAATGATCTCATATATGTGGCTATTGTGGTTGACGATCATAGGCCCTGTCCCCAAATGGCACACTTCATATGAATTTTCGGTCTTGTGTACTTATTTCATGTGTCTGTTAAATCCATGAGACCATAGGCTGTCTCATTTTTCATTTTGGGTTTCAGAAGGTTGCTCACGCATACTTTGTGGTTTATATGTGCCCTGGATACGCACTTTTGCAGAGGCCACACTGATGCGAGCTCTACAGCACACTTCTTTTCAACAGTCGAAGCGGGGTTACGTTTTTGCACGTCGTGCACAATAACCCTAAAGGCACCGGGGCGGCGGTGCCACCGGCTTGGGCCCGCAATCGCTGCTCGCAGCTATATTTAACTTTTAAAATAGCATCATATGACCCTCTTTAAGTGCTATATTTCAGTATGCAAAGTTTGAGAAAGTAATTCAGACAGGACGAGGGTGTTACCGTAGCTACTGTGGAAGTCACCGTAAGGGCTGGCAGTGCAATCAGCCGGACGTTGTTGTAGATGAGCACAGAAATGCTCAGGCATGCTGGCATAGCCCTCTTCACAGTACGCCTCCTTCGGATCCAGAGAGACTTTGGCACACTCTATAACAATATCGTGGATCTCGAATCTCTTCCACCTGTACAGAAAAAAAGAAAGCAAATGAAGGATAAACGTTGACTGTGACATCCGTGGTTTATGCGATTAAATAAGTGACATGATTCAGTATTGCCTCACCGGCTGGGGTCTAGTTCATGGTCCTTGGTTCCGGTCACTAACTCAGGGTGTATTCTGACATGTTCAAGCATGGGCTGAAACACATACAAAGCCATAAATACAAAATAAACATGACTAGTTATATTTGACTGAAATGACTCAATCACTATTACCAATCACGGCATAAGTCAATTTAAGGTACTTTTTGGCATTTTTGGACATTTACTGGTTATTGATGCAGCAATATTAAAAATCAGACATAAACTACCATTCAAAAGTTTTTTAAAATAAATGAATATGTGGCGAACAGGGCGGCCGAGGGACGTGAGAGAACGGCGCGAGGCCGGTGTTGCGATTGCTAATGAGCAACACCTGTGAAGCACACCGGTCTCGCATCTCTCACGGAGGAGCGGAAGCATAAAGGGGGAGCGACGACGTTGATGATCGAGAGAGGAACAGGCCTGTATTTTAGTTGTGTTTTGTTTTTTGTATTTTACTTTAGCCAGCAGTCGTCCGCGAGGGGCTGCTGGCAGTTATATTTATTTTCGGTAGCCAGCAGTCGTCCGCGAGGGGCTGCTGGCGGTATTTTCGTTTGTTTGTTTTATTTAAATAAATTATATTTTGATTGTTCGTCGGTTCCCGCCTCCTTCTTCCCTGAACATTGCTACACTGGTGCCGGAACCCGGGAAGAGGGAGGAACGTGCTGTCAGAGAGTCCTCGCCGATGTGGGGAATCCGCGGTGCCATCGAGCATGGTGCGCGAGTCGCCGCCGCTCGCCGTGGGCCGGAGCCTGCTGCCATCCGCCGAGCGAGGGGAGGAGCAGGGAGCGGGGGACTCGCGGCCACGGACGCTCGAGGCGGTGCGCTGGAGTGAGTTGCCGGTGGGACGGTCGAGCTCGCTGCCGGCCGCCTGGGTATTGGAGGGGCGGCTGCCATCCGGGAGGGAGAGGAGGAGTCGCCGCCGCTCGCCGTGGGCCGGAGCCTGCTGCCATCCGCCGAGCGAGGGGAGGAGCAGGGAGCGGGGGACTCGCGGCCACGGACGCTCGAGGCGGTGCGCTGGAGTGAGTTGCCGGTGGGACGGTCGAGCTCGCTGCCAGCCGCCTGGGTATTGGAGGGGCGGCTGCCATCCGGGAGGGAGAGGAGGAGTCGCCGCCGCTCGCCGTGGGCCGGAGCCTGCTGCCGTCCACCAGTGAAGGGGAGGAGCAGGAAGCGGGGGACTCCTGCCGTCTGCCCAAGGCACCCGAGGAGCCGTCGCCGTCCACCGGGCGGCGGAGGAGCGTCGAGCCGTCAACCGAGGGCTACCCAGCGTCACCGCCAGGCACCGCGGAGGAGAGCGCACAGCTGGTGGGGGACCAGATGGCAGCGCGTTGTGGGAACCGGACCAAGTTTTTTTTTTTTTTTCCTCTCTCCCCTCTCTCGATCTATCGCTCCTCATGCTTCCGTCTCCGTTTCCCTCGGTTTGTCTGTCCATACTCCCCAGGGATCGCCGCCGCCGGGGGGGGGGGGGGGGGAGTAGGCACAGGCTCGTGGGTACCCCCCGGCCTGTGAGGGGCGATGGGGGTATGTGGCGAACAGGACGGCCGAGGGACGTGAGAGAACGGCGCGAGGCCGGTGTTGCGATTGCTAATGAGCAACACCTGTGAAGCACACCGGTCTCGCATCTCTCACGGAGGAGCGGAAGCATAAAGGGGGAGCGACGACGTTGATGATCGAGAGAGGAACAGGCCTGTATTTTAGTTGTGTTTTGTTTTTTGTATTTTACTTTAGCCAGCAGTCGTCCGCGAGGGGCTGCTGGCAGTTATATTTATTTTCGGTAGCCAGCAGTCGTCCGCGAGGGGCTGCTGGCGGTATTTTCGTTTGTTTGTTTTATTTAAATAAATTATATTTTGATTGTTCGCCGGTTCCCGCCTCCTTCTTCCCTGAACATTGCTACAGAATACTTCTTAATACTGTCATGAATGCATTAAATTAATTTAAAATAAAGGCATTTATAATGCTTCAAAATATTTCTATTTCAAATCAATGTTGTTCTTTCTATTCATCAAAGATTAATACAAACATACAGTATTCCACAAATATATTTAGCAGCAAAATTGTTTTCAACATTGATAATAAGTAATGTTTCTTTAACACCAAAAAAGCATATTAGAATGATTTCTGAAGGATCCTTTAATAACATTTTGCAATATTACTGTTTTTACTATATTTTTGATCCAATAAACACAGTTCTGGTTAGCATAAGAGACTTCTTTGAAAACCATTTAAAAAGTACCGCTCAAAACTTTTGAACGATAGTGTATACCAATAATTATTTTCATGTTTTGGATAATAACTGATAAATGGTTGATCAAATTCTTTGTCTATATACATTAAAAAATAAAACAGTAAACACTAAAATCAATAATAGTTTTAAATGCTAGTGAATTTAGGCAGCACAATATTATAAAAAACATGGATATTCATTTTAAGATTTGCTGAGGATTATTTGAAACAGTGTCTATATAATTTATATAATATATTTTATATATATATACAAATTACTCATGCATCCTACTATCCTAGATCCTTACTTATATCCAACCTAGGCACTTTGTCACTTCTACTGTTATTGCACTGAACAAAAATTAAGGGAAAATGAGGATGAAAAAACAATGATGGAATTTCCTTACATCTTATGTATTTGGAAAACCTCCTGGGAAACTGTATGACTAACAGCTCACCTTGACCACCTCCTCAAAAGTGTCCATGTTTTCCTTCATGCTGTAATGGGACCGCAGGTAAGACACAAAATTGCAGGGGTACATCCCATACAGCCGGTGGAAGAGCGAGTAGACACTTGCGTGCAGGTGGATGAGATAAACCTCCGGTACGTGTCCTGTCAACAGAGATTGATCATACAGCTAGTTAACCATCATTTCGTCTGTTACTTTAAAAGGGGCCTCATAATATTTTCTGGATTTCTGTGGGAGACTAAACTCATCCAGAGATTTGTAATGAATACATACCTCAGAGGTAAAATTATTGTTATTATATAACAGAGTCATACAGTATTTGAAACTTAGTAACTCTTACCTGGGTTTCTCAGATTCCAGGAAGCCAGACGACCAAAGATATCAAAAAATTCATAGAGATGGTGCTTGCCAGCTTGAGGAATCATGGGTAATAGTGTGATGAGCACCAGGACTCCAGTTATTAGAACCACAACATCGGTGTCTGTCTGTAACACACAAATTA
Source organism: Meda fulgida (assembly GCA_030578275.1). Classification (NCBI taxonomy): domain Eukaryota; kingdom Metazoa; phylum Chordata; class Actinopteri; order Cypriniformes; family Leuciscidae; genus Meda; species Meda fulgida. The sequence goes on along the minus strand of CM060636.1, from coordinate 10,333,165 downwards.
TCGTATATACACTGCATGTTACAAAACAACCAGGCACTTGATACCAAGACCAAGAGGCATATCTGAAAGATGTTTAACATTATGAGCTTACCTTGAGGCATTTGAGGAGAGATAGCAGCAGCGGATAGCGAGCGATCTTGTGGATCCAAGACGGCTGCTTACGGACAACGTGACCCAGTAGAGTGAGAGTGGGCAGGCGACAGGGGGCTTTAGCCATGCATTCATTCATTTTATCAAAAAGGTGCTGAGAAACAGACAACACAGCCAAGTCACATTACAGGCCAGACAGTAACAGTTAATAATGTTGTTCCCTGCCCTAGACATTTACTATTATTATTATTATTAATAAATATAAATGAAATAAAATACAAATACTCAGGAGTTTAAATGATGCTGGTTAGATGAAAACCTTTCGTTTGTTCATATTTCACAGGTGATTTATTTAACTTAAGGATATGGGCTATGTGCTCAATTACACTGATAGATTTATTGTGATATAAAAAAAAAAATTTAAGATTTTTTTTAACCAGATGACTTGAATAGAGCTATTTAGAAACAATCATTTTAGAATGATTGGGTAATTTTGTAGGGTAGGGCATTTGCAGAGAAAATATCAATTTTTAAAAACTAAATTTTATTACTCTGGAGACTCGAGTCTTGACTAATGGTTGAATTTGGGAAAAACATTTAAAAAATGTTGGTGTTCTCAAACCTCTTTTCAGTGATGTTATATTATAATACATTTGAACTGTGCTCAAGCTACAACTTGTCATTTTTAATGCATGTCCATTAATAATTCTTTGCATGAAATAATTGTATAATTTGATTATTTTTCTATACTATGGTTTGACATCAAAGTGAAACACATGAAAGTGTGACATCAGTAGCAAAAAGCCAATCACATGCCTTGAAAAATGCGATACTTCAGAGTCAGCGAGATTCGATTTACTCTTCTGCTGAAGATTAAAATATTGAAGAATATAAAGTATACAAATGTATTTATACAGCAAGAAAACATCTTGCTATATCAGTGCAAGTGAAAGTTGTGAAGTTAGTAGTTGAAAATTATATGTATACAGAGACTTAAACGTGTAAGCTCACATGTAGTAATTTTTTAAGCTTTATCTATTAATCGTATTTATTTTACATATTATCGGTATATTTTTTATATTCACTTAGACTAAATGCTTAGTTGTTAAACTAAAATTGCTCATATGTAATGGATTAGGTTTATAATAGATATAAAAATAATACATAAATCATATAAAATAATTATAATAAATAATCTTATATCTTAAAAAATCTTCTACTATGTAGTTACCTATAAATTGGAGCAAGAGAAACTTGGGTAGTGACTTGATTTTTATAGTGGAAATTATAATTTTTTTTAAAATAGTAAAGTTTTTTAATATAGTACAACTATAAAATTCCAATAATAAAATTGATGCCGAAATGTCTACATTTTCAAAGTTTGAACCATGGAGCTTTTATTTGGCAGAAAAGCCCAGGGAACATGGATTTAAACTGAGTGTCAAACATGAAAAAGAACCAGAAAAAAAGCTCAGTGAAAAAGTCATGGTTAAAAAGATATAACAGTGAGCAGTCATTCACCTTATCGTGTGGCTCCCTCACTGAGGACAGGATGTGCACTGCCTGGGCGGAGTTGGTCTCCAGGAAATAATCCACCAAGCCGTTCAGCAGCACGGACCCTCGATCTGCAAAACATGAATCCACACCGACTGTCAGTCAAGCAATAAAACACTGCAGGCAGGGAATTAGAATATGAATCGTGCAGAAAATATCAAGAAGTTTGAAAAATCAACTTTCAAACTTGGCTGGACCTGTGCTGAGGTGTTCATTGATAAGGCCCTTGATCTCATCCAGCTGGCGGAGGTCAGAGGTCTCCAGCAGAGGAAGCAGGTCCCCTACACTGAGCTGTTCCCTGGACATGATGGTATGGAGGGTTCGTGGCGGGTGTCTCTGAAACAGTCAAGGGAGAGGGGAAGGACTTTCAGACGTCTCTCTCAGCGTCCCGTGTCCTGTCCAGCCTGGAAGGGTTCCAGGGCCGCCCGTCAATACAGTCTCCAGGCACACCTGCAAGAGACGTTTAAAGGCTTACATGAACGATGAAATATTCATGAGAACGTTTTGTAGTTTCTGCCTTTAAGTAAAGGGGTCATGAACTGAGAAATCAAATTTTCCTTGATCTTTTGACATGTAAGAGGTTATTGCATAGATACAATATATACATATCATTTGAGGCTGTTTCTATGGGCCGCTACAAGTTGACTGTCTGCAACCGTAGTTAGACACATGAAAATCTATATCTGCAACAATAGTTTAGCAAATCATCACCAAGTCTAACACGATACAACAAGACTAAGGCGTTAGCCAACACGAGTTACCAACACAAGTTACCATAGAAAAGTAAAAACATTAAAAAGTACGATAGTAAAAACCTGTAAAATTGAGTTAATACACAAAAATACTCAAACCAACACATTCTCACCAGTAAAAGGTTATCCCATTTCTCCGGGAATTTAAATCTCGGCGGTTTCATAACCAGAATTTCATGTTGTGGCATCATTGATTCTTACTGTGAGTGACGACACACTAATGTGGCATCTATACAGTACATTTATATGGGTCATTGTATTATAAAAGTATCCTGTAAGTTTCAGAACTCAAAACTTCCTTGTTATTTATTAATGACTCGTTTTGGATGTCACATTATGACGTAATAGTGCGATGAAAGTGCCTCTGCAAAAGATGAACAACACCTACTTCTACATCATTGCCTCCTTAGCCCCGCCCAACGCAATGACGGCAATTGACGCATCTAACGGTTCAAACAAACAGGGCTGGGCAATCATGTTCGTCATTACGTTGCGCGTCGAGTTCAAGTGTTACTCTTTTGGCGTTAGTCGATGCGTAAGGCCGTCTGCCGGAAACTAGTTATTTTAGTCGATAAAGTTTTAAATATGGATATTTTTCTTACACTAACGCATCGTTTCACTTCAGAAGGCCTTTATTAACCCCCAGAGACATGTGTAGCACTTTAACCATGAATAGATGCGCTTTGATGGACTTCCAAAGACATACAGCCATTCACTGCCATTATGAAGCTTGGATCTCCGATTGTATTCGTCTGAAAGAAGAATGTCATATACACATAGGATGGCTTCAGGGTGAGTAAATCATGGGCTAATTTTTTTCAATTCTTTTAATAACATTAATAGTGTAATGTTGACCACTATATCACAACTAAAAGTGGTTTGAGACCCCTTTAAAGTTTAGGTTTAGTTTTTTTTTTTTCAATTTGAACACTGAATATGGCTTGGAGCTCTTAATTTTGAACTCTCAAAGTGCACCGGATTGATGAATTTAACCTAACAATTGACAAAATTTTCTTCCAATAAAAGCTAAGGGGACTGAGGTCCAACCACCATAGTTCCACAAAATCCTGTGGGAAACACTGAGAGGGTCAAAAACAGGAAAATAGCGTATTACTTCTAAATTAAGATTTTTTTTTTTTTACATTATAAGTGGACCTCAAAGAAAATTATACTTAAAAAAAAGCAGTTCATGATCCTTAAGTACATTTTTCAATTAAGAGTGAGAAAAAACACTGCAACATGTACGAAAGTTCAGAGAGAATTATGATGCAACATTATAAAGAGTACAACTTGATCTCATTAACATCAACTGGGATAATGTGTGTTGGAAGTTTCAGGCAAGTAAACAACAGATTAAGATTCTGAAGCATACAAGATTCACATGTTGCGACCTGTTCTTGAACAAACATGACAAAAAGTCAGCAGTTGTCACACCAGCCTGACAACATCAGGTCAACAAGTACTAGCTGAAGTCAAAGAAAATTTATGAGACCAGAGAATTGTGACATGAATAGACTACATACTACAAGAACACTGTATCATGTTATGCAAACTATTTTGAAGTTGAGCAGTGAAGTTTAACTATGACTGGAGTGATAATTGAGCATATTCAGGGCTAATCAGCAAGAAATTGCTTTTGCTTGCATGCTGGGACAGTGGCTCAAAATGTTATATGTACAGCCAACATTTTCGAGGCCCTGGGTAAACACAAATATCATAAACAGCTTCATAAGCAATACATTTACACATCTGTACACGAAAGGAAAAACAATAAAATATGTATAAATAATTATAGAAATTTGTGGATGGATGGATATAGATATTTTAAAAAGCCGATTTTTCAGCATCATTACTCCAGTCTTCAGTGTCACGTGATCCTTCAGAAAGTATTCTAATATGCTGATTAGGTCCCTCAAGAAACATTTTCTTATATCAATGTTGAAAACAGTTGTGATGCTTAATATTAATAGTTCAAAAGAACAGCATTTATTTGAAATGGAAATCTTTTGTAACATTATAATTGTCTTTCATGTCTTTGATCAATTTAATGCATCCTTAATAAATAAAACAATTATTACTAAAAATCTAACTGACCCCCAAAGTTTGGAATGGTAAATCAGCACAGTTTACAAAAATGGTGTCCAATACATAACAGAAATACAAATGAATGCTTGTATGAATGTAAATTATATACAAAATTATAAAAATTGGCAATGCTACAATGCTAGACTAGTAAAAGTTCCAGTACTAGTAACAGATCCATTAACTGGTTCAACACACTCTCACACTAGCCCTGATGCTATCAGGACATCTTGCCCATATAATAGAGATTTTTCTTTATATTTGACAACAGCAATAACAAATAACAGAATTGGGTCTTAACCTACATCTTAACCAGATTAATCTTGAGAATAATGTGAGTCACCAAGACCTTAAGTTGACAGCCAAACATGCAACATAACAAACTGATAAGACTCTTTCTCCTTGCTGGAGACCATTCCACTTATCCACCAAACAAACAGCTGTTATAAAACACAAAGTACTGCTCTAAGTATAACTTTGTGCAAGATGACAACCATCTAGGGAAGGTGGATGGCAAGCTGACCCCTCAATGGAAACACAAAGAAGTTCATTGATTAACGGCATGATCGTATCCTACAAAATAAGAGCATGCATCACCCTAAGGAGGTAAAAACAATAATAAGATGAAGTTCTGGACGACCTCATCGCGAACTGTGGCAGCGCCTGCCAATTGGAAAACAAAGCTGTTAACAGCACAAAGAAGCTTTATATGCCACGTTTCGGGCCACATAAACAAATTCCTTAAAGAGGTTGTGTAGAAGCGATCATGAAGACGTCTTGCTTTTCAAAGCCTAACTGAGTTTTGGGTATCAAATCTCTCTTTCAGCTTATGTGTCGTTTACACATCCTTACAGAGGTAGAGACATTTTCTGCAAGTGACCAGACTGCATTGTTTAAAAAATAAAAAAAATATATATATATATAGATAGATAACATTATATACATGTGACATTATATATATAGAAGACATGAGAGTCATAGTGAGTCAATTATGCCAATATGCAATGATCATAAAATAAAAATAAGGCAATAGCTTGAAACTACATATCATGATTCGCCTGCAAAAGGATTTCTGTTACCAAAAGCAAACGCGCAACAAATCCCACAACATAGCCAGTGTCTGTATTTAAACCTATGCATAGCGCAAAATAAAAATAAGTGCAAATATGTCCACATAGATGTTGTATTTTAGGCTGCATAAACTGACAGCAGCTCTGTGTTGAAATGACCACTGGAGTAAACAGCGCGAGAGAACAATGGCCAGAATCTGCGGGACTGTCTCCATAAATGCGCCAGCGAATGTAACATACCCTCATGCATGTCAACTTCCCCCTTAAACTCGTGCATATGCAAGCGGAGATTTGTTGAAATTCATTTCGAAACTGTAACAATCAATGCGGACTATTATTTCACTGACACAGTCCCAATCAAGAGAGCCTTATTTTCGACAAGCTTAGTGCAAACCAGAAATAACGCCTGAAAGACTCTATAATGCACGTAAAATTCTGAGGAGCGAGCAAATCTAACATTTAGACTGTCACTGCGTATGATGTAAAAATATCACCACAAAAAAACATCGTTTAATTAACCTGTTTACCTGTTAGAGCAACTGCACTCCACAGGGCGCCGCCATCTTGAACACCTCACAACCCCTCCCTACGCGGTCACCATCCGCAACTGTGCAGGAGAAATAATCCCCGAGCGCTCAAAAACACGCCTGTATCAGTAAGCAGAACATTGATATGTGACGCGAATATTTTTTGGAAACGACCAGCAGTCATACTTTATAAATACAGTGAATTGTGGTTGGCGTAAGACTCATATATGAAAGTTTTAGAGAATCCTGCAGCTAGGCCCTGAGTTGTTTTTCTGAAGGGTGGAGGGATGCAGCGCGTAATGCGGTTTTCGCGTGACTCAGGTGGCGAGCGGAGAAGCTGAATCGGACCAGCAGTATAAACTATTTACATTTCAAATATACTTATATTATAGCCTATATATTTTTAATGTAGGCCTACTAGGCTACTTTTCTCTAAATATAGGCCTAAACATTAAACAATAAATTCATCAATACATAAGAGTGAGGAAAATAAAATAAACAAATCCAAATAGGCCTATAATAACTATTTAAGTTTAAAAAGCACTTTTTCCTAAACATAGCCTAGGCCTATAGGCCTAAATACATAAATAAGGATGAAAAAAAGTAAACTAGCTTAAAATTCAAATAGAATAAAGTAGTGAATGATTTGTGTAGTAGCTAAATAAATAAACGACTGAATGATAGAAAGATCGAATGAATGAATGAATGAATGAATGAATGAGTGAATGAATGAATGAGTGAATGAATGAGTGAATGAATGAATGAATGAATGAATGAATGAATGAATGAATGAAAATGGATAAGGGTGAGATAAACAACGTAGCTAGCTTAAAATCCAAAGCCGAATAAACTATTTACATTTAAAATATTTTTCCTATACATAAATAACACAAAAAAGAAAGAGAAAAATTAAGTCAACTAGCTTCCAGATATATAGCCCGATAATCATAAATCAATAATTAATAAAAAAAAAAAAAAAAAAAAAAAGACAAGCCTCAAGCCATTTATTTTCATAGGCCTAGCCTACCCTATCCCCCCCCCCCCCCCCCCCCCCCTCACTGAGACTGTCATTGATTCTGTCAAACATCCACATTTATATTCCAATGAAGAAGTTTTTTTTACGGGGTTTTGTAATCACATAAGGGTGAAATCACATAAGTTCTTGATCGTTCACAGCCTTATCCATTCATTAGACTCATAGTTAGGCTATCTCATTTTACAGTAATGTTTAATTTCGAACACTCGACTCATCTCTGCCTCTTCTTATCAAAAAGAGCATGAATACAAGAAGTGAAAAATAACTTAAACGGAGTTGGCCTATTAATGCAATTAATGGTTTAAATGATCTGGATGAGACTGTTTTTTAGTGGAGATGTCCCTCTAGTGGTTAATCACGGTCACAGTCACAGTCCTCTATTTGATTACATCAAAGATGTCTTCCCTCAAAACAGTGGGCTACAAATTGCCTGACTCATCTTCAGTTGATAATGTTTCCTATACTATGCATGTCCTTTTTGTTAATCTGATAGTAATAGGGCTAATATGCATCTACTGTTTATATGCCCCCTTTTGTGTAATTCCTACCTACATTGTTATTTAGGCTATCACTGTCTATTAGCCTATAGGTTTTATTAATATTTTGGAGTGGTTTTTATTTTTATATTTGAATTTTTAATGTTGTTGTGTGTTTTGTCCTTTTTATTAGTTTTTTGTTGTTGTTGTTGTTGTTGTTGTTGATTTATATAGGCATAGACCTAGTTTAATTACCTTTTTTAACGGTAAAACTAAATGAAAATGAAATGAAAAATGTTTCCAACTGGCCGAAATAAAATAACTTTGTCATATGCCTACTTTATTTCATACGTTTATTTTATTTCAAAGAACGAAAATGTTTTTATGGTTTTTGTTTCCTATAATAATCCTGGTTGTATTTTCACCCTTGAGATTACAAGTTATCACCTTTAAATCGCTATACAATAAAAAAAAAAAAAAAAAAATTAGCAGAGGATGGTTTCGATCCATCGACCTCTGGGTTATGGGCCCAGCACGCTTCCGCTGCGCCACTCTGCTAGATAACATGCAATACAGAACAATGGGTCTTAATGTTAATGATTCTTCGTGATTATGACTGCTGTGTTTTAAGACAGGCAACAATAGCCAAAATTTATTAAGAAATCCGTGTGACAATAGAATTTGCGATTCGGAGTGAACTAGCCAGTCAAAATAGCTATAATTTGTAATTTAACCTACTTTAATGCATGTTTGAGCTCTCAGCAAACGTTGACTATTTTTATACAAGGTTGCACGTTAAAGAAAAAAGAATAAAGAAAAGAAAAACTGCAACACACACTCTTAAGCGCCCCTATAAGAAATAATTTAGTTATATTTTGAAGTCACCTGAAAATGAGCTGTAGTTCACCACCAAATCCACACGGGGGCGTATAAATACATTAATCGAAATACATTAATGCGCGCGCACAAGGCAATATAAAACTGATCCTGGTAAATCTTTCAATGAATATTATTAAATGGGCAAAACGCACCAGGATTATAGACACTCAATAAATAAACATTTACGAGTATTCCAGCGCTTAGTTTAACAAACAATGAATTATTAGCCTAGTTGTGCTTTTAATAATCAAAGATAAAACGCCTAAGGCTGCAACCAAAACACAACTGTGCAAATAAAAGTAGGCTAAGCAAACATTCTGAGGTACCAACATTACAGGTTTGGTGTGTTTTTTTGAGGGGTACGTTCAAGCAAAGTTTGTTGCTGGTTCAATGGTCTTATGTTTAAGCCCGCAAGATGTTTTACAGGAGTCAAGTCAACAGATGACCAATAACAGTGATGATAAATTACTAAATTGACAGCAGATGATTTGAGAAAATGTTTTGCAAAATATCACGAACCTTTAACGCATTGCTCTGTTAACCAATTAACCTTTTTTACGCTCCATAGGCCTATAACAGTAGAGATAATAAGGGCTATTGCCTACCCCTGCTCAAATGAAAAATTGTCGGCCTAAAAATGTAAACAAATATTCTAACTATCAATTTCAAATGATAACTAATATTTGTTAAAATATCCTAAATATAGTTTACCATTATGCCAAATAGTGCCTAAACCAGGATGTGTTTGCGTTTTGTAGCCAAATGTCGCGCACCTGCTCTGCCTGTAATTGGTTGAAAACTCAGTCAGATTCCACAGCAGAATTATCGGATTGAAAATCAGGGAGGGGAGTTGAAAAAAAAACTCAACGCAACCAACTCATAGAGATGCAGTGCTTAAGTTTCTAAACATCACAACGGATTTCCCAGCACTTTTCATCACGAATTTTGCGAAAAACCATCAAAGAACTTCTTTTCCAAGATCTAGGCTACACCATTTCAGGTATGCTGTTTTCATATTTATTCTAAGTTTGCAATTAAAATAAGTTATTTAAAGTTTTGAAATACTTTTTTTCAACCTCAAGTATATTATTATTAAAATATATGTATATACTTATATTTAAATAATTCTTATTTTTAAACAATAATTTGGTATATTTTTGCATATAACTTATGTTATAAAATTGTCTCAAACCAGAACAAAGTTCGACTGAAACTTTCAAAACATCAACAGCAACACCAAGTTTTGTAGCTTATAATAACTGTTTAAATATTCACACTTTTTTTTAGAAACAGAAAGGAACATAATCTTATTACAAGAGCTTTGAGCAGGTTGTTGTTTTTTATTTTTATGAATGACTTTGTCATCATACAGGGTAGCTATATTTTTCATTTGTATTTAGATGGATAATTTTAGTTTTGTTATAAGTTTTGTAATAGTTATGGACATGTTATCAGACAGATATGAAAATGGAAGTATCACAGTAAACAAATCTCATTTTACAGAGTCATGCCACGATCGTTTTTGGTGAAAAGTAAAAAGTCCTACAATGTGCACCGACCCATCGACACGGAGCAAAGTGAACAGAAAATCCCGGACCCAGCACCCAAAACAAGTAAATGGCATTATTATATTTCAGAAAAAAATGAATTTATACTGAAATGCTCAGTAGGTTTTATTTTATTTTAACCGTACTGCCAAGTTCCCCTGTGTGCATCTGACATATGATGTTCATGAGACGAACAATTTATATATAATTAAAATGTTGTTTGTTTTTGGAGGTTTTATATTCATTCTTCATAATTACAAATCTCTTGATTCTCTTATTTGGGAGAAATAAATGATTCAGAGAGTGGTGAGCGGATGTGCTGTGCACCTGTCAGATTGATGTTTGCTGATGCTTCAGCCTCAGGCTGACTGTTATTTGATTGTAGGGCTGTGTCTCAAAACCTTGACAGCTGCTTACTTAAGACAGCATTTTGGGCCTCATTTGTGCTCTTTATAGAGGTATAGCTCAATAGGCTGTGTTCCATGGAAGTTTGTAAACTATCTAGCGGTTAGGGTGGATGTTACGAATATGCAAACTAGGCCTATTCAAAAAAGACAGCAGTACTGTCACTGGATTATAACTGTTTTTTAGGGTTCAGTTGGAGAAAATGTAGTGTTAGGTACAATCTCAGATCCTTCAGTGTCTGGTTTATAGGTTTTTATGTACACACACACCTCTAATACTCTTATTTAAAGTGCCTTTAGAGAGGAGATGCCTGAGTGAAATATTTGGATGGCTGGATGAATAATATTTGTATAGCTCAGCAGAGTATTAAAAATATATGATGCTTTTGCATAATAATCTCAATGCATTAGAAAAAACTAAAATAAAATCAAGTGGCAGTACATTTTAGCTCACGTTTGAAGCAAAACAAACTGACGTCATGCATCCCAGCCATCATTATTGCAAAAAAGCCTTGAAAAGTAAAGTAAGTTCTGAGATCAAATCTATGTAATATATATAGCATCAGATACAACTTGGTTTTAATTTTTTTCTAATACACTGAATTCAGACATATTTAAGTGTGACCTAAGTGTTTAAAAACCTTTTATATCATGTTTTAATATTTTAATACATTTCACTTTGATTGCTGTTGTTACAACCTGCAACACATGTATTTTACGATCATTGTGATTTCTTAGTCCCAGCGCTGGTCCCTTTGGAACCAAAGGAGCGTAATTCTCCAGAGCGGCCCCAGGTAGATTCCCTCACTCGACCTTCCCACAGAGACCCGTATGACTTCAAGTGTGAGCGAGAGCCCGACTGCCCAGTACCATCTCTACCTGAGCTGTCCGTCACAACCAGACAGCCGTTTTACTTATCTGGTGAGTGTTTGCAGTGCACTAGCATACATATCTGTGTGTGTAAGGCAGTATCATGTAACATCTCCAGGGCAGATTTAGACAATAACAATCATCATCTTAATGATTTCACTGTACCTCCAACAGAGCCTCAGTTGGCAGAGTTTCCTTCCTACTACAAGAGCTCGTATGCCTGGGATCATGTTCCCACTACATATGACTTCAGGCAGATGGGCTTCCCTCCCTCGCTCCTGCAGCACGCCAGCAGCCTGTACGGAGCTCATCTGAAGCAGAGCTCGGAGACTCCACAACCACTGGACTGCAGCACACACTACTCGCCTACGTCTAACACCTACCACTGCATCACCTGTGATAAGGTAAGATATGCATTTATTTATTGTTTGTTTGTTATGTATATTCTTATTTTAATCATTTTGTTAGGATTCTTTTAAAACATATACTATTATTTTAAAATATTTTAATTTTCAATTCATTTTAGTTTAAATGTTATTGGGGTTTTTTCTAAATAAATTATTATACACACACCATATCTATATTAAACTTATTTTATATCTTTATTTAAAATTATTATATCTAAATAAAAAGAATAAAAATTACGTTGTTTAAATGAAAATTATAGGCGTTATATACAGCATATAGGCTACAGTATTAGTGCTGTCAAATCGATGAATTGCTGTTAATCGCATCTAACAAAAATGTTTTGTGTGTGTATATTATATATATATATATTATATATGTCTATATATATATATATATATATACACATACAGACACGTACAGTACACACACACATTTATATATATATAAAAAATAAAAATAAAATAATATAATATATATTCTCACATATATTATGTAAACCATATATTTTATGTTAGATGTAATTAACATTTGCGCGTGTGTGTGTGTGTGGGGGGGGGTGTACATATGTATACTGTATATATATATATAAATAAAAAGAATTTAAAAAAATTTAATTAGATTTTAAAAATGAAAATTATAGGACTAATATATACAAACTTTTATTTTTAATGAAAATTAGAACTATATATATGTGTGTGTGTGTGTGTGTGTGTGTGTGTGTGTGTGTGAACAATAATATGTACATATTATATGAATTTGATTTGTGGTTTCTGTCCTCTTCTCCAGGTGTTTTCCACCCCTCATGGACTGGAGGTTCACGTCAGACGTTCTCACAGTGGCACACGTCCCTTTGGATGCAGCATCTGCAGAAAGAGCTTTGGCCACGCAGTTAGCTTAGAGCAACACATGAACGTCCACTCTCAGGTAAGAACAAACCATGCTGATCCAGTTAGTCCCATTAGACATCAGCTGGCATTTGGACAATGGCTATGAAAGAATTAATTTTGTTGTTGTTGTTGCGTTTAAAGGAAAGAAGTTTCGAGTGCAAGATGTGCGGAAAGACCTTCAAACGCTCCTCAACGCTGTCCACTCACCTGCTGATCCACTCGGACACACGGCCGTACCCCTGCCAGTACTGCGGAAAGAGATTCCACCAGAAATCCGATATGAAGAAACACACCTACATACACACAGGTGAGACGCCACGGTGTGTGACTGCGTGTTTGTTATGGCGTGGATAAACGAGATCTGTGATAAAAAGCACATGCGGTTTGATGACCCCTCAATAACAGTTTCCCAAAAAATCTTCCCATATTATTTGGAAATGCTGTCATCTATACACTCCCCATTCCATGTAAATCATTAAAACTGAATATGCTGAACAGATATTCACTTCAGATGCTGGAGTTGGCTTGCTTTCTAGGGTGTGTTTCCAAGAGCGGCACAGCTACAGATAAATCAAGAAAAGGAGATTAAACAAATGCTGTCTTGATTTGCATAGCTGGTCTTCCTGCTTTCCTGATGACTCTCGGAAAGTTACCTTTGCGTGTAGCAGAGAGCCACTCCTGTGTTGAAAAACAGAACAAATCTGGGTGGCACGCAAATCCATGCTTCAAGCTGATTTTAAAGCAAAGATTTTTCCAGTGTTTTATACCAATTAAAATGGGTTTCAAATGACATTTTATTCAAAATGGTTCTGTTTGTTTGCAGGTGAGAAACCTCACAAATGCCAGGTGTGTGGCAAGGCCTTCAGCCAGAGCTCCAACCTCATCACACACAGTCGCAAACACACCGGATTCAAGCCGTTCGGGTGCGAGATCTGTACCAAAGGCTTCCAGAGGAAGGTAGATCTTCGCCGACACCACGAGAGCCAGCACAGCCTTAAATAACGGATGTTGTACATGGCGTGGCGGACAGCGGGGAGGAAATGAAGACCACCAATGGCTGTTGCTTGAAGAAAAAAAAGACTCATGTTAAATGGTCACTCAAAAAATGAACTACATTTAAGAATAATAAAAATGACAAAAGCACATACCAAAATGATTTAAGCTAAAATCATTTGCTCACCCTCATGTTGTTTCAAACCTGGACGAGGTTCTTTATTCTGTTGAACACAAAAGAAGATATTTTAAAGAATGTTGGTAATCAGACAGTTTACGGTAGCCATTGCCTTCCATAGTAGAGAAAAAATACAGATGAAGTCAATGGCTGTCTTGTTACCAGCATTCTTTAAAATATCTTCTTTTGTGAAGAAAGAAACTCATGCAAGTTTGGAACAACATGAGGGCGAGTAAATGATGACAACGTTTTCATTAAGACCTTTCAATTGATTTCAAAATGACTTTCTTTATTTTATCCAATAATACATCAGTTTCTTTATTTTATCCAATAACACATCAGAACTGTAATCTAACAAGCAGAAAGTCCATGAAATGATTTAAACGTCCATTTGAACTATTAAATGAAATCCACATGCCAGGTACTGCCACCATGAAGGAGTCCAAACATGTCTTTCATTTTCTTTTCTTTTAGTATGAAAAAGTAGTAAGATTGTATGTTAGTGTTGAGGTTGAACTTTTTTTTGTCATGTTATTTATAGAAACTCTTGTCACAAAAATAGTACAAAATAAATACAATTGTTTAAAATCAGATGTAAAGTGCTTGATCAATAATTCATAACAGTGCATTTTTAAATCTAGTTGTGAGATGAAGAGAAGGAGGAGGGGTGCACGTACTGTAAATGTGTAAGAAATCAGTCCTGCTACAGTGAAAAATGAGAAGAGTCAGCAAACAAGGCTTTGCAGTGTTTGTCTTCTTGTGTCTCCGCCCTGTCGAGGATCCGGATACACAGTTCCGTTGGCCCTGCCGATGGTTCTGCACACTGCCGGAGGCTGTGTGAAATCTCTGGTGTGACTGCAGATAAAGCTTCATTCAAATAAAGTACCTGGAACTCTACATGCAAATCACCTGCCTGGCAGGTTTGTAAACTTCATGTGTCTGAACGAACGGTCCTTGTGGGCCAGAGCTTGGAAGGAAAAGGCAGTCCAGCGAAACAAAGACATTTATATTAATGAATGGGATGATTCCTGTGATTAAACTTTGACCAACTGGGACTTCTTAGTCTTAGTTGTGCAAACATTTAGACAACAAAAAACTCTGAGATTTACTGACGTCTCTTCTCAGGTCACTCCACATTAGTGGAGTTCAAGCTGCTTTGCCAAACAAATTCCTATACTAACAGCTTTGCGCACACCTCCCCTCTCAAACAAAAGAGACAGTTAGGAAAATCCAATCCACTAACACAGTACTGCAACATAAATCACACTTTACACATCTCTGTGGTTCCCTCAGAATGCTAAACAGTGGGTATCACCTGATCACAAAAGAAAAACAGGACAGGTATGTGCAGTCATTTAGGAAAGAGGAACTTATTGTGAAAAAAGCTGAAGAAAGTTGATCAGAAATCTCATCACTTCCACTGCCGACCTGTTCCCCATCTGCGCTCTGCACACCAGCTCGCCTGTCTAAAAAGTTAGAAACAGAAATCAGAGTCGGTATTAGGGTGGAAATAGTGCCTCTCAAGTACAGTTGGTAAACAAATCTGTGGTGCCTATGCAAATGATTATTTTCATTACCTCAGCAACGGGGTCTGAGTCAGACAGAGGACAGTTACAGCCACATCCTGGAACAAACAGTAAATCCAATAGCAAATCACAATCTTGCTCAGGGAGCCAATCGGTGTCAGATTTGGATGAAAGACAATGTATGAGCAAACAGGATTTTAGGACCAGGACAAGAGGGTGGGGTGTAGCCTTGAAAGGAGAAAAGGGGAAATGAAGGGGCAAGAACAAACCTGAGTTCCACTTCCTCTTTTTTGTGTGTGTGTGTGTTGATTTTGCATAATTTTGTAAATCAGAAAACTGTTTGTCCACCATTTACGCAGTGCACTAACAGTAATTTCTGATTATGAAAATTAAACAGGTTTTGGTGTAACGCCACGTAGCTTACACCTTAAGTAACAACATACACTTTTCGTCAAAAGTTTGGACACACCTATTCTTTCAATGAGGTATGAGAGGCTGTGTTATACTGGGACAGGCAGACAGATAGAAAATGTATATATAATAATTCTTATAATAATGTCAAAAGTTTCTTATGCTTACCAAGGCTGGATTTAGTTCCTACAAACAGTAATTTTAAGATATATAATTTTCATAATTTTCATATAATCATCATCATCCATTTAAAATAACTTTTGTATGTCATCTATTTCTGTGATGGCAAAGCTGAATTTTCAGGATCATTACTCCAGTCTTGTCACATGACCCTTCAGAAATCATTCTAATGCTGTTTTGGTGCTCAGGATTTTTTTTTAAATTATTATTCACAAGAACAGATTTGGAAAATTAATTTTTTATAACATTACAGAAATGTCTTTACTATCACTTTTGATCAATTTAATGCATTTTTGCTGAATAAAAGTATTAATTTCCTTCAAAATATCACTGACCCTAAACTTTTGAACGTATATAGACCTTAATCACCAGAGAAAAAAAGAGCACAGCCATCTTTAGAATTTTGTGTTCGAACTTCCGTTTTTGCAGTCGCTTTGTATGTTTATGAAGTGGATTTACTTAAAGGAATAGATCACCCAAAAATGAAAAACTTGTTGTCATTTACTCACCCTCATGTTGTTCCAAACCTGTATGAGTTTCTTTGTTCTGTTGAATCCAAAAGAAGATATTTTAAAGAATGTTGGTTACTAGACAGTTGATGGGCACCATTGACTTCCATATAATTATTTATTCCTAGTCAATGGTCATCAACTTTTCGATTACCAACATTCTTTAAAATATCTTTTGTGTTCAACAGAAGAATGAAATTCATACAGGTTGGGAACAACATGAGGGTGAGTAAATGACAGAATTTCCATTTTTGGTTGAACTATCCTTTTAGGAGCAGGTAAAAAAAAACGTGCAGGTCTAGATCTTTAACTGCATATTGTCATTTAAAAGCCCTTAAGTGCCTAACGTATGGACACTAAGTATCGTTCAGTAAGAGATTCAATCAGATGTTGATTCAGTAACCGCTCTGACAGATCCAGGGACTCACGGAACTTCTTAACCTGTTGACTGTCATCCCCCTTTCTGAGTGTAGAACTGAATTTAAATGGTTGTAATTCATGAAGACACTCAGTGTCAAAAATCACATCAACAAATCAAATTGTAAAAAAAAAAGTTATAAAAGTAAAAGCAAATGTACTGAACTAAACTTTTTAAAATTCTATACAATATTTATATTTTGCAAAATAATTTGGACTCTAAAATCGCTAAAAAAAAAATCAAAGCCTAACCAAGTTGCATTTCAAATTTGAATTTGATATCTCAAAAATTGAGCCTGCTAAAAGGTTTTAAAGTATACCGTTTCAATGCAATTTCAAGGTTTCAAGCTTTTGATTGATATATGATGATTACTAAAATATGTGATAGAGAAAAAAGGCAGTAAAAAGAATCCTGTTACCAGGACAAAGTTTGTTTTAAAACTGTTTTTTAAACAGTCTACAGTGGAGAAAATCACTCTACAAAAGTTTATCCGCTACAAAAAATGCTTATTTTTAGTTTTGTGAAGAAATTCATATATTATCACAAATTATATTTGTCTACAATACTGATTTCAGGCATTTAAACACAAACCTCATTGATCATGAAATAATGAGAAACAAATTCAGTTAAGCATGTATAATGTTTGATTTAATCTTTTAATATATTCCCACCATATGTTAAATTCACTCAGCTTTTGCAGATGTTTTGTGTTTGTAGAAACAGTTGATTCAGAATTAATTGTCAGGAACTATAAAGAGATGCGCCTTAAGATATTTTGGACTGGCCGACACCATAAAATTTTTTTTTTTAAAAAAACCTTCAATAGGCCGCAGCCAAAAGCTGTTAAAGCCTGCAGGCAAAAGAGAAATTTGACCTAAAGTGTACATCAGTCCGCTCATTTAAATAATGTTAACACATCCACACTGAACCAATACTATACCTATACTCCAGACACGTATAATATGCAACGAAACATTTACAAAAAGGTCACAACATCTTTCAAGATTACAAAAGCAGAGTGGTAGAGCGAAAGGGAGAAAACAGGGAGGGATGAAGAAAAAAGAGAGAAGGAGAGAGATTTGCTTAACAAATGAGCAGATATGCAAATCACTCTGACTGCGCTTGCCTGAGGCAAAGCAGCAGTCGATGGTGTGAGCGCAAGCAGACCTTATCACAGAAAGGACCATCATAAATGAAAATGATCACACTAGAAAATAAAGACTTGAGCTTTTAAACTGACTGATTGTGTAGCAGAGCATGACAAAATGGCAAAAAACACAGCTTTAAAAACATTATCTTTGTTATTTTCAAAAATGAACTTTATATGCTACTTTTTTGTGGATTTTCAAAAATTCATCACCCATTTTATGTTCACAAAAGCAAGACAAGCTCTTAAACAGCACTACAAAGGT
This sequence comes from Meda fulgida, assembly GCA_030578275.1. Lineage (NCBI taxonomy): Eukaryota > Metazoa > Chordata > Actinopteri > Cypriniformes > Leuciscidae > Meda > Meda fulgida. The sequence goes on along the minus strand of CM060636.1, from coordinate 10,314,956 downwards.
TTTTAAAGAATGTCAAAGTAGAACATAAAATAAACACAGAAAACGAATCGTGCGGAGAAATATATTTACTTTAAAACATGATTGGTTGAGTCTCTCATCTTGCTACAGATGCAAAAAATAATATTTATTTTTACAGCATATGGAAATCATGTGTTTGAGCATAAGAGTACAAGTGCTTGCATATGCAGTCATGCACAAAGAACTGAACATTAACAGTTTGTGTCTTATGAGACCTCAGTCCACATATTAAACAGTGCTACAGGCGCGTCTCAAATAAAGGGCCTGTCAGGGAGTTTTATGGGTTTGGAGATGAGGAGAGGACGTAGATAGACAGCTGGTACGTCACACCAAGAGCGGAGCGATGACACAGCAAGGCCCGAACCACACAGATTAGAGTGGGACACCACCAGATAAGGGGCAATCATTATTTAAATCCACTCAGGGGTTTATGCATGTGCCTAACTAAAGATATAGGGAAACCAAATGAATGCTTTTATTGCAAAAGTGTCCTGATGTTAGTTTGTCCTTGTGTATTTGATTGTGCAATGCTGAGTGTCATATGATCTCATATGATTTTGAGGGGGCAGTGCAGTTAAAATAAACAAATAGGAGTGATCTAATCATAAAAATCTTTTAAAAACCTGGTCTACAACACCTGAGCCAAGGTTTTAGAAATGTGTTGGCTATGTTGGTGATATGGTTTAGAATGTGTTTTTGCTTTTTTTTAACATTTCAAAGAAAAGTTTAATGATTCTAAAAATGTCAAGTTGAAAGTTAACATTATCCTTTAAGATAGTGCACACTTATTGATATGATTGTACAATCTTAAATATCAATTTTAAAAACATATTTATATTAAAAAATATATATTTTAATGTATTAAGTATTATTATTATCATTATTATTTATACAAATATAAAGACTTACTAATTCATAAAAATTAACTTTTGGGGAGTTGCACGACATGATATTTTATAACCTGAACTAGACTCAAAATATTTCATATGAATATAAAAAATAAAAGTACAAGTTCATTTGTTATAATTATTATAATTTTATTTTATTATTATTTATACAATTATAAAGACTTATTAATTTATATATTACATTTGGGGGAGTCAAACCACATGACATTTTACAACCAGAACCAACCTTGGCTTGTCATAAAAAATATCTTATTAATTTAAAATAATTATATATGTAAAAAATAATATTAATAAAAACATATATATATCTCATATACAAAAATAATTAATACAATTAAATAGTTTATATTAATATTCAAAACAATTATAAAATGATTGATATAATTAAATATGCTTATCGCAGAAGAGGTATATTCAAGTCACTGTATGTATGAATTACATTTTTATTGTATTTGAATAAATGAGCAGATAAGAATATGAAACAAGCATGACAACAGTGACCCATAAATCAATTGCACATTAAAATCTGTTTTTTCTTTAACTCAATGAGGTTACAACACATGGCTTAATACAAATTTCCCTCGCAAGATTAAAGGGAGCAGATCTGTCTTGCTGTGGATGCTGGAAACGTGTCAGGACACATACAAATGACAAACCAGTGATACTGAGTGATTGACAGATACCGGACATGAGGTGTGAGAGGGTTTGAACCAAGTTCGGTGACCAGCCAGGAGCAAAACTGCCTCAGACACAACAAGGATCATCAAAACGGCCTGGAGAGGAGGCAAGTTCAGGCAACAGAACGAGAAAGCAAAAAACACACATTAGAAGTGAGCAACTGTAAAAAGGGGAGACATGGAAATGAAGTGGGAGAGGAGGAACAAACCTAGGGCTGGTGAAATCTGAAGGGAGCAGGCCTCTCAGAGCAGGCAGGGCCGTGATGGGAGCGGGATAGTCTTATCTGACCCCATCCACACTGCAACGGTCACAGCTTTCATGGCCTGCCGAGGGAGGAGCGACAGCCGGAGGAGAGAGATAGAACTGTGGACATGAGTAATCAGACAGCAACAGACGACACAACACTCTTTCTCATAACAGCTCTATGACAGAATGTCAGTCTGTATTTTTACTCAGTCCATCCATCCTGTTCCTCAAAGCTCAGAGTCTCATATTATGAAGAGGAAACAGGGCTTCTTATCGGACACTGGAGGACTGTGCTGCCTCTGCTAAAGCACAGGACTAGACATAATGCAACAAAAATAAATCTACTAAGCTGCTCTTATGAAGCTGCCATTTCATCATGACTTATTGAGGAATACTTTTAAATAAGGCTCTATGGAACAAAAACATTGACATACAGAAACTGATATATATATATATATATATTATATATACAATTCCAATTTTGAAACATTAATCAGTAGCATTACCTAGTTACATTTACATATGTTTTCCTGCATTTTCAATGTTATTGGCAATAGTATTACTGTTTTTGAAAAGTCATGTGATTTGAAAAAAAGGTTTTCATTTAATCTATAGTCAACATTGCTATTTTTGTCAACATCTAGCATGCAAACACTGATGAAAACAACAAAAAGTTTTCAATCATCCGTCCATATATATATATATGTGTATATATATGTATATATATATATGTATATGTATGTATATATATATATATACATACATATATATATATATATATACATACATACATATATATATATATAAATAAAGCAATGTACGGCTGTGCTGCCCCAATGTGGACACATATATACATTACATTATGAGTAATACAACCTCAAATGAGTTTCAAAACATTTTTGCTAAAACATGCTAAACGAACAAATAAATTAAGAATATTAACTCAAATACAAGGCAGGGAAACTACTGTGGCACCCCAGATTAAATATGAAAAGTAATATTTTTTGGGGGTAAAAAGACAATGAAGCAGCAGGTATTCTTATACAGGAGGTTTTATTCAACATTTTGTGTATAAACATAGGCCGCAAATGCCTTCCAAACGTTTCAGTCTGCAGAATTTATTATCTATTTGTACAGTCCTATAACCAGAACATTAAGATATTAGCAATAATAAATAGTGACAAAAACCTTAAGAGGAAAAGGGGAGGGCATCCATAGCCTGTCTCAGTGGCTGTCCAGCATGTCTTCATGTGTTTAAAGGCAAGATTTCAAAATAAATCATCAGAACATTACAATGGATGACACAGATGGACCCCTTGCAGTGCTTTCATGACCAATTTCAAAATTGTTATACTTCGTGGATACAAATAAATCTGTTTCTTGCATAATGCAATATCAGACTGCAGAGAGTGTGATGTTTATAGACGTTTCTCACTGTGTGTGATACAATCTCATTACGTTGAGAAGAAATGATCACATTAGTCTTTAAACGAAGTGCAGTGCAAAGAAATTGCTTCTCAAATATCATGCGCTGTATCACTCCCATTGAACTCGAGCATATGTCCAATATTTCTAACCCAGTAACATTCAACAATCTAAATAAGCACATTAAATAAGCAATTAATACAACTGGAATGCTTTGAATCACCTAATGCCTTCTGATAGCAACAGATCACAGTTCATGAGTTTAAGAGTTTCATTTTACAAGAAGAAAATCGGGGAAATCTCTAGAAGGAACCACATGTGATGCTGTAAAATTATGATTATTAATATCTTGTATGCTGAATTCAGTTCGGACAGGTGCAGGAAATGTACATTTAGTGCCGACAATAAGAGAATATGACAGATGAGATGACGGGAACGCATCTTTACTGGACACGATAACGGAAAAAGACCGTGGATTAACAGAAATTCCTTTTCAATTGCTGAACCCCTTTTTGTAAATATGACACAGACTTCAAAAATCCTTCTACAGTAGCCAGAATTTAGTTTAACATTACAACTCAAACACACAAACAAACAACACTTATCAAACTTAAAAAAAAACCATAAAAACACTTTTAAATCAAAAAACATGCCTGCATGTTAAATAATGTAACCAAAGCACCTTTAACAGAAATAATAATTAAGAGCACTCATTTTTACTGATATAATTAACAGAAATGCTATAAAGACAGAATACCTGTACTGTTCCTGTACTGCATCGTTCTTGGCGTCCATTATTAACCCTTCCTTCATTAAACAATCTGACAGGATTCAAGGATTACAGTTTGTGCTATATACAGCATTGTGTTCTTACCTTCAAAGGGTTAGATCACCCAAAATAAAAAAAATTCTGTCATTATTTACTCACCCTCAAGTTGTTTCAAAACCGAATGAGTTTCTTTCATCTGTTGAACATGGAGATATTTTGAAGAATGATGGTTGTAACAAACAGTTGATGGTCCCCATAGACTTTCATAGTATTTTTTTTTTCATACTATGGAAGTCAATGATTTAAAAAAATCCAACTGTTTGGTTACACAAATTATTCAAATACACACACTAACTCATTCATATCTGCTTTTATGTTCAACAGAAGAAATAGACTTATACAGGTTTGGAACAACTTGATAGTGAGTAAATGATGACAGGATTTTAATTTTCAGGTGAACTATCCCTTTAATGTCTTACGATGAGAAAGAGAGGCACAGCTGTATGGTTCTCAGCGAACATAAACCACAGTGTGCTGTGAAGCCAAAGCACGCTAAAAACCTCTGTGTTTGGTCATCTCTCAACACTAGATATACGGCAGGGGAAACGCTAGTATTGTGTGCTATCCTCAGAGCATCTTCAAATCCTGAACGGATTCAAAAAGAAAGGAAAAATAAGAGGATATGTAAGGAATCTACAGTACTTCATTACATAGATAAGTTAGCGATAAATGTAGACATACTCTGAAATGACAGTGATGTTGATATCTGTCCCCAAATAAATAATCATAATTATTCTATATGTATTACATAAAAACGTAGAATAAAGAAAAATATATTGACCCTTTTGGTTATGTACTTAGAAATTTTTGAAGGTTTATCTCTCTCCCAAAATATGAGGGAAAAGATCTAAACTACAAAAGCATAATGAAAGACGATGTTTTTAAACACTCATGAATCCTTAAATATTGCTTGATAGAGATGTATGGGTCAAAAAAAGAAGAAAAAAAGAGGAAAATTAAATAATAATGAGATTTTACTCAATCAATCTATTTTTCAGATTGTTTCTTGATGTTCTTAAATTAGAATCACATCAACACTGACAAAAACTGAACCAAACACCATCGTCTACACAGAAATCCTATTAAATTAAGTCCTTTAAATGATTGACGAACACTAAGAGAAGCTAGTCATTTGACTTTTAAAGAGTCTGCAATAAGAACTACGTTGAACTCCCATGTAATTATCTATCACATAAAAGGAATTGGAATTGGATACTGAATTGTAGCAGCACAGAAAGAGCATCAGTGACCAGTGGGGACAGACAAAATGAGGACAAACATAAAGCCAGAAGAGACAGAATTCACTGTCACCAGCTGATATGAATGACCGTTAGAGGCCCACATACAGGACACAAGAGCGTGCTCAGAGTCACAGAATGCGGAGCAAAGGTGCTGAACGGACACTGATGTTCAGAGAAACATAGGCGGTTTACATGGAGGGTTCAGTAATATTCAAGATGTGCTCCGAGTAAGTAGTTCTTCAATGTTTAAAAGGGCTGAGGTGCCCCCTAGTGGCGGCAGATAGAAAATGCGCGAAAGGCGAAGCACTCCTGCTTTTGCCCACAAGGACGTAGCTCTTGTGCATTCCAGTGTCCATTACCTAGTGGGTGGACATACTCGCTTGCTCTATTTCCCACTGGTGTAAAACTTACAATGAGAATAAGCACTCCTTTAGACCTCTGTGGAAAACAGGATACTCTGTCTCTTACTGTCTGGCGTCGGGATGGTCTCCAGCTGAAGGAAATACAACAGAACTTGCACCTACAGAACCAAAAAAGACAGGAGACGTGTAACTGATAAAAAACAAGTACATACTGTAAATGTGTTTCCAATTGCTTTCACAAACAGATACATGTTTAAATCATTTTCTGTGGTACTTGCCAGCATGTTCATTGACCTTAAATTGTAAATAGTCAATCATGTTTTTTTTTAATGGTTTCACTCTGAGCATACCTGTGACATGACTTCCAACGACCAGCTGTCCCCCATCGTGATAGGCTGTGTGGGGTTAGTGGGGATCTTGCTGTCCTTCTCAGAGGGTCGTAGCAGGGTCGGGCCAAACACGGTGGCCAGGTTGTGAAGAGACATCTTGTTTACACTCTCCTTTTCAGCAATCCTAAAAACAAAAAGAGGAAGAGCAGAAAATGAAGAAGGAGAGAGGATTAGTGTAAAAAAGCATCTGGATGACCTGTCAAGAACATGTTCAAGCCATATTTCACCATAAAATGTGAAAAATATTTATTTATATATATAGATTTTTACTTTTTGGAATTGGGATGAAATGTGACCTAGATATGTTCATGGTGAGATTCACCCAACTAAATCTTTTGATTATGGAGCTGGCAGCACTCCAAGAAGGACCATGTGATGTAAACAAGCAAAATGTGCTCTGAAAACAATGTTTTTATTAACGAATCATAGCCTAACCTTAACATTTTCTTCAATCCTACCCCTAGCTTTGTTTTTTTTTTTTTTCATATGAATGTTTCAGAAACAATTGATGTTGATCCAAGAACCAGTCTTCATTGTTGTTAAGCCTCTGAAAACATTGTGAAAGTCAATTCAATCTTGTCTACCTCTTGAGATGATCCAGCAGGAAGAGGAAGGTGACCAGGTTGGGCTCTGGTAGAGACAGCAGGAGGTTCAGCATACAGCTCTCCTTAGCTACGCTGTCTGAGAGAGCTGCAGAGTAACAAGGACATAATCAATATAGTTCTACCTTTAAGACGACAAGCCTGCTCAATACTTGGCATTGTGTTTTGTAAGTAAAAACAAATGACGAACCAATGCCTCCTGCAAAGTTAGGGTACAGCTCGTCGGTGAACAGAGGCTCAGGAAGCTCCCTGAAGTACAGCTTCAGCGTTCCAGCAATGGCATTCACATCCATCTCACTCATCATTACTGACACATCTTTATGATCTGTTACAGAGAGGAAAAAAGAGAGAGATCAGCAACTAAACTGGCTGACAAAATATATATCTGTCATTGCTCCATGTAAAAAAAACACGGCGTGATGTACCCCGATCTTCAAAGAAAAGGAACTGGATGAAATATTCTGAATGATATGAATCCACAATCTGACTTGTGATGCAGCCTGGAATTAAACCACACTGGGCCCTATCACACACCTGGCGCAATGCAGCGCCAAGCGCGACGCAAGTGTTTTTTGCTAGTTTCAGCCCGACGCAGTTATCATTTTCACATCCTGTGCCATGTTGTTTAAATAGCAAATGCATTTGCGCCTATTTATGCGCCCATGGGCGTGCCGGTCTGAAAACGAGGTGTGTTCAGGCGCATTGTTGGTGCGTTGCTATTTTGAGGCAAATAAAATAGACTGTGCCATTGACCAAATGAAACCTGGTCTAAAGTCAATGGCGCAATATATATATATATTTTTGTTATTTTGTTATTTAAAGAGCGCATTAGTAATGTGTGCCTATAGGCGGGTCCACAACACACGTACACTCTGCTTATTACACACACAGGGACAGCACACTAACAAGCCAAATATTAAAAATAAAAGGATTAAAATGTAAAAGATTAATATTAGTGTACATAATGATATGGTGGAATCCGGCTTGTCCAGTAGATGGTCTGCTAGTGCCCTTTAACCTTGCGCACGAGCAGATCCGTTTCCTCTCTCCATTCAGTCTTTACGCTTGCAAATTCAGTCATGTAGCCAAATAGCTGATCCGCCACAGCGCGAGCACAACTGGCTTTTAAAGGGAATGGGAGATGAGACTCTGGTTGGTTTATTTCACATTATGCCCAAAACACACCCATTACTCATTAAGAGAATAGGGACAACCCTTTTAGACCATGCGGCGTGCGCACCAACCATTCTTCCCGTCGTTAAACTAGCAAAAGTGGATTTGGACGCACCCTAAGTGCACTTGCGCCCTGTGCATTAGACCATGCACTTAGATCGTTAAAATAGGGCCCACTATGTTCGTTCATCTGGCCAGGGAAGAACTGGCCCCCCGACTGAGCCTGGTTTGTCCCAAGGTTTTTTTTTTTTTTTTTTTCATTTTGTATCACCAATGGAGTTTGGATTCCATGCCACTGTCGCTTTTTGGCTTGCTTAGTTGGGGACACTTAATATTCAGCAATTTGACACTATTGGATAAGAGCTGGATGATGAAATCACTGTTTTTAACTCATTCCATAATTGATGAACTTTACAGTTGTTGAACCAAACTAAATCAACACTAAACTGATTTTAACTGAATGATGACTGTTTACTATTGTCTTTTTAGAGCTGCTTTTGAGCAAAATTGAATTATGTTTGCATCATTGTATCATTATTGTCCTGTTCACTACTGTAAAGCTGCTTTAAAAGAATCTGTATTGTATAAAGTACTATATAAATAAAGGTGAAATGAAATGACAATGGTCACTCACTGGTGTCAAATGCAGTTTTAAGCGCTTGGATGTCAGTGGCCACTCCTGAGACACGGTAGATGCCCACTTCCTCCATTCCTCTTCTTTCAATCTCCTCTAGACACTGTCTGACTATGTAGGGCACTTTAGAGCGCTCCCGTCTGTGACAAGAAATAATACCAACATCACGAGACCAGCCATTTGATTTTAATGATGATGGACAGAAAAAAGGGCAAGACTTTTTTTTTACATTCAGCAAAAACATTTTGACATTACTCTTTGGGTAATGTATCTATAATTCTATAATCCTTCTTATCATTTTATCATTGAATCATTTTAACATGGTGATTTGGTGCCCAAGATACATTTCTTATTACTATAAATGTTGAAAACAGTTGTGCTGCTTAATAGTTGAAAGCTGTACATTTGTTCACTGTACATTTTCATTGTATGGAAAAGAGTAGAATAATGCATTTTGTGTTCAACAGAACAAATAAAGATTTGCAATGACATGAGGGTGAGTAAATGGCAAAATGTATTATTTGATGAATTATCTCTTTAATGCTTTACATTAACCAGCATTAGGTTCTGCTTATGTAGAGGCTTTTAGTGCGCATGTTAGGGTCTAAGTATCTGTACTGGAGTTGTCATGTTGTCTTTAAAGCATAAATTGGTTCTGCCCTTAAACCCATTAGGAAGCTCATTACAGACAATCCTCATTACTGTCAATCAAATCAGACCTTAAACAATGCGCAGAAAAAGGCAGTTCTAGGAAGCCTATCATTTTCTGTATATTCTAATTTCCTTTGCCACAATGAATGCCTAAACATGCAAAATAAAAGCATCAAAATGTGTGCTTTCAGATCCTTTTTGTAAAAAGGACCAAATTATTTTCTAGTGTATGTCCAATCCTCATGTAAAATGTGTGCTGACTCACTTTGTCACTGAGGAGATATTTACTCCAAACACACCCATGGGCTTCCGTGAGGGCATTCTCTTCAGGCTGAACTCCCGGCTGGTGAACTTCATGGATATTTTCACCTCAATCTTCAGAAAAAGGTGTATATTTAGTAATTATAGAGATGGATGGTAGGATTACAGCAGAGGAGCAGATGTGGATATACTCACCCCATTCATAGGGATAACGGTTCTCTGCCAGTCCTTACCCTGGAGCATCTGAGGATCCAACTGGATAAGAAACAGAAAAAGTAAAATACAATGGGATTTCCAATATGAACTCCAACAAAGACATGGAACATTTGTCTTTGCTGTGATCTAGAGGGCTTTTGGATTGGCTACACATGTGACTTTATCCGTTATATACACCACAGATGTTATGAAGGGCCTGAAGTGATGTGAACATTTTTCATAATGCCAGTTCTCCTTATACAGCAGTTTTTCACATCACCAGCCAATTTCCATGATCCCTCTAAGCAAACGTGGGGCCATCTGGAGTGGGCCAATTTCAGCATGTTCCTTACCCTCATCCTGGCCTAATCTCCATATGGTCTCGTGTAAGGCCAGATCCTGCTCTGCTATCTAATCTCATCATCTCAGTCATTACAACCTGTATGTCAACAGGGCAGGGAGAGAGAGTGAGAACTGGGGCTCAGCCCGGCCAAACACCAGTGCAAACTAAGGTCATTAGAGCTCCAATGGCTAACAAAACCCCACCCACACATTAATTAATTAATTTATATATATATATATATATATATATATATATATATATATATATATATATATATATATACACACATGTTATTCACATATATATGAATATATGTTATTTACACACTCACATATATATATATATATATATATATATATATATATATATATATGCATATATGAGAATGCTGACATGAGTGGCAATATTTGAAAGTTATAATATTACCTTTTGGTACATTTTTACTTATGACTTGAACAATTTTTTAAATTTAAAAAAAAAAAAAAAAAATGTAAATCCAGATTATATAGGAAGCCAGAGTAGATTTCAATAGTAATATCTCTTGTGGTTCATGTTCTCATTTCCAAGTTAACTGAAATTTCAATACATTTTAAATACAATATTGTATTCATGATAACCAAATAATGGAGGAAAAAATCATTAAAACTGATTAACAGATAACATGGATTTTTTTCAACATCAAAGTGCAATATATAATACAATACTTTAAAAATTATGAACACAATATATATATATATATATATATATATATATATATATATATATATATATATTTTTTTTTTTTTAACAAATATTTAATGTAAGGCTATACAAATGCATGCATTTTAATTATAAAATAAATAAAAAAATATTTTTTTTAATAAATATTTTAGATAAAGTATATGTCACACTGCAGGACAATGGTAATGACTGCTTAAACATGTACCCATATACTACTGTTAAACTGCTTTTTATAATCGAATACCCCAACAATCTGTAATTTTTCCTCTCTTTACATTTCTTCTGTGCAGGACATTCTGTACACGGCACCATAACCCTGTTCCTTTGCCTGCCAGGGCAGTTTGCATGGAAATGTCTACCTCTACACCCTCCACCAGCCCCACATCACAGTTCTTGAAGGGTGGAGAGCAGCTCCTGCCCTCCTCAGCCAGCCCTACCACCGCATCTTCACTCATCTCCTTCCCATCGACGACTGTGAAGAAACTGAGCAGAGATCTTCAGCTGGAACTGGAAATCCCTTAGGATGTGTAGTAATATGGACCTTAAGGATCATGCTTAAGCGTTATATTTGTTCTTAAAAGATCCATTACTGCAATTCAACAATGAGCTATTGTCGTCAACTCAAATAACTCAGAAGGTCTACAATATCAGATAAAGTGTTTCAGTAGCTCTTTTAACAACAATTAATCCTCAGTCTGGTGCAAGTGTTGAGCTACAGAGATCCAATGACTCACTGCACTGCAAATACATCCAGATTCTTCAAGAGTCCCCAAATCTACTGCTGTTCACTGAAGGATCTATTTTCCTCTTATTTCATTCTTTACTGTCTCGACTCTCGACACCACTTCCTTGTGTAAATCTGCATAACTGTCTTTTTCTGCACCTCAAGCTCCGAGTAGATGATCCCTTGACTTACCTCAGTCTGAGTAAGCTGCCCTGCCCATAAATCCCTCCATAGCCACTAACATCCAGTGCACCAATCAGAGCAGGTTTATATTGCTGCCATGCAGTGTTGTCATCATTTATGTAAATCAAATAAATTTCGCTAACTAAAATAAAAGCTAACATAAAAAAAACTGAAAATTCTGCTTTCAGAACTACAGAGGGATCATAGCACAGCCCACTAATCCCTCCCTTTTCCCCCATGATACACCAACTGACACTTTCAACCAATTGCATCTAAACCTAGACCTTACAAGCAATTTTTTGTAAGGCAAAAGAATTTCGTGCTCTTTGTATGACCCCACAAAACTATCTGGGGAGGGGACTGACAGGTCAGCTGATCTGACGGGGTTTTGGATGTGACATTTTCAGACTGGACACATTAATTATGAATGATTTGATGCCTTAAAAGCTAGGGCAGAGTGAATAACACCCTACCTATTAAAAAGAAGATTAAATGTCTGGAGTATAAAGGCCAGTCCCCATCTCGGACCATGTCTCTCATAAGAGCTGATATACCTTTGAACAAACTCACTGAGTGCCCAGATGGAGAATGACACTTAGCTCACAATAGTTTATATGAGAGCCAAGCAAATTTATGCCCAATGGCAAAATGTTTGTTGCAGTGTTTATGCAGTGGACTGTAGATCATACCGCGATTTGTCCTTTGCCCATAATTCTGTCCGTGCTGTCTCCATCCTCCCTGTTCATCTTGGCTTTGTTGTAGCTCTTTTCGTAACACAGTAGACGTAATGTGTGGGAGCCCTCCAACTCAATCTCAAACTCCTGAGGCAGAAACAATACAGAAAAACTACATTAGCCAGAAAAAAAAAAAAAAAAAAAAATTATATATATATATATATATATATATATATATATATATATATATATATATATATACACACACACACACACACACACATATATATATATATATATATATATATATATATATATATATATATATATATAGACACACACACAACAAATATACAGTATATAACAAATATATGCATACAGTAGCTAAAACTTCTTTTTGGGGGAAAAAAAAGATAGATTAAAATTTTTAAAAAAAGGCTGCATGCTACTGAATAATAATACAATTATTATTATTATTATTATTATTAATAAAACAACACAGAATGCCAACATTTTGTAAGAAAAACCAAATACAGTATCATTTTTGAACTCAATTCAGCAAACAGTGTAAGGGTACCTCTGACCAGATTTAAATCTATGCTATGCCTCATTTCCTTTCCTTTTCTCCCCTTTACTTTGGGGGATGGTAACTGCTTTTAATTAAAATATAAAATATAATTTGTCTAGGCGGACTTCATATTCCACATGGCCTCACTTATGCTGCTCTTAATTAAGAATTAAAGCCTCAAGAGCGTATCAGCAGGCAGGTCTTTTCACATCAGTGGTATATAGACAGGGACGGGTATGTGGGATTACCTCATTCCACTTGGGCTCTGTGGTGTATCTGTACACTCTTGTTTTGGCTTTATTCACAAAGATACCAAAGGAGTCCACCTCTAATGTGCAATACAGATCTGAAGAGAGGAAAACGAAGAGTTAATGACGCTTTAATGTGGTGCTAGGACAGGCTAAGCAAATGTATACATGAGCTTTGATGAGCACAGAGAGAGGAAGAAGGAAAAAGACACTTACTTAAGCTCTGTTTGAGTCCAGAGGCAGAATGGACGATTACATTCAGGAATCCATACAGTCCAGTAGGTTCATCCTCTTTAAGTGGAGAAAAAATTGGAGAGGACTGTTCAATGCATTTGAAATACATAAAAAAGAAATATTATTTAAACACAATTGAACATTAATAAATAAATAAATAAATAAATAAATAATTGTCTCTGGATTTTTTTCCTGTAATTTAATCAAATTGCTTTGGAGAAGAAATGGCATTATTGGTTATAACAACAGAAAATATGTCAAGTGAGCACATTTTATATTTGACGGGTGTTTTTATTTTTATATGTTATATTTTTTAGTTATTTACATTTTGCACTGAAGAATCATGCACAATAAATCCAGGAACATTTAGAAACAACACAGCTTTGATTTCATGTAGTCTTTAAGACTTGTGCACCTTTCTTACCATCTTTATTGACAGTAAGGGGTAACTGATGGACCGTCTGGAGTTTGACACAAGAGTTGGTGAGCATCTGAAGCTCCATGGATGTCAGGCTGAAGCTCTTAAAGCCTGGAAAATAAGTAAGCATTCAGTTGAGGAAAAAAACACTGTCACCTATTCAAATTCTGATTTCAGTGACAATGCCACGCACATTTTTTCTGCTGTTCTCGAATCACTTCCTTCCACTCCGCACGCTCATAGTCCGATGAGATAAGAAATATGTAGCTCTGAAATGCATAACCGACACGGACTGTGAGCATGAGAAGGAACATTGAGAAGGAGTTTGAGGATGAAAATCAGATACGACAGAAAGGCTTTGAATCACTGGCTCCTACCTTTCCATTGCGGTTGTGCACTCTGAGGGGCATGTTAGGAGAGTTCATCAGCAGTTGCGATTCCTGTTCTGACAGCTTCTTTTTCAGCCTCTCCATAACCTTTGACCCTTTGTTGGCTCTCTGTTGAGATAGAAGTAAAAGCAATCTGAAAACCTAGTATGCCATCAATATTTTTATGCATGTATGCGGCCCAAAAAATGCAGTCTAGATAAGCAAGACAGCTTCCTACAGTCAAATATTCACTAACATTGAAAGGTTTTGGGGTGGTAAGATTTTTCTAATGTGTTTAAAAGAACCAAGGCTCAATTTATTTGATCAAAAATACAGTAAAAACAGCAATATTGTGAAATTTTACAACAATTAAAAATAATTGTTTTGTTTCAACTCATTTTAAAATGTTATCTATTCCTGTGATGGCAAAGCTGAATTTTCAGCATCATTACTCCAGTATTCAGTGTCACATGATCATTCAAAAATCTTTGTAAAATGCTGGTTTGATTCTCAAAAAAAATAATTAATATACAGTCAGATCTGTTAAGTCTGAGAAGACTAGTACAAATGAAATAAATTTCATAAAAACTGAACAAATTATGCATGACAATTTGAGTGAAAAGTTGCCTAAAATATCATGTACCCTCTCTCTCTGGATCTCACTCCTCAGGGATGAGATCTTGATCTTAATGGCATCCAGCTCTTCATCAGGGGCCTGCGGGATAGGCAGGGGCTCTGACTCTTCCACTGTTTGGAAGGTGAGATCCGAGAAAGGAACGTACCACTTAGAGTCATACTGCTGGCTCTTCCTGCAGACAGACAGCATGAGGGGAAGAAGGGGTGATGGAGGAAATAATGTAATATTCAGGCAAAAATACATCCTAGAATTTGATTATAGAGTATGGATGATGGTGCAGAATGGGCCCACAAATCTATAAAGTCAGGATGTTAGGCTCATATTGTAAAAATAACAAGAGTGTCTGACTCAACAACACCTATGTTGTAATTGTGAGCTGAATTTAATAAAAATAGGAAGAGAGTGAGTAGACAGAATTAGGGAAAGATAGAAATGAATAGAGAAGATGAGAGACAAGAAGATTTTCCTTACCCTCCAATCTGTTTCTTCAATTTGGCACAGAGAAGGAGGTCAGTAAAGAGAAAAACATGGCGTAGTTTCCGGGCCCCTTCCACAAGCTCCACCATAAAGCTGTCCTTCAACAGCTGACGGTTCTGACAAACAGAAAAATAAAATAGGCAAATTTTAATTCAAATAAATAAATACAATTAAATAAAGTATATATATATACTATAATAACACGTTATTATCACGTTAACGCATTAATTAACGCAGACAATTATTTTATCTCGCATTAACGCAGTTTTTATTATTATTATATTGAAAGTCCGTTGGTCAGTGGCCCTGAATACACATACAGACGAACCATGGGTCACAGGAGGGGTAAGATGTTGATACTGGCTTGGGATGGGCATCCTCACGCGTCTAAAAAAATGAGAGCATTTGGGGTGGGCCTAAAAGAGGTCACACACCGAATGAGAAGCATAGCGGCACGTCTCGGACAACTCAAGGTATCACACTGGACGCGCACATTCTCAGTTTATGGCCAGCAATATTGTTTAACGACATTATGAAATTAAGATAATGTCTGTACTATGTTATGATTGTACTGTACAATTAAATCCAATCGTTGCGGCGCTGCACTGCACTTCTCGTCCGGTGTGCAACCCCCTTAACATGGACATTTTCATATAAAATATCTTCCAGATGGCGGAGTTGATATAAACAAAGTTATTTGTAACTACTGCAAAGTTGACTTCACAGACTAAAAAGTCCCCTGGCCTGCACAGTGAATCCCAGCTGTGTATTTTTTTTTTGTGCTCGACCACTTCACCTCACTCTAACAGGGACACTTCCCACTGGACACAGACAGTTTATGCTGCTCCATGATAAAAGAAAAATGTTTCTGCTGGTACCTGTTCAAAAAAAGAAAGAAAAGAAAACCGATTGATAAATGTTACCTTGCTGTTGCTCGGTAGGTGCCTGTTATAATGTTATGATCGTGACTCTGAGGGTAACCAGCACTAATATTTACACACACACACACACACACACACACACACACACACACACACACACACACACACACACACACACACACACACACACACACACACACACACACACACACACACACACACACACACACACACACACACACGGTCCTTCAGACATCCTTCTAAGATGTTGATTTGGTGCTTAAGAAACAGTTCATATTATTATCAATGTAAAAAAAAACAGTTGTGCTGCTTAATTTTTGTTTTTGTTGTGGAAACTGATACTTTTTATCAGTAATCTTTGATTAACAGTTCAAAAGCACAGCATTTATATGAATATATTTATTTTTGTAACCATGTAAAAGTCTTCACTGTTACTTTTTTATTTGATCCTTGCTGAATAGAAGTATTCATTTTCTTTCTTACTGACCCCAAATGTTTATATTAGTATCTGTCAAATATAACAATTCTGACTTATCTGAACTGCCACTAGGTGGCAGTCCCACCTTATTTTCAAAATCGACATTAACTCTCAGAAAAGAGCAGTGAGCTAGTGTGTTGATGAGTCTTTGTGTTTATGAAATGAGAAAATTGGGCGGACATTTTGAAACATGTAACTCCTGTCCACAGATCATATGTTAAGTGATAGTCCGGCAAGCCTAAGTGGTAGTTATTGTGTGAAAACACACACATATACGAATAACACAGCCCCTGGCCACATGTCATGCATCAGTGCTCTGTCATACACATCACCTCTGCAGTGGGGAAACAAAAGATGATATCACAAGCGTCTCATCCAATTGGACGCTCTAACCTGGCTCCACTAACCTCCACATTCCAAGACCACAAATTTTTTGGTGCAACATCACTACTGCCGTTGACTCACCCAAACATATATCACTGGATGCTTGAGCGAATTTCCCAGTGATGTGCTGTCTGCAGCTGGGGACATGGAAGAGACGGAAGAGTCACCACATACTCATTCCAAAACTCCCAGCATGCAGTACGTCATTGCATTTCAAGAACAAAGTGTAATGGCTTGATTTCAGATGTCATCGCCAAAAACATGGCTCCATTTTTAGCATACAGAAATGCAGTGGACAAGATAAGACAGCCTCTTTCCAAATCTCTACCAAAAGGAAGAGCAATTACATTGTTTAAACAGTTCAATCAGCGGTTAACGGCGCCTCTTTTTCCTCAGCCGTTTTGACAGTAAATCATTTGCGGGGTCCTGTGTAAGTAGTTTGGTTACTGTCTTGAAATAGGGTAGATGATTCCAGTGAATTCAGAAACTCAAAGAGCCGATTGTGCCCACAAGATCGCACTCAGCAATACTGAAATGGGATCCTGGGAAACACAATGTTCCCAAATGCTCCCACACCACCAAGATTATAATGGTCCTGTTTCAAAGGGGAATCGTGCAGGAAGCGCATACCATTGCAAAAGAGGTTGTCCAAAACGTGTTTGCTGAACTCTTCTTAAGAGAAATGCGGGAAAAGAAGGGAGGGCCACATGTTTACAGGAAACAATAGTTTCTGGTCACATCAGTGTGAGTGAGGGACCTTTCAATGTTCTCACTTTGCCACAAGCCTTTAATCAAAAGGGAGGATGAGGCACATATTTATGATTCTTGTCCCAATGGTAATGCACTCAGCCATCCTGGGGATGGTAATAGGGAGATTTATAGTTGTGGCATTCTGCAGTCAGATATGTTTTGCATTATGACCACTAAATTGTATAATTGACAGTAGACTGGTTATTTGGCAAAAATAGTAATAATAATAATTATTCACTACATTTATATAGCGCTTTTCTGGGTACACAAAGCGCTTTACATGGAAGGGGAATCTCCTCAACCACCACCAATGTGCAGCATCCACCTGGATGATGCGCCGACAGCCATATTGCAACAGAACGCCCACCACACACCAGCTTACTGGTGGAGAGGAGTCAGTGATGAAGCCAATCAGTATATGAGGATGATTAGGAGGCCATGATGGACAGAGGCCAAGGGGAAAATTTGGCCAGGATACCGGGGTTACACCCCTACTCTTTTTAGAAGGACATCCTGGGAACTTTAATGACCAGAGTCAGGACCTCGGTTTAACGTCTCATCCAAAGAACGGTGTTCTTTGACAGTAGTGTCCCCGTGTCTATACTGGGGCATTAGGACCCACACAGACCACAGGGTGAGCGCCCCCTGCTGGCCTCACTAACACCTCTACCAGCAGGAAACTGGTTTTCTCAGGAGGTCTCTCATCCAGGTACTGAACAGTCTCAGCCCTGCTTAGGTTCAGTGGGCAACTAGTCTTGGGCTACAGGGTGATATAGCTGCTGGCAGTAATAATAGTAATAGTGATAATAATAACAACTATTCTTAAAAAAACTACTAATAAAAAATATTATTTTAGTTGATCCTTAATCTTGGTCAAATAAAAAAAACTATTGTTGTTAATATTTTTGTTAATATCAATTGTTTTTATTTATTATTATTTATTTATTTATTTACTATTAGTTAATCTTGGTCAAATAATTTTATAAAACATACTGTTGTTTTATTGTGATAGTACTGTTAATCTTATGATTGATTTTAATTATTATTCTTAATATTCTAATATTATTATTATTACTTGCATAGTGGCAGCAAAACAATATTATTTTAACCTTAGACTAAAAGATACATTGTACATAAAAATCACTGTACCCCTAGCAGACCAGTTCACTATAATTTATTCATTTATCCATTAAACTTTCCAACAAACAACAATGTAATAAAAACATACACCCAACAGTACAGACTAAAACTCTTCTTTCAAAGAGGACCATATATCAGTGTTTACATGGATGGCATCTCCAGAACAGTCTCACTGTAGGCGAAACGCAAAGAGACAAAAGCCTCTTTTCTCTCTTACTTTCACACTTGTCCAAAAACAAACAAGCCTGATATCCTAATTAAATTTCATCTGTAAACGCTTGTACTGTAATGCACTGTACACTCTGTGCAAATCTATACCAGTATCGTATCAGTTTAAAGTTAACATGATGTACTTTTTCCTTCTTTGTAAAAGAGGAGACGCTCAAATGAGCTGTCTCAGCACATCAGATGACATTTTCCAATAGTTCGCCTCCAGTAGAAACATGACAATGGCAATATCTCATAATCACCCTCTAAAAACAGACTGAAACCACTAAAAATTAAACATTCTAAATAAAAAATGTGCTCTTTGTGGAGCTTAAGCAATGTGTATTTGAAAAGACCAAAAACCCTCTGGAGTGCACATTTTTAGCCTTCTTAAAGCTGCAGTCCGTAACTTTTTGGGGTTAAAAATTATCCAAAATAATTTGAGCAAGTGCATAACTAGCCAGTGTTCAAAACTATCTGCTTGCCGTAGCTCGATTCAAAATGGTAAGCTTGTAATAATGTTTTTAATTCCTGTGGTACTGGTGGATTTACGTAGGTAATTGGAGCATGTCTTTGCGTCATTACGTCACATCTGTACACATAAAGAAGGTGTCTCGGCTAGTAGGCTATTTTGCATGTGAGGATGTTGGAGGTGAAGATTTATAGCCTTTTCTCACAGCACTTGATAGAATGGAACTTTTCAATTTGATGGCGGATCCAGAAAGGTTCAAACAACAATCACCAGGGACAACTGGAGATTCACCCGATTGTAAAATGCAAAAGACTTCGGAGTGGCTAAAAAAAAAAAAAAAAGACTAGAACCGGGACCATACGAAAACAAGGATAAATATCGTAAGGACTTTTGAAAGATGGCGTGAACTCCCTGTTTTGAAGGGGTTCAAAACGAATGCAGAGACGGCTATTTTATCTGCTGGACAGGTCAGACATTTCAATGGTTCAATTATGTACAGTAGCGCACTTGTTCACTTAATTCATACAGTTACGGAGTAGTGAACTACAGGTAGCCCTAATACACATTAAATGTAGTCACGCAATGCTGATGTTGTTAACATTAACAATTTGAGAACAAAATATAATTTGCATGGTTTGACGTGACATGATAAGCGATCGTTAGATTTAATCAGCGCGATTTACTGCAATGCTTTTTTCCCTTAGCTGGTCAGAACAAAAGTGGATGTTACTTACTTGTTCAGAAGATTTTTTGAATGCTTTTGAATGAAAATTTTTATGTTGGTCATACTTTAAAAAAGTAGAATCTGTGATTCTGAATGCCAGTATCCACACCGGCGCGGTGACTGACAGCCGCACATTCGCCTCAAAACATTGGATTCATCCGCGCTGTGGTGTGCCGAGGCACAACTCACGTAAAGTAGATATTTCCGCGAATAACTGCGATTGCAGATTTTGAACAGAGATGGTGACAAAGAGGAAAAGCTACAGACTGCAGCTTTAACCTATGCTACTTAATTATTTTTATTATTAATTTTATTTATTTATTTTATTATTCTATTAATATGAATAGTTCTGTTATTATTAGTATTATGAGGTTATCATTAATAGTGTCACTTTATTTTAAGTAATTTTGGAGTATTTTGGAGTAAAGCCCCACATTAATGTGCTTAAATCACCTCAACAGATTGTGCCCTAAAGGTAAGAAGCAAAACACATGCTCTTCACATCAGTCTGTGTGTGGTACGGTTTTGATAGTCTTTTGAATAGAGCAGGTGGCTTTGAAGTGCCCGAGGTCATCTGGTTTTATATGCACTTTCGTTTGATGTATATCTATTGTACAGGATTTAGCATGTTTGAATTGCTCCTGTGTGTTACTTCATATGCATATTTACATTTTGAATGAGTGCGTGTATGTACACAGTCAGCGATGTCATGTGTGCAGCTACATATAAAAAGCCCATCACACATCGCTGTGCGCGCTAGTATCGCAGACGTGGAAAGCTGCTTTCTGAAAACGGCAGGTTCATTTGCATTTTAATTAAGTGGCTTTGGCCCAGCTAGTGCAGGCCTCTGGGGCTACCCTGAATCTTTTCGCGGTCTCTCTCTCTCTCTCTCTCTCTCTCTCTCTCTCTCTCTCACCCGCATACCTCCAGTTTCCAGCATGGGTAACTCTAGAAGCGCTAGCTAATCAACGCAACCATGACCTGAACAATCATGCTAATGCTTATAGCTGCCCACTGATATCAGTTCTGAAGTTACTCTTAAATAATGAGATCATTGTTCAGTGGCACCAACCAAAGAAGTATGCTTAGGGTACCATACTGTGCCTCTCAGCTCAAGTTAGATGCATCTCTAGAATAACTAAATGAAATAAATGAATTAAACAATATAAAGTAACAATGATGTAAAAATTATAGCTGAAACGAATAAGCCAATAATTATTTTTATGCTATGGCTGGAAACTGATGGCAATTCAAACAATAGTATATAAAATATATGATTTTGTCGAGATAATTAGAAAAAAAAAACTAAAATCAATTGTTTAAAATGCTACAAGCTAATGTATAACAACATTATAAAAAAATGGATATTCATTTCGAGATATTCTAAAGATTATATTTAACAGTGTTAATGAATGATTTGTTTTGTTTTTAAAAAAAGGCATTCAACGGTAACCTAAATGTGAAAAAAGGGGAAATGAGAATCGATGAATTAAAAACAGAAAAACCTCTAATATTGGCCTATAAACAATAGGCCTATAAACAATATATTGTGCAAAATATTTTACAAAAAAAGTGGAGCATACCTACGCAGTTGCTAAGGTATTCAAACAAATGTTTATAATGCTGATATATGGTTGCTATGGTAATCTGGGTGCTCGCTAGGTTATCGTCAACAAGACGTGCGATTCAAGTCAGTATCTCAAATAATCATGGTCTATTTAAATCCCTGAAGCATGAGCAATAGTATTAGTAAAGCTAGTCTTAGCGATTAAAGAAAGCATGCTTATTAAATCATCTAGAAGCTATAAAAACAAAAGGAAGGTAAACTAAAGCTTATATTTTCTTCAGCTGGACTGAAAGACAATAGGCTCCACAACAACACATTGATTTCCATGAGTTCGTTTCATGCGCACACTATCAATATTTGATCAGTTGGTTTGTCCGCACGCGCCCGAGGGAGGAAGGTGGGAGCGTTGTAGAAACTCCTCCTCACCGTTTACTCAAAGTGGGTGGTGCCTGCTCCACACAAGATGGCCTGTTATGAATAATCAATGAGTTGCGAGTCAGAGCAAGGTGGCTCATTAAGGCAAATTACAAGCAAGAAAGCGTAGTAAGCAGAAACCAAAGAGCTGATTCAAAATAAATCCCACTAGATCTGAGCAAAAACACTCAAATGCAACAAAAGTTCAGTAACAAATATAGGATGTTTTATTTATAGCGTAAAGCCTCTGTGGAGATTGAGAGTATATGTTAGTGTGAAATAAAGAGAAGGCATTGTCGCCCAAGGATAGGTTGTGCAGAGAGCAGAGGGTGGGTTGGCTCTGAGATGGTTTGAAATGACTAGTCTGTATATCCTGATGGGAGTTCATTGGCTGAATGGCTTCAGGGCACCTGCAACTAAATGCGGCCTGGAATTTTGACATTTCTTTGCCCTTTAAAAATACGTTTTTGACAAATACACTCTATCGTAAACAAGATGGAGGACGTATGAGAGCGAGGGAGAAGGGTAAGATGGAAGAAAGGAGGGGTTTCTGCACTCACCTCTCCCTTCTTCACTGTCATGGACTGGCGGCGAGGTGTGCTTTCTTCGTTAATGCTGGACAGGAAGTTCTGTGAGATGCGGAGGGCGTCCTGAAGGAGGGGGTAATCTGGGTGACTGGAGGGTGTGTGTTTCAGAAGATCCTGTATAAAATGTATTTAATTAATGATTTAATCAATGCTATTTAAAAAAATAAAAAAAATAATGTATGGCTGTCCATGCAAAACGAAAAATATACCAACACGGTGCACTCGTATTGCTATGAATAGGAGAAATGCCAAATTTCAATATGGCGACTACAGGGCACCTTACACAGTGTCTACACTAGGCGTGAGACAAAGCGACCGATGCAAATCCATTTGTGTGAGAAAAAGCATAAGCACTTGAAGTACGTCAGAATTAGAACGGGGCATCAGTATTTGTGGTGTCATGTTACGCCGCATCCAGTGAGTAGACAGCATCAATGATTATAATGGGTTCTGTCTACTTCTGTTGCATCGAGGCGCTTTCATCTGGTGTAGACATGGTGTTAGTCCCACCTTCTAAATAAAAGAGTCAATCACCAATTGGTTAAGTTATTGCATCACTGCTGCGGTTGTTAGAAGCTCCAGTTTCTTTAGAAACCTGAGACTCGTGCTGAGAACTGCACATCCGCATGCTTTTTTTAAATTCTCTTTGAGCTTAAGACACAACGTTTATGAGACCATTCATGTCAGAATTTATGGCTGATTTGAAATTTAATTTTGTTATTTAAATGTGAGTTTGGCCAGCAGTTTTTGAGATTTCAGTATTTCCCCATTCAAATAGATAGGAGTTGGTCTTGCATGCCACAATTTGGTATTGCCACAAATATGGCCGCAGAAGAGTGTTTTTCTCTCCACTTTTGAACTCCACATATCTATAACTTTTGAAGTGATACATCAATGTACACTTGTCTCCTGTTGTTTGCAGTACCCTTTGGACTTAACATTTACACTCCCTGCGATTTAGAATCTCACTTAAGATGGCCGAATACCCTGGGAAGTGAACTTCACAAAGCACTATCTGGCAAATCGAACGTTCTCTAAATATGAGCAATAGTACAAATTATAAACACTACACAACACATTTAAGCAACGCTTAAAAAAAATATTATGATAAATTAAGGTTGACTCACATGTAAAACAAGCGTGCTCCGTGTCACTCTGTCCACTGGTTTATAGAGCAGAGCTGGCAGAAACAAGACAGAAAAGAACACACACAGTGGGTGATTATTCACAAGAGCCACTTTCATACTACAGGCTCAAATGACGATGTTTGAAACCTTATCTAATCCACCCACTCAATGGGTTTTATGCAACTGAATTTAAAAGAAGGAAATATATTACATGCTGGGAGCAAAATGTGCAACACTTAAACTCAATGAAAATACCACATTTAATGATCATTTAAATGTAACGATATACATGAAAACAATGAATGCAATCTTGTTGTATCTTACTTTCCAGTGAGTATTTGGCTGTCAGGTCCTTGCACTCCTTGGTGCTCCTGACCTTGAGACTCTGCAGAGATATCAGAGACAAACTCAGGATCAATAAACCTGTGAAGTGCACACCATCACACAGCCCTGGTAACTCTAATCTAAAAAAAAAAAACCCCCATCAGATTACTATTACAGAACCACTATTTCACATATTACAGCAGATATTCTCCTAACAAACGGTGTTCATTGGCTCTCAGCTGATTTCACAGTCATGAACAAAGTAATGGTTAATTTAGCATCGCTAGTCAGCAGTTTTGCCAACCTCAGAGCTTATCAGTGTTGCACACAATAGTCTAAACATTAAATGTAAAAACAAACAAAGCTTGCTGTTAAAAGGCTTGAGAGTGCACTTGTTCTATTACGGTGTATATTCAACTCGCCCTCCTCCCTTTGCTGTATATCGAAATAATCCCTTTTGGGAGAGACTAAATGAATAAATTAGCCTGTCACATTTGATTTACATTTGCTCTAAGTAAATGTTTCCTATTGCAAGCTTTACACCGGCGGCAATACACTCTAGAACCCACTAGAAATTGTCCACCCCCACAAGTGTGAACAAACAAATTATCCTAATGTTTGCTTTTGGTTGTTTTAGAAGGGAGGAAAATCCAAAGTGTAAAATGAAGTAAATATTAATGTGAAAATGAACAGCTGGTAGGGGGAATAAAGTGGGACAAGGTGAGCATCATCATGTAGATTTTATTCTAGACACCCTCTCCTCATAACATTTAGCAAGGCATAAAATCTCCCACTGAACTCTGAGGGTTGAGCACCGCTTTTAGAGCGCTGGTTGGTAATGGTCTCTCTTTTTAATCATTCACTCTGATTGACCCCATGAAGGAGTGCAGCAGGTAAAGCCCTGCATAAACAATGGAAACTACTTGTTCTTTGATGGCAGGATGCATCAAGTACACAGTAGATCTGATTGGAGGTTGTTGAGGCTGCAATTCCACTTTCTTGTTTTCTAACTTGTTTTCTAACTTTGTGTCACAATATCAGATCTCAATGCAGCATAGTAGGCCTGATGCGGTCTTTTGTTATTCTACATATATCCGAGTGAAACATTATTATTTATATAAAATAAACAAATAAATAAAAGTGGGGTGGGGGGGCTTGGTTCTATCCACCAGATATTGATTGGATGAAGGCAGATCTGAATGCAAGCTTGCATTTGATCGTAAAAAAATGAGGGGGGTTTAAACAGACTAAATGAGTTTTAATGAGTTTTAAGTCACTATGGTGCATTATCACCTAAAGATTTATGACATTTTGAAAAATAAAAAATTACATGGTCAAAACAAATTTTCAAAACTAAACATGAATGTATGAATTGTTCACAAAGATATCTGTGGATAATTAGTTTATAAACTTGAAGCATAAGCGCATAATTGTTTTTGCTCTAGTATCAAAATCATTAAATTTCACTGGTATTTGTAGCAACTAATATTTTCACTAGCCTGGGTTGTTACAGGATTCTATTGCTTCTAACCAATCAGAAGCTGGGGATTTTGGGTAGAGGTATCTGTTCCAGTATTAAAATAAAAAAGTCCTTGAGCAATCCAGTAGGCATTACCTCAGAGATCTCTGCGAACTGTGTGTTCGCTTGACAGCACTTCTCCGCGGTCTCCACTGCGAGTTCGTAATTATCCACAAAGGCCCTGTACAATCCAAGCTGGCTAGCCTGCAGGAAGAGAAAACAAAGTGAGTCATTCCCACTCATGCATCTTTTTGTCTTTGTTGCCCATGTATCGTGGACTTTAAAACAGTAGGATGTAAACTGTGGAGATTTATGAGTACATCCAATATGGCAGTTCCCGCTCCTGGCTAACAGTGACACTATCATTAATGAGTGAGATGCACGCATGGGGTGGACAGCCGGGACAGTGTCTTCGCTGCAGGAGCAGCTGGGCCATTGCTGTGCGTGGCAATAGAGCCTACAGTGGTTGCCATGACAGCAGAGGCCAACTCTTCGGTGAGCAATTAATGCATGTGGCTGGCGCTTGTAAAAAGCACATTTGGAAATCTGATTTAGCCCATTCAAACTCAATAGCCTTCTTGCCAGTTCTGGAAACCTCTTTACAGATCAATCAATCTCTCAGAACACAAATACTGTATACATTAGATGATAAAGAGTTTGTGTGGGTGTATAAGCGTGATAATAAACAAGCTGGAGCAAAGTCCACTAAAACAATATTTGTCTGTCTGTACGGACTATGCAGATTTGGACAGTTTACAAAACTGTAGAATAAATTTCTGATTTCATTACATAGCCCATTTAGATTAACACTTTAATTTTCCACTCTTTTGGGCCCTTGGACAGTATGTTTTTGTTACAGTACATTTAAAGGATAGTTAACCAAAAGATGACAATTCTATCCTTATTTACTCTCATTTCACTCCATACATGTATCAAGGCCAGTTCGCACTGCACTGACAGATACCGACCAACTCGGCCAATCACCAGATTACAGTACGTCACTTCTCAGACACGTCAAATGAAAGCAGACCAAAAACAGATGACGAGTAATAAACTGATCAGACAAAACCCGGCAAAGTGTCTGTTGCTGGGTGTCTGTCGGAGCAATGTGAATTGGCTTTTACTTTATTTTTTCTGTTAAACATAAAACATGATATTTTGATGATAGTTTGTTGGTCAACAAACAGTTCTGGTGTTTACTGATTTCCATTGATTTTCACTGACAAAAAAAAAAAACAGAAATGAATGATTTCTGATTAATGATTAATTTCTTCTTTTATGTCCCAAAGAAGAAATAAGTCGTACAGGTTTGGAACTACATGAGGGTGAGCATTCATTTTTGGGTGACCCATCCCTGAACCATCCAACAACTGTTGGAAAGGAAGGAAAGATACATTGGTATGACCCCATTGGTACACGTCCAGGCTTGGTGGTACGTCCGGGAATCTTTTATTCTGCACTGGCCAAAGAGTCCATAAGTGAAGTCATTTTCTCAGTGTGTGCAATCCTCTCCATGCTGAGCAGAAACAGCCGCCTTGGGCCAGAATCTATCTGCAGCGTGGAGGACGGGAATTTACTCTGCGACAACCTCATTACGGCGTGGAGAGAGATGATGACCGTAATAAAGCAACGACAACACATGCCTGGGCTGAGTCAAACCGTGGCTGAGCGCTGTGAGGAGATGCATTAAGGTGGAGTAAGAAACTGGAAATTTAGCAATGTAAACAGACATGATGAAGCAACTTCAATCAAATGTATTTAAAACATACAAAACCAACTAATCTAAGAGACCATAGTCAGAGGAGACATCATATTTTATTTGAGGGATACAAATTGTTCAGGTTGTCAATGTTGTGTAGTATGTGTGAATCATTAAGGCAAGAAAACAGAGAACTTAGTGGAAGAAACTTAATTAGATTTTCAGACAGTAGTCTCACTCTCGATGTCCCTACAGTCATATTCTGCGTGTGATCCCCTTGAGCAAAAAAGTTGTATAGATACAACTTTTATGTAGTATAAATATTGTTATTATGAATTATTTTGGCCATGATAATTATGTGAAAATCTGATATCATGACACCCCAATCCACCATCAAAAAGAAAAACTATTGTTTACTCTGCAAATGATGCCACAGACACCGTGTTGACAGGTTAGTATTCATTATTCAGATAACACATAACCAGCCCATTAAGTGTTGATACAGGAGAGATGTATGCTAAGGCTGTTTTGAGAAGGTTGAGATGCATCTAAACATAACAGAAATTTAAAAGTTGATACGTCAGCTGCTTGAGACAGCTTGTCAGAGGCTTCAGCACAGCAGTGTTCCCATCATCTCAGAATCGACACACTTCCTCATGATGACATGACCATATGCCAGGTCCAGCTGAAGATGAAATTATGTTCCTCTGCACTTAATGTTTAAGTAGGTCACAGATCTGCATTAAAAAAAACGTGAATTTTAGAATCTCTCGCTGTTAAGAGAGAATTTACATACGAGTGTCAGCGTCAGGCGTAAATCATACAGTGCAAGTAAAAGCGGGAATATTTAGCATCTTTCTCACAGCTGAGCAGGACAAACGTCACCTTTGACTTTCTTCATGATTTGCGCTGCATTTACTTGCTCAACATGAGCTGTCTGGCAGGAAGGAACAACATAAACAGCAGGAGACATTTCTACCACTGACTGACTATATCTTTCTCATTCATACATCTTGTTCTCTCTCCTGCTGCGAGCAACTGTCTTTTTAGGGAGCTGCCTCCTCAAGCGCTGCCTCGCCTCCTGCCTCCGGATTCTCGCTAATGGATGTGGGAGAGGGCGATGGGATCAGTGACAAATAGCCTCCTGACAGACTAACTGACTGTCTGAGGAAAATTCAACACCTTCTGGGAGAAAACACAACTTGCTGACTATAGCTTTCGATTATTGAAAGTGGGACAGTGAAAGTGGGGAACAATGAAAGGGAAAATGAAAGGATAAATAAATGTAGAATAAGACTCCCGTGCACACCGCGTGGACAGAGAGAGGGGGGGTTTATCTCCCCCCCCCCCCCCAGCAAAGTCACTCGAGTGAAGAACTTAATGGAAAAGAGCGGGGGGGGGGGGGGGGGGGGCTAGGATAGAGAGATAGAGAACACAATCTTCGAATGGCACTATTAATAGCCCTCTCCTCGAGACACAAACCACACACTGTAGTATCTGCCCAAGGGGCTGGGTGAAAAAAGACAGCATTGAGATGTGTTTTTAAACATTACACAGGCTCCTGCAGTCCAGACATTGTGTGACAGTGCGGTGTTGATCTAGGGCCATAAATGATTCATTTTGGATTCCTTGATTTGGAGATAAGTGTTCATTTTTATTCAGCCTCATGGCGCACAAAAGAGACTGGACAGCTAATGAGATTCCACTATGATTTTGACTCTAAATGACTCTTTGACTCTTGCTTCTAAAATGAACAATTACATCACATGAAGGAAAACAGATTCTGATAATATATAGATTTAAAAAAAGACATGAAATTCTGTTTGCTATTGACTTAAAATACTTCAGAGTAAACAGGATATATTCTAGAAAAAAAGGAGGACAAGATTGTATCTATGAAGATCTTATTGGATCATAAATGTTCCAAACCAAAATGGAGTCAGGTGATCTGATAATAAGACAAGAATTTGTCAGAGAATGAGAAAATGTTTTACATAAGACGACAACAAATTTCAATTACTAAATTGGGTCCATTTTTATTTAATAGCTTTTTAGAAAATGTTACTCACTTGTTTTTGGAAAAGGTCTCCCACGCGTTGGTGGTGACTCCACTGCTGCACTCTGGGTAAAAGGCTATCATAGAATTCTTTGTGGATCTCATAAAGCTCAGGCACTTTGAAGAAGATGGTTTCGATCTGTTGAACAGTCAGGACAGGCTGAGAGGTGGTGGCTGCTGCTTTCAGGGGCTTCATGGGCTGACAAAGGAGCAGGAGTAGACAATTGGACATGTCAACATGTTTTAGTAAGTCTGCTTATCACTAAAGAAAGACAAGGTATGAACAATCTCAATTTGCAGTGCAACTGAGAAAGACCCAATGGTATGTGTTTTTAACAATCTAATCAAGCATACGCTACTACTTTAAAGTGTGGGTTTGTTAGTTTGGTTTTTTTGAAAGAAGTCTCTCCAAGTCTGCATTTATTTGACCAAAACTACAGTAAAAAGAGTAAGATATTTTTAATACGTAATATTGTGAGATTTATTTTATTTATTTATTTTTGTACAATTTAATGACTCTGTTTAAAAATATAATTTATTCCTGTGATGGTTTCCAACTGAAAATTCAGCTTTGCCGTTACACGTTTTAAAGATTCTTTGATGATTAATAGAAAGTTTGAAATATAAATCTTTTGTAAGCTATAAATGCCTTTACACTAACTATCAATTTAATGTGTTCTTTTTCAAATAAAAGCTTAGTGGTAGTGTAAAAAAAAGTATGTTTAATGTATGACTATGTACTGAGCCACAGTTTTAGAGTGCATTAGATACATCTCACTAATAAGAGTCCTTACAACACACCTTGTGCAAATTCAAATCGCACACTGTTGTCAGATTCAAACTAGTGATGTGTCGTTCATGAACGATTCGTTCATTTTGAACGAATCTTTAATATGACTCGGGACTACCGAGTTGTCTCAGAGAGTGATCCGTTCATTTTGTGTTGACCACGCATGCGCGCAACATCGCATAAGCATAAGGTACCTGAAGATGACCTGAAGTCATGACAAATGATTAGTTCATCTTTCGCGAGTCTTCGGATTCGGGACGGGTCCGAATCTTTCGTTCTTCCTGTCAGTCACATAGATACTATGCTGTCAGTACCGGAAAGAGAAATGATTAGTTTGTCTGGTTCGGGCTCGGCCGGGCCGGGTCCGAGTCTTTCGTTCTTCCTGTCAGTCCCATAGAGAATATGCTGTCAGTACCGGAAAGAAAAATGATTCGTTCATCTCCTCGGTTTCGAGTCGTTCGTTCTTCAAGTCAGACTCACAAACCCATAGCACTATGCAGAGACAGAAATGATTAGTTCATCTTTCGAGTCTGAGTCCTTCGTTCTTTTGTCACGTGACAGCTGGTATCTCGCATCAAATAAAACATTAGATTCAAATTGACTGTGTCTGAATGTATATTGTTTTATATGTTGGGAATTAACAAAAAATTATCAAAATATATGTACAATAAACATCATCTGAAAAATAAAAAAGTTCCATCTTATTATTGTCCCTGTCCATCTCTTATTTTATTGTTAATGTGTTTTTAGTTTTTATTATTATTATTATTATTGTTATTGTTAGGCTATATACAGATATATATGAACTAATCATTTCTGTCTCTGCATAGTGCTATGGGTTTGTGAGTCTGACTTGAAGAACGAACAACTCGAAACCGAGGAGATGAACTAATCATTTCTCTTTCCGGTACTGACAGCATAGTCTCTATGGGACTGACAGGAAGAACGAAAGACTCAGACCCGGCCGAACCCGAACCAGACGAACTAATCATTTTTCTTTCCGGTACTGACAGCATAGTATCTATGGGACTAACAGGAAGAACGAAAGACTCGGACCCGTCCCGAACCCGAAGACTTCTCTTTCAGGATCCGGACCGGTATATTAAGTTCTGCTGCAGTCAGTGAGTGCATTGTGGCTGCTGTGTCACACGGTCCACACAGACACTGACGAGTCGACATCGACAACTAAGTAACGTTTTGAAGTTTGAACCCGATGACACAAGAGGCGGAGAAAAAGGAGGTGAGGTGAACTAACAGACTGCAATAGCTTGAACTTAAGACCCAATTAATAAATTAACATTTTAGTTTCTTATAATTTGGTTTTGGCTGCATTACCCTATAGTTTATTTTTATTTATTTATTTCAAAATGAATCAACATTTTTGTAAGTAGACTACTAGATGTTTTGGGCTATTTAACATGACATTTCATTATATTCAGCTGAAATGAATTAAATGACTCGAAAAAAGATTTGTTAATTTTGCTGAACGAGACTCAAAGATCCGAGTCAGTAAAATGATCCGAAATTCCCACTACTGATTCAAACTTGAATCTCTCTCACCAGTAACAGCGCCTCCAGATGGCTGAGGTAGGTCTCTTCACTGGCCAGGATTCCAGACAACACCCTTTTTCTCATCTCCAATCCCTTCTCTAGGTCCAACTCCGCCTGCGTTAACAGAGAAAGAGCTCACTCACACGCTTCTGAACAACACACTCTTAAATCACATGACATTAAATTACATACTGGCATTGCTGGAATAAGCTATAAAAAAGTGATTTGGCACTGGTTCAATGGAGCTGCTCCCTAGTCTTACAATAACTGTCTTGGCTACAGGAGAATCATGGGCTACATGAGAATCATAACACCTTTGAACTGAATAAGGCCTTTAATTGCTAACCACCAAGATCTGAGAAAAGCATCAAAGATACTACAGACCACGAATCCATCCAGAAGTCACATATCTATCTTGTGTCATGTGTGTTGGTTACCGAGAGCTGATAACAGCTAAATGGGCCTGAAATGTTGGTTTCCATGGCCACAGCACAGGTAGTGGAAACCACATTTGTTTGTGATAGTCTCATGAGACTTTCTAATCCAGATTTCAGGATAAAACATCCATCTGCATCATGACTGCGTTATCATTGCAGACTCTGCTGGCTTGTATTGATATTTAAAGCTGAAGTGATGCTAAAATACTTTCACTGCATACATTTCTACTAAATTCACCAACTGACGACAAAGTAAATCACGCCATTGAAACCTGCAGCAAGGGGGAGGTGGAAATCAAGGTTTTATTCATGAACTCTTGGGTGCGAGACGTCTCACCCCAGGGGGCACCCCTGTATTTCTAGACCACCATCTTTTATTCATCCACATATTTATTAATCAAAGCATGTCAGTGTCTTAGAACATTACAATGAGTTGAGCTCATCTCTACTGCTCAAACAATAACCCTTGCTTATTGAAAACACAAGGATGAAAAAGTATTTCTCATTATACACAAAAACAGGCGAAAAAATACAAATTGCTTAAAAGTAAAACCAAACAAACATATGATTAAAGAACAAACATAACAGTACATCAATAACAACAAGGATAATGTAGATACATTATTTAAAGAAAATAGCCACATGTAATTAGTTAATTTAACCTTGTAGAGAACTTTTTACATTAACTTTACCCATTTGTATTTTTCCTGCAATCTATTTTCATACGTTATATATCATATTGTACTTTGAAATGCGACCTAATAAAAAACAGAAATGTGACATTATGAGGCCAAAATACAGAAGAAAAAAAAACTTATGAAAATGGTATAACTTTCAATATAGTTATTTAATCTAAATTAGATTAAATAGAATAAAATCTTATCTACTTCTGTTTGAAGCTAAACAAGGGTAAGAAAATGTGCATGAAAAAATAGGTGACCATCCCTCTGTAGTGTCATTTGCAGGTTTATTTGTAGCTCAATTTAAGACGTTTACATAGCAAATCCTTCTTTGAATCATCCATATTTTAAATCCATGGCTGTGTGTATGTTGGGTAAACACATAGAGCATGTAAGTGTGCTACTGGGGAAGGGTGTACACGTGTGTGCAGGTGAGCATCTATTCTGTATTGATTTAAACCCATGTGGCAGCTAAACACTGAGGTCATAAGGATCCAAATAAACTGCTCACCTCTGGGCATGGAATTGGCAGGGAGGGATATCAATCAATTTGACAGCCAATAGCTGTGTCAATGAAGCAAGTAAGCTCTGTTTTACCATCAGTAATTTAACTTGATGGCATGACCCCTACGCATGATGAAGACAGTTTCCTGAGGCTCTGAAATGAAAGCTAAGATAACTTTAAACCTTGGTTGATACAGCATCTAGAAAGAATTTCTTTAGACCACGCATGACTGCATGAAATGAATGATGTGAGATTCTTTCGCACAGTGCAGAGCT